>OX461808.1:44413439-44569577 GCA_949802685.1 Dicyrtomina minuta | reverse complement strand
TCACTAAAAACAATAAATGATTTTAATTTTTTGTAAACAATAAAAACTAAACACAAACGTGTTATCAACTCAAATTAATTATACCTGGCACAATAAAAATATGAGGGCGTGAGGTTGTGGATAAAAGTTGCAGCTCAATCGGAGTAGTACGAATAGGAAAGTTATAAGTCACAGTTACATTTTTGAAAGTTAAATTAATTGATGTTTTTTTAATTTTATGACACAAGCAATTGCACTTCTTGGCCATTTTCCTGACTTTTAACAAATTTTAATAAAAATATAGAAAATAACAATTTGCAAAGAATTTTAGTGATCCTGAAACTAGTTCGCACAAGTTTCAACTACACGAAAGCTTTTATAAACACAGTAGTAACACCTTAAAAACTGACTATATAGACAAAAGTCTTACAAAAAAAGCAACACCAAATAGGTAAAAAGTGATTTTAGAACTAGTTTTGGCAAGCTCAAATTCTAACGATGGTGTGGACAAGAGTCGTAACTAGATAATATTTGATGGTTGTCGATAATTTAACACACTGCATTGACTATGACGGACTTTGAAGGTAATACAGGTATGTATTTAGGTAGCTATTCAAATTTTCAGTCTCATGATTTTAATGCTGATAGGAATTATTGTTTGCATATTTTGACTGTGCAATTTATATTTTGTAGACTCATACCATGTGCTTCTATAATGAAACCAAGTAGAATAATTATTAATTTTGTCAGTTCCGTCACAATTTGAGGTCAGAAGAAATAACTGTAAACTAAATAGAACTAGTTCTACAATATTAAAAGTCACTCAAAAGTGTGTATGCTTGCTTAATTTTTAATATTCTCTTTTAAGACGAGCCGTAGAAATTTTTTTTAGTATAAGCCTATTAAATAGGAACTGATATGCCTATTACTACCTAACAAATTATTTATAATTATAACGTAATTACAAATAAAATATGTCAAACGTTGCAAACAATATATTATAGTCAATATCTGAATTAGAGTAGTAATAAGTAAGTAATAATACTAAAGATGTAACTTTCAAAATTTTCATATTTCAATAAATATTCAAAATACTGGAAACTGCGTAAAAACCTGTAATAACTCTTTATTATTGATAGCAGAAATATGTATAATACACTTCAAGCTGCAATTATTACCTTGTAAATGTTATACCTTTAATACGATATACATTATTATTATAGTATAGTGTTATTAATTTTTATATCTCTCACAAAATCAAAAGTTCAAATTAGGTGAAACCAATATCATGCCATTAGTATTTTTTACACAATAATCATTAATTAAACTTGTTACTTAAACACAGATAGCCAATTTAAACTAGACTTAAATCACTAACACAAACTAAAAGTAAATAAAAGAAACAAAAACATTGTAAGTTGAATAGCAATAGTATCAACTTAAACGTATGAAACCATTTTCCTTTGACATTGCACTACAATTTCCATAATGATTCTTTAAAGCAAGATTACAGAAAATATTTACTGTTGCACTAAATGAACCTAATACTCAATTATTTAACTAGTTCACAAATACGATATATATCGTTAAAGAATTAGAGTAATAATAATATTGTTTTGGCTTCTACAACGTTACAAGACCGTATCAAGTAAACCAAATGTAAAACTATTTGTCCAATTTACACAATTTTCATTAATTAATCTAGTTCACACACGTAATTACTCAACTTAGACCTGGAATACTAATACGAAATCAAATTAAAAGTAAATAAAAGCAACAAAAGGAATTTTAAGTTTATATTATTAAGAACAAGAGGCGAAGGAAAAATGTTTGCTCTTTGTTGCACTACCCATTGAATAAAGATTCTGCAGTACCGCATTACAGACAATAATTACTTTTGCATGTGTATATGTACACAAACATTTCTAAACTAGTTCACAAAACCATCAATTTTGATACCATAAAAATACAACAATACCTCAAGCCAAAATCAAGATTAGGTGGAAATTATGTACACTATCTACACAGTATTCGTTAATTAAACTAGTTTAACGAATAAACAAGATTGGTTGATAGATCCTATCATTTTGATTCCTTATTAAAATTTACAAAACAAGGCTTTTGATTTTTTCATGAGCTGCCGCAGCTTCCTCTTCAATCTTTGCTTTACGAGCCAATGCATAAGCTTTACCTCTTTCCCAGTTCTGTTTTCTTTTTTCGTTTCCAGGACGATTCATGTACTGTTCAATATTATCCTGTTTAGGGAAAATACAGAAAGCTGCGGGTCCATGTCCCCGCGTAAGACAGTTATGGCATTCAACATTACGCAAATTGGTCATAACTGTCTCCGGAGATTCAGATTCTAAAATTTCAGACAGTGTCTTTAGCTGTTGGTCAACCACGTAGCCCAGATTCCCTATTGCGGCAGTAATACTTTGTTGAGTAGGATTAGAAAGAACACAAAGCTCGAACAATTTTAGATCAGTCAAAATGACTTCGGGATTTAGATTTGTCATATTTGACATCATAATTCTCCATTCAATTAACGACACTATATTACTGCGTACCCTGTCGCTCACAAACTCCGGATTACGATTTTCAAAAGTTTTTTTCCAGAAGTCAGCATTCTTCATCAAAACAAGAAGAAACTTGGTCGTTGCCACTTCCAAGGAAACAGGGGTAACTGTCTTGTGCGGACTGGTATACACGTCATCCGCAAGAGCTCGCGAATTATTAAAACATCGATCTAGATCATCTGTCGTAGCCTGTGAATTAACAACAACTTGCGATTTACTTTATTTCAAATCAAACCGAAACTAAACACGACTTGAAAAGTGCATTCATAGGTCAATAATAACAAGAAATAAATGAAAACAAACACTAACCTCACGACGAAGCTTGTTGAACAACCTTAAGACAAAATGGACCTGATGGGTTACATAGTGGATATGGCTGTCGTGTGATGCCTTTTCTACCAACGCCCTTGGTGAAGGATGAACTAGTTCTTGACAAATAGTTGCAGAAAATTCAGTGAAAATAGCTTTATAGTTGAATAAGCTCGGGCTCGGGCTCGTCATCCTTATTAATTCGCGGACATCAGCTACGCCATACATGTAAATATCAAAATCCCGTTGCATAGCCAGCACTTGTGAGTAACAACAGCACATTACTTTAAGTATTTGGGGATTTTCTAGAATCGACTTGAAGCGCTTTTCGATTTCATCACGAAGTTTCATAGCGCTTATCAAGAAATCCCCTCTTCTCCACGTTCCGATCTGAATGAGAGTAGTATACGCTGTTGAAATCAAAATGTAGTTTCAGTTAAATTTTCATACATATTTTGTAAATAGTAGTTATTTCGGGTAAATCTTAGCTAGCTATATGTTTTAGTGAACTTACGAACAACTGCATTGTATTTCATTCGTCGTACATGAATACAAAATTCTGTTTCCATTTCAAGCCAGCCAATAAGAGTTCGTAAATCTTTAACATTTTCAATCCACCTTGGACTTGGATGACATCCAACTTCACCGTATTCGTTTTCCCACTGGGCAAGTTTAGATTTACGCATATTTTCATCTGGTGTCCAGAGCGGTCGATTTGGTCGAAAGAAAGAAACAAGTCCATAATTAATTTGCGCTGATCGCTGCACCGATGGTTTATAATCAAATTGATAAAACGGAACAACAGGGTCCGTCATTGCAGGAAACTAAAACAAATCAAAAACGATTTTAGTATCCAATAAAGTAATTGTAACAGGTTTTTATGGAACATGAAACTATGTACGTCTGCAATTTGTTAAAATAAATTCAAATACTGACTTTCCACTGTATGAACTAGCTCATTTTACATGCTTTAAAACAAAATATTTAGTATTTCATTTTATTAATAACTTATACCTTTCTAGACGCAAACACAGGTTCCTAGGAGCAACGGTTTGGCCAGATTCAGTAATCTAATCTTAACCACAAGCAGTAGATCTGTGAAATATTAAAAAAACATACATAATTTATTACGAAACAACTTTAGGTAACTTGACGTTGATTGTAAATGTACATTTTATATTGTGGTTAAAGAAAAACTTTAGCTTTTCATTTATACAGCTGAAGTAACTGAATAACGTGAGTACACATACAAAGTATTACACAAGAACATTATATAGAATTCCACACAACAGTATTATAACGCAATTAAAACTATTTAAAAATTACTTACACTATCGTCTGATATATTTACTAACCTTATTGAGAATGAGACCAAAAATAATTCTTTCTTTGATCTTCTGAAAACAACGTTAACGTAGACTACGCCAGAGTGGAAGATTGACTGACTGACTGAAAATAGTACACTTCTTCAAAGTTGCTGCTGACTGCCAGTACAAAAACAATTCTTTATTGAAGGTACCTGAAAATAAAACAAGTAAAAAAAGATTTTAGTATCCAAAAAAGTAATTGTAACAGGTTTTTATGGAACATAAAACTATGTACGCATGAAATGTTCTAAAATCAATTTAAAAACTGACTTTTTACTGTATAATCTAGTTTTTGTACAAGCTCTCAAACTAAAAACATTTAGTATTCTATTTAATTACTTATTTATACCTTTTAAGACGCTAAAAAAGATTCTTGAAACCAAGCTATGACCCGAAACAATATCCTACTTTCAGTGAAAATTAATAGCTCTGTAAAATATCAAAATGATACAATAATTATTAATTTAATTTTGTAATTTTGCGTTCATGCTCAACGATTTTTATTTTTGTAGCATCATCAACACTATGTTCTAGTTTATACAGCTGAAGTAATTAAACATCCTAAGTGAGCATGCAAGAAACTACCTAAACACATTTTAAGATTCGACACAAACGGAATTAGAATGCAATTATTAACTAGTTACAATTTACTTAAACTTGCCTGAAATATACTCATTGACCTTATTGAAAGTTTTCTTAGTAGTTGCAAAATCGAATGAGACCAACGATTTATCTTTTTTTAATATTTATATAGCTACCGTGAAAGTAGACAACGTAATAATGGAAGATTGACTGACTAAATAATTATACTACACAGCTTCAGAGTTGTTGCTGACTGCCACAATGAATTGTGTCACAGACTGATGACCAAAAAACAGTAGTCACTAAAGTAATAGCATTCAAAAATGCGCATCAAAGAATTAGATGTCAAAGTCAAAGTTGTATGTAGAACTGAACCAGCTAACTGGCGACTGTGTTCAAATTTGAAGGTTATTCACTTGTTTAAGACGCACTAGAACTATTGAATTAATATAAATAGTTAACTTTTATACTTGCCGTTGACGCTTGCTGGGTCATAATTTTGGGAAACACCACAATACTTACTAGTTACTACAACGTAAATTATTCAATTTAAAGAATTGAAGGAAGGTATCGAAGATTAAAGATAGAAATTTGAATGTTGAAGGTGACGGCTGACCCAACAAGTGACTAACTACTGATGATTGTTGACTGTGCGTATGTCATATGTTATAAGTATCACGCTTTTTGAAGTCAAACAAACAATTTATATGACAGCAAAGATATTATTGCATTAATTTATTAATAGCAGTTGACGGTTGCTTGATTATATGTATTATCACTAATCAAATATTAACTAGTTCAAACTATGTAAAAGATTACACTCAAATAATCGATAATGTAAAGCAGGCATCCACAAATTCAAAATTTCATTTGCAAGTCAAAGCCGACTGTAGAACTGAACAAACTGACTGGCAACTGCTGACTGCGTTAAAGTTCAAGGTTTTTCACTTTTGTGAGCATCACTCTAATTATCCTATTATGATTAGGTGAACGTATAACCTGAATTTGAAGTTAGTTTGGTTATATGTTCTACTAAGGCTGGAAAATTAACTAGTGATAATAATTAGCATAGCAGACTAGTGACTTATAGAATGCAAAAAAGGCATGTGAATTATAAGGAGTTGGAAGTCAAAGCCGACTGCAGAACTGAACTACAAACTAACTCACTGGCAACTGCGTTAAAGTTTAAGGTTTGTTTCTTTTGTAAGTCAAAATAATATGACAACATAGATATGAATAAGGTTATTTAATTATTGCAGTTGATGTTATAGTAACTAGTTAGAAAGGCATTGAAGAAATGGATTTCAAAAAGTCAATGCTGACTGCAGGATTAAACCAACTGGCTGTTAAAGTTTAAACTTTGCCGTTTTGTATGCCTAACTATAACTGTTGAGCTAGTGTAATTAGGTAACTCTAGTTATTATATAGCTGAAACAACACTTCAATAATAATTAGTTTAAAATAATTCAATCAGCAGACTTGGTAAATACACACAAGAAACGTGAGGCGTAAGACAAGACCTGTAGGATTTATTGTCCACAGCAAAATAACAATTAAGAAACATCTTCAAAAGCTTCAAATTAGATTTTCCCGCGTTCACTCAGTTGATAGTATAGTTTTTAGTTTTGGTCAAGCTTCGTATCGGACTGAAAAAGCTCTGTGTAGGTATGTTAATAACAAAATTTAAATGAGCATTTTAATTATAGTATTCTAACAATTAAAAACTGATCATAAGACAAACAGGATTAACTAATTTTTGAGAAGTATTACAGTGTCACAGTTGACAGTGATGAAACTAGTAAACCTACCGGCTTCCTGCATTACAAAACTTCAATCATATTTTATTCAAAATGCTCCCTACAAATATTTTAAATATTTAACAATTTGACGGTTTTGTTTCAAATAAAACAAAAAAAGTTACTTTAAATTATTTATTTATTTATTGTTGTATTCCATACCTTCCTGCGTCAAGGCAAACTGTACTCAAAATGCCTTTATTAGCTTATTTAGCTCAGTTATTTTATTTAAATATAAATTACAGGTTTAGTATATTGAAATTAATAGGTATCTAGTTAAACATAAAGATCAAGTCATGACCCATGCTTATCTCTAACCCAATTTTAAATCCTACACCTCATCCATGTGCAGCAACAGTGAAGTACCTACTATAGAAAATGTTGAGTTAGTTTTAGCAGTAACAAGTTTATGCACCACGAACCCTGGACCACCTTAAACTATTTTTGTCAGATTAATTACTCGATAATGAACTCAAGCAAAGAAACTTTTATACTGCTGCTTACACTTATACAACTATGTTTTTGAATGAATATTTATTTATTTATTTTGATTTTGATAATAAACAAAGCTAGCTTAAAATATGTTCTTGAACGAGCAGGGCGATTACATTCCCGTTTTAACTGCAATACCTACACATTCCCTTTGAGAAAATCTAGATTGAAATAAAGTCTGTACCTCAAGGGAACAGTAAATGATAGTCTACTGGCCAGTTTATAGTTATTCCCAGTCTTTAAATATTATTTGCTAAGAAACTTTGTCCAGAAAGGAAGTTAATGGGACTTTATGAGCTTGCTAAATTACTGAAAATGCAAATATAAAATATGTAATAGGTTTATTTATGCATACAGGATTTGATGGATTACAAACTCTAGGCCAACTTGAAACGGAATTTTTTATTTTAAGACTTGTTAATTTTTAAATCTTAAACTTATTGTTGTTTACTGCTGATTAAACTTTTCAAAATATATTTTGAAATTATTTATTCATTATAATGGATAACGCTATTCCCCGTTTATACGAATCAAAGCAATCATGTTGTTGCTGTAACTACAATACTTATATATTAATGTTATTAAAATAAGAACTGAAGCATTTAGCTTGCAGGAAACAATGCAATGCAATTGAGTGCCTGCTGATCATTTTATAGCAATACCTAAACTTTAAATATTGTATGCTACAAACTACTGTCAAGAACACGAGTTGATAAAAATATATGACTAGATAATAGTATAGGTACTCAAGATGGTAAACACATCATTAGAATATAATCCAGAATTTAAAGAAATAATCTGATTTGTGTGTGGGCCTAGGCCCGAAAATACAATAAATCTATACTACTACTACTAGTATAGGTACTCATAACACTAACTAAAATAATTAAAATAAAAATATTCTATATTAAATTGTCTGTAGTTTTGAAATAAAACACATAAAATCACTTTCGTTCACATTTAACTATGTACATACGAAAATTTTATTACCAAAAATCAAACAAAGGATTCATGTGCAACCTAATGATAAGGTTATACTATATTTCATACGTAGTCATGAAAATACAATAAGTAGATAATTGAAAGATAATTCATTTAAATAATTAGGTAGACACTACAACGTAGAGCTAGCTTGAAATAATTCATTAGGACACACGCAGTATTAAACATCATTTACATCATCATTAAAAGAAGACATAGAATTTTCTTGCGTAATAAATGAAAATTGTTTAACCTAGCTTATACTAAATGTTGCATGCTCAGTATTTAGAGTAAAGAAGTATGAATACAATATAATATGAGGCAATTTTAGCCAATCCATATTCATCAAAAAAATTCATACTACACTAAGGCAACAAAGCAAAGACATAATTATTTTATACTCATTAGGTGAAGACTAAGCCATTAACACTATTTATCCAACAAGGGAAACAAAATTTTGAATTTACACAACCGTAGATTAATGCTTAATTAATAATAACTGAAACTAGTTCATAAGTCACAAATATTACAAACGAAGTACCACAGATACAAATTGACCAAAAGCAACGTTTTTCAAAATAGAATTAAACCTTAGGAGTAAACAAAAATAGTTCAGATTAAATAATCAACCTTTCGTACGACATACTGAAGTTTACAACATTAAAACAATACATTTGATAAACTTCAAAATAAGTAGTTATCTTTAAAACTAGTTCATTATTTCATCTACATTTCATACGTAGGGTTGAAAATTAAAAAAATACAAATATTTTTGATCTCTTTCATTTTACATTTACCAACTACTGCAACAAAGCAAAGACAATGAATAAATAAATGGAACTAGAAATATAGCATAATAATTTCTGAATTGTCCCAAATATCAAACTATTACAATTAGAAAAAACAATCATAAATGTGATAATTGTTTATTTTTGACAGCAGAAATATGTACTACACACTTGAAACTGCATCTAAAAACCTAATAATGTTTTGTCCTTAATACGATAATATATAGTTTAATATAAGCATAGTATTGTTATTATTATTTTTTAGCTTTCACAAAATCATAAGTTTATATTACGTGAAAACAATATGAATCTGTTATTACGATTTATATAACCATAACATAAACTAGTTTACACAGATGGCTAATTTAAACCAGATTTAAATTACTTATACAAAAACAAACTGAAAGATAAAACAGCAAAAAAATAATTTTAAGTTTCTTAAATCGAGTGTTAACTTAAAAGTAGCAAAACTTTTTCCTCTGACATTGCGCTACACTTTAAGTATTGATTTAAAAAATGATAACTTTAGAAAATAATTACTTATGTTTTACATTTACATATAGAAACAATACTAATTAAGTTTGAGAAACTAAAAACTTTGATAGCATAGAAATAAATGAATAACCTACACAATAATACAAGAAATAGAGTTAGTATATAAGTTATACAGTATTTATTTATTAAACTAGTTTATTAGAAAAACCAGCATAATTGAATTTTGATTACAAATTAGGATTTACCAGACATGGTCTTGCATTTCTTCAGAAGCTGTCGCGGCTTCCTCCTCAAGGTTTGCTTTACGAGCAAAGTAAGCTGCTCGCCATTCTTCCCAGTACTTTTTTTTCTCCTCGTTTCCTGGACGGTTCATGTACACCTTTATACTTTCATTGAAGGGGGGTTTAGGGTATATACAAAAAGCTGCAGGTCCATGCCCTTGACTTAAGCAATTATGGCATTCCAATTCACGCATGTTTTTCATAACTTCCTCAGGGTGTTCAGATGCCAAGATTTGAGAAAGTTTCTTTAGCTGTCCATCAATTACGTAGCCTGAATTACCTATAACGTCAATAATACTTTTCTGCGTGGGATTCGAAAGGACTGATAGCTCAAATATTTTGAGATCAGTCATAACGATGTTAGGCAATGTATTAGTTACTTTTGACATCATAATCCTCCATTCAATCAATGCGACCATGTTTTTTCGTTCCCTTTCAGTAATGTGCTGCGGATTTCGATTGTCAAGAGTTTCTTTCCACAGGTCACCATACATTCGCAAACTCCGAAGAAACTCAGTCGTAGCTATTGAAGGAGAATTGCTTGTCACCCTCTTGTCGTGAGGACTTATATAATAGTTCTCCGAAAGAATCCATGAATTTTCAAAACACTGAGCTAGCTCAATTTTTGTTGCCTGTAAAATAACAATATACAATTACATCAAACTTTTTTCAAAACTAAAACAAGGTAAACAACTTAAAAAGTGTAAACGTAAGTATATACAACTTGGAATCAATCAAAACAAAAACTAACCTCGCGACGAAGTCTATTGAAGAGTCGTAAGATAAAGTGAACCTGGTGAGTAACATAGTGTATGTGATCGTCATTTGAAGCCTTTACTACCATCGCGTCCTTCGATGGATGCACAAGTTCTTGACATTCGTTTGCGGGGAATTCCATACAAACAGCTTGGTAGTTTTTTACACTCTTCTTCTTCATCTTGATCTTGATTAATTCACAAACATCAGCTATTCCGTAGATGTAGATGTTAAAATCCCGTTGTAGAGCCACCACTTGAGAGTCACAATCGCACATAATTTTAAGAATTTTTGGATCTTGTAGAACCTTTTTGAAGCGCTGTTCGATTTCATCACGCAGCGGCATTGCGCTTATTAGAAAATCCCCTCTTTTCCAAGTCCCTACTTGGATCAGAGTAGTGAACGCTGTTGAAAACATAAATGAACTGTAAGTTATGTTTTTATAGTTAGTATTCAAATTTTATGAACTTGGAATGCATTTTAGCTAGCTATTTGTATTGGAGAACTTACGAATGACTGCGTTGTACGTCATTTGTCGTACATGAATGCAAAACTCCGTTTCAATTTCAAGCCAGCCGATAAGTGTTTTTAAATCATCAACGGTTTCAATCCATTTTGGAGTTGGATGACACCCCAGTCCGCCGTAAACTTTTTCCCAATCGGCAGGTTTAGGTTCAAACATTAAACGATCTGGTTTCCATTCATCTCGATTTTGCTTATAAAAGTGGACTATACCATAATTAATTTGGCCTGATCGCTGCACCGATTGTTTGTAATCAAACTGAAAGAAAGGAAGAACTGGGTCCGTCATTGCAAGACACTAAAATGAAACAAATAGACAATTTTTGAAAAACCTTTTAATTCGCTTGCAATAGGTACATAACGAACATGACTTAAAGAAACACCTGAATGTTTTTATAAATCAATTAAAATACTGATTGATCACTGTATAATCTACTACATTTTACAATGTGTACAACAAAACGTAATATATAACGTTATTAATAAATTATACCTTTAAGGGCGATAAAAACGGTTCTATAAGCCAATTTACGAGCAGATTCAGTATTCAACTTTTGGTGGAATACAACAGATCTGTGAATTATCATAAAAACAATAACTTATTATAAATAAACCAATTTTGAAATTAGACACTCATATTTTATGTACATTTTATATTGTGGTTTAAAAAACACTTTAGCTTCTCATTTATACAGCTAAAGTAACTAAATAACGTGAGTAAACATGCAGAGTATTACATAAGAACAATATGAGATTCCACACAAAGGTATTATAACGCCATTATTAACTAGTTACAAATTACTTTCACTATCATCTATTTTTTACTGACCTTATTGGGAATGAGACCAAAAATAAATCTTTTATTAATCTTCTGAAAGCTAAAGTGAACGTACACTACAAGTCAAAGTGGAAGATTGACTGATTAATTTAAAGTATTACACAGCTTTAAAGTTGTGGCTAACTGCTGACTGCCAAAAATAATTGTTTCTGATCCCCAACAAACACTAGAGTATTAGCTAGTTAAAAATTGGTAACTTATTGGATTTATAAAATTAGAGCAGGCACCGGAGGAATGTTTTTCAAAGTTAAAACTGATGGTAATAGTGACCTGACTAACTAACGACTGCGACAAGGTTGAATTTATTTCACTTTGCTTGTGTAAGTCACATTAAAAATGTAACACTGAAATGATAAGGTTAATATAATTCTTGCAATTGGTTATTTGAACTTGAATTTTGAAGCCGACTGATGAACTGAACAAACTGACTGGCAACTGCGTTAAAGTTCAAGGTTTTTCACTTTTGTGAGCATAACTATAATTATCCAACTATTATGATTAGGTGAACGTATAACCTAAATTTGACGTTGGGTTGGTTATATGTTCTACTGAGGCTGGGCAATTAACTAGTTATAATAATTAACAGTGCAGACTTGTGACTTATAGAATGCAAAAAAGGCATGTGAATTAAAAGGAGTTGGAAGTCAAAGCCGACTGCAAAACTGAACTACAAACTAACTTACTGACAACTGCGTTAAAGTTTAAGGTTTGTTTCTTTTGTAAGTCGAAATAATATGACAACATAGATATGAATTAGGTTATTTAATTATTGCAGTTGATGTAATAGTAACTAGTTAGAAAGGCATTGAAGAAATGGATTTCAAAAAGTCAATGCTGACTGCAGCATTAAACCAACTGGCTGTTAAAGTTAAATCTTATCGCTTTTGTATGCCTAACTATAACTGTTCAGCTAGTGTAATTAGGTAACTGTAGTTATTATATATCTGAAACAACACTTCAATAATAATTAGTTTAGAATAATTCAATCAGCAGACTTGTTGAATACACAAAAGGCACGAAATAAGGCGTAATACCTGTAGGATTTATTGTCCACAGCGAAATAAGAAATATCTTCAAGCTTTGAATTAGATTTTCCCGCGTTCACTCAGTTGAAAGTATAGAGTTTTTAGTTTTGGGCAAGCTTTGTATCATACTGAAAGAGCTCTGTGTAGGTAGGTTAATAATAAAATTTAAATAAGCATTTTATTTATAGTATTCTAAAAATTAAAAACTGATCATTAGACAAACAGGATTAACTAGTTATTGAGAAATATTGCAGTGTCACAGTGATGAAACTAGTAAACCTACCTGCATTTCAAAACTTTAGGCATATTTTATTCAAAATGCTCCCTAAAAATATCTTAAATATTTAAAAATTAGACGGTTTTGTTTCAAATAAAACAAAAGAAGTTACTTTAAATTATTTATATATTTATTGATTGTTGTATTTCATACCTTCCTGCGCCAAGGCAAACTGTACTATAAATGCCCTTATTAGCTATATAAAGTACAGGTTTAGTATATTAAAATTGATAGGTATCTAGTTAAACATAAAGATCAAGTCATGACCCATGCTTATCTCTCACACAATTTTGAATCCTACACCTCATCCATGTCCAGGAACATTGAAGTACCTACTATAGAAAATGTTGAGTTAGTTTTTGCAGAAACAAGTTCATGCACCACGAACCCTATACCACCTCAAACTATTTTTGTTAGATTATTAACTCGATAATGAATTTAAGCAAAGAAACTTTTATACTGCTGCTTACACTTATATAACTATGTTTTTAAATGAATATTTATTTATTCATTTCGAAAATGACTCAAGCTAGCTTAACATACGTTCTTAAAGGAGCAGGGCGATTACATTTGCGTTTCAACTGCAATACTTATATATTCCATTTAGGAAAATCTAGAGAAAATTAAGTCTGTACCTCAAGGGAACAGTAAATGATAGTCTACTGACCAGTTTATGGTTATTCCAAGTCTTTAAATATTATTTGCTAAGAATCTTTGTCCAGAAAGAAAGCAAATGGGACTTTATGACGTTCTACAAATGTAGCTTGCTAAATTACTGAAAATGCAAATATTCGATAAATTATGTAATAAGTTTATTTATGCATACAGGATTTGATGGATTACAAACTCTAGGCCAACTTGAAACGGAATTTTTTATTTTAAGACTTGTTAATTTTTAACTCTTAAACTTATTGTTGTATACTGCTCATCAAATTTGTCAGAATATATATTAAAATTAATTAATTCATTAAAATGATTACCGCTAGCTCATTCCCCGTTTTTACGAATCAGAGCAATAATTTTCTTGCTGTAACTACAATACTTATATATTTATGTTATTAAAATAAGAGCTGAAGCGGTTAGCTCGCAGGAAACAATGCAATGCAAATGAGTGCTGCTGATCAGTTTATAGCAATACCTAAACTTTAAATATTGTATGATAAAACTACTGTCAAGAACAGCAGTTGATAGAAATATATGACTAGATAATAGTAAAGGTACTTATAACACTAACTAAAATATTTGAAATAAAAATATACCATATAAAAATGTCTGTAGTTTTGAAATTAAACACATTAAATCACTTTTGTTCACATTTAACTATTTATATACAGAAATTTATTCCAAAAAATTAAACGAAGGATTTATGTACAACTAAATGATTAGGTTATTCTATATTTCATACGTAGTCATGACAAGACAATAAGTAGATAATTGAAGGATAATTCATTTAAATAATTAGGTAGACACTACAACGTAGAGCTAGCATAAATAATTCATTAGGACACACGCAGTATTAAACATCATTAAAATCATCATCAAAAAAAGACATACTAAATGTTTCATACCCAGTATTAAGAGTAAAGAAGTATGAATACAATATAATGTGAGGCAATTTTAGCCAATCCATATTTATCAAAATAATTCATACTAAACTAAGGCAACAAAGCAAAGACATAATATTTTATACTCATGAGGTGAATACCAACCCATTAACACCATTTATCCAACAAAGGAAACAAAATATGAAATTCACACTAACGTAGATTAATGCCTAATTAGTAATACCTGAAACTATTTTACATGTCACAATTATTTTATACGCAGTACCTTACATTCCAAACTCAACAAACGCACTTCAAACTACAATCCAATTCAATTAATACTAAACTGAAATAGTTCATATTATGTAATCAATCCTTCGTACGAAGTACCGAAGTTTACAATAGTAAAACACGAAATTAAATAAAATTCAGAATAAGTAGTAATCCCAGGAACTAGTTCATTGAATGAAACCAGAATTACAACAATAATATCTTAAGTGTCACAAATAACAAACTAGTTCGAACGGGTTGCTAAGTGACAAATAAACTTGAAGTACTCAGCCCACGTCCACTCAGGTTTGTTGTTTTTCTTCCGAATTTTATTTTTATTATCAAAACGCTTTCGCAAAAAATAATCGTTCTCCTTTCGGAGCAGCCTAATATAAATTGAATTTGGGTTACGGGGGAAAGGGCAAAATGAAGCTGGACCATGACCACATGTCAAACAATTGTGACACTCGAGTGTTTTCAGGTGCCGAATGTATTTAGGTTTGTTTTTTCTCGTAAGCAACTTAAAAATAATTTCCTTTTGAAACTCAGCAATAGGACCAACATCACCTACAATGCTGTCAATATCTCGGCGAACGGGATTTTTCAAATCTGCAAGAAGAAAAAGCTTCACAGGTGACAGCAAACTGTCATCTTTTTTGTCTACGATTCGAGCAAACAAATATCTCCACTCAATCAAGGCACGCAGAGTTCTCTTTTGCATTCTTGGCATCTCAGCAGCTGTCAATCCTTGCTTAGTTTGAGCGTGCTCATCGTGCAGAACTTCCATGACATGACGAAAAATATCGTCGGCATCTTGTAGTTCCGATTCAGGAAGTTGAAACAAATTTGTTGTCGTATCGTTGGATTTCTCAAAAGCTTCAATCATCCCGTCCTTATCTTCTCTCATCTTTAAAAATACAATAACTAGTTAGACGTACAAAGAAGCTACAGATTGTTACTGTTATAGATACTCTAATGTTATAAAGATATAGCTAGCTAATACAATGAACACATAATAAAATTGACTTACACCGTAACGAATTTGGTCAAAAATTCGCAGCAGCAGATGAACGTCATTCACTGCGTAATCCTCCTGCTCTGGAGACATTCCCATCTCTGGACGAAGAGCCCAGTTCGATATTGTTGAAGAATTAGAAAGGTAGTCGTACTGTGGATAAAAATTATGACAAAGTTGGCTATAAGGGATTGCTGTCTTTCCTTTCCAAATTCTAACAAATTCCTGAGTATCAGCTACTCCTTGGATGTAGATCCCGAAGTCTCTTTGGAACCACTTTACGTCATTTCCACAGCCATGCATTATCTTCAAGATGGTTGGATCCTCCAGTACATCTTTTAGACACTTCGTTATCTCATCATGGAGTTCAATGGCTCCAATCAGGAAATCACCATATTTCCACGTACTGATTTGAATAAGGCAAATAAATCCTACAAGATAAACAAAAACCAGAATTACTAACACTATTTTAAACTTGCTAAAATACACTTGCAACTAGTTGAAATATTTGAAATGATCAATTGAGCAATTTAACAATCATAAATTAGTTATGAGACAAACATTTTTATTAACTAACCAAGTCTGGAATCATACTCATTGGCTTTTGTGTCGAGAGCAAACTCAGAGCACATCAGAAGACGCTTTTTAAGCTCTGCTAAATCTTTAGAGTTTCTGATCCATCGGCGTTTTCGATTTCCATTTTGATTAAGTACATAACAGTCCCAGGTTTTTCTAGGCACAAACATCTCAGTTGATGGACTCCAGCTAGCTGATCGGTTATCCGGAAAGGTGAAGTTAGAGATTTTGAAATTGTTTTGTCGAGTACGGATTTGAATGGCTTTAGATACATCCTGTACTCGTGGGATCCTCAAATCTTTGTTGCTTTGTTCAATGTGTCTCACTTCATCAAAGTACAACTGTGTTTTCTGCCGTTTCTTATCAGGTTCCATCTCACCAGTCTGCAATAAAATACAAAGCAAAATATTTTGATAAGCACACCTATTTAGAGTTCTTAAAAAAGAAAATCTTTAATTAACATTGGTAAGCTGGCTTAGTTTCGAAAATTATATGTAAGAATTTAAATTTATTTTATTGATACAAATAACCATATTTCGGCTAAATAAAATTAGTTTGAACCAATTTTTTAACGATAGCTAACAACTATCGTATTTAGAATAATTTCAAGTAAAACCGTAAAATTCAATTCCACTTCCTATACTTCCTAGCTACATAGGTTATTTGTTACAAAACATGCTTGTATTCTACGCAGTAATAATTTAGGCAATGACATAAAATTAATCATTACTGAAAACTAGTAAGCTAGCTCAATTCCTAACTTCAGGAATTTTAAAATAATTAATGTTAAGTTATATTCCTTATATGAACCTAAATTAAGGCGATGAATTTAATTTAAAAAACATAACCCAATAATAAACAGCCAGCTGAAACTAAAATATTTCAACATAAGTATATGAGCAATAATCAATTACGATTCGAACCTTTTGAATAATAAAGACAAATCCAATAATCACACTCAGTACTAAGTGAGAATAAAATTCTAGCAAAAGTATATCAGTTTATCACAATTCCGCTCTGCAATACAAAAAAGAGATACCATTAGAACACGTTTGAAATCACACTATAAGGTAATGGTTTTTGTTGGCATTTGAGCAGCTGAATTGATTACAGCAGATTGCAGCTTGAAATATTTACGATACTAGTTCAAAACGTATATGCTTTCAACAAATTAAAACAATTATTACTAAAAACTTATGAGCAAGCTCAATTTTTAACTTTAACAATAATGAAGTACACGTAGCTTTAGCCGCTACATTAACGATCTAGCTTGATCATTAACAGCTAGCTGGATTGAAAATAATTCTAAGTTAATAAATAACATAATATCTAGAATCGTGTCTGGACTCCCTACAGCGTCACAACTTTGCTTAAAAACTTACTGCTCATTATGCTCATCAAGACAGTCAAAATCAGATTATTAAGAATACCCCCCCCCCTTCCAAAATTATTAGTATTATTTACCACACTCAACTTGCTCACACAAATATCTACCGCCAGCTAATTCAAAACAATAATTACTAACAACTGACTGATGATCCGGCACAGCTTGAACTTTTAAATTATACACTTATTTAGGGTTACGTCATTTTAATATCTTACCTTGAATATGAATGATCGAGTTCTTACGAATCTGAGAACTAGTTTAATTAGAGCAAATTCCAAAACAATCAATCCCAAAACAACAGCGTTAACTGTCAACTTTAGCTGAGAGAATTAGTCAATCGTAGAGCTAATACTTGAAAATGATTTCAAACTTTTATGAAGCACTACTTATTCTCAGCATTTAAGAGACGTAATTGATGATGATAAATGTACCTGATAAACTTCCCTTTATTTCGTCAGAGCAGAGATGAGCGCTTAAGACAACTAATAGAAGATTTTATGCAATTTATTTAGTATAATTATCTTTGCGAATCCAGCCTTGTAATTATTTTGGAACTATTACAAAATATAACTAGTTAATTATAGTTTACAAACTAGAGTTTACACTTCAAAGCAGAAATCACTCGGAACTCGGAGCAGAGTAGATCACTCATGAAAGCACATGTGAGAATGAATTATGATTTGAATTTTGGGGCCGAGATCGTCAGTGAGTCGTATTCGTGACGTTGTAGAAATGTTGAGTTAGTTTTTGCAGAAACAAGTTTATGCACCACGAACCCTATACCACCTCGCCTCAAACTATTTTTGTCAGATTATTAACTCGATAATAAACTTAAGCAAAGAAACTTTTATACTGCTGCTTACACTTATATAACTATGTTTTTAAATGAATATTTATTTATTCATTTTGATAATGACTAAAGCTAGCTTAACATACGTTCTTAAAGGAGCAGAGCGCGTACATTTGCGTTTCAACAGCAATACCTATATATTCCATTTGAGAAAATCTAGATTAAATTAAGTCTGAACCTCAAGGGAACAGTAAATGATAGTCTACTGACCCGTTTATGGTTATTTCAAGTCTTTAAATATTATTTGCTAAGAATCTTGGTCCAGAAAGAAAGTTAATGGGACTTTATGACGTTCTACAAATGTAGCTTGCTAAATTACTGAAAATGCAAATATTTGATAAATTATGTAATAAGTTTATTTATGCATACATGATTTGATAGATTACTAACTCTAGGCCAACTTGAAACGGAATTTTTTATTTTAAGACTTGTTAATTTTTAACTCTTAAACTTATTGTTGTATACTGCTTATCAAATTTGTCAAAATATATTTTAAAATTAATTAATTCATTAGAATGATTAACGCTAGCTTATTTCCCGTTTTTACGATTCAGAGCAATCATTTTCTTGCTGTAAATAAAATACTTATATATTTATGTTATTAAAATAAGACCTGAAGCATTTAGCTCGCAGGAAACAATGCAATGCAATTAAGTGCCTGCTGATCAGTTTATAGCAATACCTAAACTTTAAATATTGTATTATTGTATGATACAAACTACTGTCAAGAACAGCAGTTGATAGAATTAAATGACTAGATAATAGGATAGGTACTCATAACACTTAAAATAATTGAAATAAAAATATTCCATATATAATTGTCTGTAGTATGGAAATAAAACACATTAAATCACTTTCGTTCACATTAAACTATTTATATTCAAAACTTTTATTACCAAAAATCTAACAAAGGATTTATGTACAACTTAATGATTATGCTATACGATATTTCATACGTAGTCATGAAAAAACAATAAGTAGATAATTGAAAGATAATTCATTTAAATAGATAGGTAGACACTACAACGTAGAGCTAGCTTAAAATAATTCATAAGGATACACGCAGTAGTAAAGATCATTAACATCATCATCAAAAAAAGACATAGAATTTTCTTGCGTAATAAATGAAAATTGTTTAACCTAGCTTATACTTATTGTTTTATGCCCAGTATTTAGAGTAAAGAAGTATAAATACAATATAATGTGAGGCAATTTTAGCTAATCTATATTTATCAAAACATATCATACTAAACTGAGGCAACAAAGCAAAGAGATAATTATTTTATACTCATTAAATGAAGACTAAGCCATTACCATCATTTAATTAACAAGGGAAACATAATTTTGAATTTACACAACCGTAGATTAATGCTTAATTAATAATAACTGAAACTAGTTTATATGCCACAAATATTACAAACAAAGTACCACAGATACAAAATTGACCAAAAGCAACGTTATTCAAAATAGAATTAAACCTTAGTAGTCAACAAAAACAGTTCAGATTAAATAATCAACCTTTCGTACGACATACTGAAGTTTACAACATTAAAACAATACATTTGATATACTTCAAAATAGGTAGAAATTTTTAGAACTAGTTCATTATTTCATCTACATTTCATACGTAGGATTGAAAATTTAAAAAATACTATTTTTTTGGATCTCTTTCATTTTACATTTACCAACTACTGCAACAAAGCAAAGACAATGAATAATTAAATGAAACTAGAAATATAGCATAATTATTTCCGAACTGTCCTAAATATCAAACTAGTTGTAACTCCTTGCTAAGTGCTTGATCAATTTCAAGTACGCAGCCCACGTCCACTCAGATTTGTTTTCTTCCTTCCGAATTTGATTTTGATTTTCAAAGCGCTTTTGCAGGTAATACTCGTTATCCTTTCGAAGAAGCCAAATATATATGGCATTTGGGTCAGTTGGGAAGGGACAGAAGGCTGCAGGACCGTGACCACATCTCAAACAGTTATGACACTCGAGATTTTTAAGGTGCCGAATGTACTTTTGTTGGTCCTCTTGCGTAAGTATCGTAAAAATAATTTGTTTTTGAAACTCTGCAATGAGACCGACGTCTCCAACAATCCTTTGCACGTCCTGCGGAGTTGGATGTTTAACATCTGAAAGCCGAAATAATTTAAAATCGCTGAGTAAACGATAATCCTTTTGATCCACGATACGAGCGAACAAATTCCGCCACTCTATTAAAGCCCAAAGAGTTTTCTTTTGTGCTGAAGGCATTTGATTAGCACAAAAACCATCTTGAGTCCTGGCACCCTTCTTTTGAAGAAATGTAAGACAATCAGCATAAATGTCAGCACAATCTTGAAATTCAATCTTGAAATCAGGGAAATCAAAAACTTTCTTTGCATTTGCGTTTGATTTTTGAAAAGCTAGCTTCATTCCTGCCTTGTCTTCTCGCATCTGTAAAGTATAATTTAAACAACAAAGTTTTAAGAGTTGGTAACGGTTACTGCTATTACATTATTATTGTTTAATAGCTAGCTAATACAAAAGGAATTCAATGTATGGTATTTTAATAAAATACATAAGTAATTTAATATGCAGTAATAATATAAAATAGCTAATATGATAGAAATCAAAAGAAATTCACTTACTCTGTATCTCATTTGATCAAACATCCTCAATAAAAGATGTGTGTCGTTTACAGCATATGCCTCTTGCTCTTTAGTCATTCCTATCTCAGGTCGAAGAGCCCAATTCGAAATAGTGGACGAGTTGCTGTAGGAGTCGAACTGCGGATAGAATCTGTGGCACAGCTCGCTATAAGGTATTGCAGTAATCCCTTTCCAGATCCGTACAAATTCTTGTGTGTCAGCAACGCCGTGGATATAAATTTTGAAATCTTTTTGAAACCACAAAATATTGTTTTCACCTCCGTGCATGATTTTAAGGATTGTAGGATCTTCAAGGACGTCTTTGAGATATTTCGTAATCTCATCGTGCAACTCAATAGCACCAATAAGAAAGTCCCCGTACTCCCATGTACTTATCTGAATTAGACAAATAAAACCTACAATAATAAAAAGCAAAAGTAGATACATTATTGCAAACTTACATATAACTTCCAACTAGTTGCTTTATCTAAACTGTTGATTTGCACAATTTTACTAGAATATATTAGTTATTACGAAAACAAAGGTTGTGGAACTTACCAAGCCTGGAATCATGCAAATTTGCTTTAGTATCTAAAGCAAACTCAAAGCACAACAAAAGGCGTTTCTTCAACTTCACCAAATCTTTGGTGTTTCGAATCCACCGTAGTCTCTGATTCCCGTTGCGATACGGAACATAACAATCCCAAGATTTTGTAGACACCATCATTTCAGTTGAAGGGCTCCAGCTAGCTGCCTTGTTACTCGGCAAGTTATAATTTGCGATCCCAAAATTATTTTGTCGCGTACAAATTTGAATTGCTTTTGATACATCTTGAACTCGAGGTATCCCCATCTCTTTGTTGCTTTTTTCAATCTCTTTGACTTTATTGAAGTACATCTGCGTCCTTTGCCGCTTCTTAGAAGGCTCCATCTCAGACTAGTCTGCAACAAAAACAAAGCAAAACATTTTAATAAGTAAAAATCAACAAAACCTTACTACGAGCACTTTAGAATGCCACTTTAAATCTTCACTTAACATTGATAAGCTAGCTGAGTTTATAAATTTCCGAGTACAAATTTACATTTATTTTAATAATACATATAACCATATTTTGACGAGATAAATTTTGTCTGAACAACTTTGACAGTTAACAACTACCGTATTGTAAATATTTTGAAGTAAATACGTTGTAAAAATCAATTCCGATTTATACCTAAATATCTACATATAGTGTTTGTTACACAAATTTTTGTTGCTATATACAGTTAAAATAAAGGCAATGACATAAACTAAATCATTAATGAAAACCTATTAGCTAGCTTAGTCCATAACTTAAGGAATTTTAAAATAATTAATGTTATGTAATAATCCCTTTATAAATTTAAATTCAAAAATAATGCAATGAATTAAATTGAAACAACCTCTCCTAATAATTAACAGCTAGCTAGAATTATAATATTCAAAAATAAGTATATACTCCACAATCAATTATGATTCGTACCTTTCAAATGATGAAGACAAATCCGATTGTTACACTCACTACTAAGTAAGAATAAGACTCCAGCAAAAGTATACCAGTGTATTACAATTCTGTTCTGCAATAAAATAAAAGAGATGCAATTAGAACACGTTTGAAATCACACCATTAGGTAATGGTTTTCATCGACATCTGAGCAGCTGAATTCATTACAGCAGATTGCAGCTTGAAATATGTACGATACTAGTTCAAAACGTATATGCTTTCAACAAATTAAAACAATCATTACTAAAAACTTATAAGCAAGCTCAATTTTTAACTTTATAATTAATGAAATGAATAAAAACACGTAGCTTTAGCCGCTACATTAACGATCTAGCTTGATCATTAACAGCTAGCTGGATTGAAAATAATTCTAAGTTAATAAATAACATAATATCTAGAATCGTGTCTGGACTCCCTACAGCGTCACAACTTTGCTTAAAAACTTACTGCTCATTATGCTCATCAAGACAGTCAAAATCAGATTATTAAGAATACCCCCCCCCCCTTCCAAAATTATTAGTATTATTTACCACACTCAACTTGCTCACACAAATATCTACCGCCAGCTAATTCAAAACAATAATTACTAACAACTGACTGATGATCCGGCACAGCTTGAACTTTTAAATTATACACTTATTTAGGGTTACGTCATTTTAATATCTTACCTTGAATATGAATGATCGAGTTCTTACGAATCTGAGAACTAGTTTAATTAGAGCAAATTCCAAAACAATCAATCCCAAAACAACAGCGTTAACTGTCAACTTTAGCTGAGAGAATTAGTCAATCGTAGAGCTAATACTTGAAAATGATTTCAAACTTTTATGAAGCACTACTTATTCTCAGCATTTAAGAGACGTAATTGATGATGATAAATGTACCTAATAAACTTCCCTTTATTTCGTCAGAGCAGAGATGAGCGCTTAAGACAACTAATAGAAGATTTTATGCAATTTATTTAGTATAATTATCTTTGCGAATCCAGCCTTGTATATAAATATAACTAGTTAATTATAGTTTACAAACTAGAGTTTACACTTCAAAGCAGAAATCACTCGGAACTCGGAGCAGAGTAGATCACTCATGAAAGCACATGTGAGAATGAATTATGATTTGAATTTTGGGGCCGAGATCGTCAGTGAGTCGTATTCGTGACGTTGTAGAATTTGTGGCAGGATAGGACAGGCATATTAAATACAGACAGCAAAAACCCTAGGAGAGGAAAAAATTTTTACTGATACTAAATCGCCTTTCATATGATCTATCCTTCGTATGTATTTACCTATTTTTGATTTTCTGCTATATATGCTCAACCATCTAATAAAATGTATTTCCTTTACTTCAAATGACAAAAGCCTTGCCTTTTAGATAGCCATGAACATGAACATACTTTATATAACATTGGTGGGGCCAAAGCCCATCATGAAACAGCATTATATTGTCCAATATGATCAACAGAAACAGAATCATCACAAAGACAAAAACAAATCCCAAAAATCTCATCCAATCCACTGCTCACATTCCCAACCATGTGTTCGTATTATGTGCTACACTGGCGAAGATCAGCGAAGATCACGACAACAACAGCGAGTACTATATAGCAGAATAGAATTTTATATATATTTATATAATAGCAAATATGTATCATTAAAAACTACATTAAATAAAAATTACTACATACTTACATTATTACACAACACAGAGCTACAGCCATACGGGAGCTTCCAACTATGACGTTATATATTTTAAGGGAGGGGGACTTAAGAAAACCAGACGTTAGACGTCCGACTCGGATTTCTTTATTATAGTCATCATATTATGCATCGTAACGTGCACTTTAACTTTGAATAAGGGAAGGCAAAAGAGCTAATAGGTCAAAATCGAGTGTGTTTGCTAGGCACTATAACTATAACTGTAAATTAAAGCTGTTAGTTTTTAGAATGGGCTATTGATGAAAGGGGAACATCTGATTCCTGGAGTGATTTTGACCATAATAATATTAATACGTGCAGTTGGAGTAGAAAAGTTTTAAATTACAACCCCCATTCTACTTACACTTTATGGTCGCCCTTTTTCAAGCCATTTCATAAAGGTAACGGTATGGACGTCATTTATGGATGACGCCGTTGCCACAATGTATATTAGTGCTGCGTATATAAATTACGTTATAAAAGGAAAAGGCAACCTGATAATAACTGATAACCTGACTACTATACTGGTACCTGTTACCCTCACCCTCATTCCACCGCACCGTGCCTTACTGTTCTTGAAAAACGTGCATAAATTACGTGATACAAAAATCGGAAATTTTGAACCCCTATCCTCCCCTTATTTGTTATGTACGCCTATATAAAAGGATAGGAAGTTTGAATCCCTACCCCCCCATCGACGTACCACGTAATTTATGCACGCACTCATTGACTGTACGTGTGCCCTGAGTCCTAAATGCTGAGGAGATGGGAGCACTGAAAAAAAAATACGAAAGGAGACGGCAGATGCGCCTGAAGCAACCAACTAAACTAGTAAAAGTCTGAAATCTGAACGCAGTTAATGAATGCTACGCTCCGAAATCTTCACTGATTAGGGGGCGTGCAAAAATTACGTAGTACAAAAATCTGAATTTTGAACTCCCCTTCCTCCCTTTTTATGGTATGTATATTTGGCACATATGCATTTATGAATATTTGAAATGAATCCATTACATATATGTATGTACTTAATAGGCGCTACATGTACCTATATTGCTGTAGGGAATTTTGATTTTAAAATAATTTGGAAACGGTTTGAAATTTGAAACCATGCAAAAACAATAAAATGAATTGTTTGCATAGTGAATATTATAAACATTCGTTGCTGAAGTAGGAAAATTGGCCATCTCCAATTTTCACTAATAGAAAAATTGTCGTTCTCCATTTTTAAATTTAGTTTGTACATAATTTTATTTTTCAGCACAATTAGCAAGTATAGTAATTTCTTATTGAATAAATTTCTAAACACGACTAACAATAAAGTAGTTTCAAGAAATCTTTAAAAGTATGAATTCTGAAAAAATGACAAAAGTTACAAAAATTTAATGTCGTATGGATTAATTAATTGAATATGCATTAAATCAGATTTATAAATCAGATTCGTGAACCTAATTAAGTAGTATTTAGAAAACTAGCTACTTAAGAAATGGCTACTTGCTAATTGTGTTGAAGAATAAAATTATGTACAATTGAAATTACAAATTGGAGATGAGTAATTTTGCTTCTACAGTAGCAATATATATAATTATACGTGTGTATATTATGTGCAATGCATACCTAATTTTAGTGTTCTGTTTTTGTTTCCTAGTTTCATAATGACATTGCAGTGGTAACTTTGCCATTTCAAAGGTCAAAAGGTCAAAGGATCTTTAATTGATGGTTTATTTTTGTCCACATATTTACATAATTTATATTAATTGTTTTTCCATTTCGCAATGGAATAATTAGACACACGATACTTCATTTTGAAGCTCTTCAATATTAAAAATATAAAATCCATTTGAAATTGAAATTTTTTAAATTTATTTATTGGAAGAGGGGTTTAGAAAAAATGAAATTGAAGTTATATGTTAAGGTCTGGAAGCGACTTCACAAATTCTGGGGAAAGTTCATATTTTTATGAAATGGTTGCCTAGTAATATTCACTATTATAATTTTTCAGGTGTACGAAGTACCGCTATAATGTATTAGATAGAGGAAGCTTAGATATTTATTTAACAGCAGGCAGAATCCCTCAGGAATGTAAACTATTTCATATTATATCAATCATGTTTAATAAATTCACCAGTCCCTTGGTACCAATGGGACTATAATATGGTCTTTAATTATAAAAATTAATCATTACAATACAATTACTACAAATACTAGTACTATTACAAAGTTTCATGCCTCCTTCGGAAAACTAAATTATCCGTAGTAAAAGTACTTAATAGTGTATTGAATACTTAAAAACAAGTGCTTCGTGTTTCAATTTTCACTCCTATATTAAATAAGTTCACACCGTGTAATTATTATGTGAATGATAATAGTGTAGTAGAACTGCACTTGTTTTAATGATAATAAAAATATTGGCAGAACTTGATTTGTAGTCATGTTTTCAGGGTGTACTTATACTGGTACTGTGATCCTCAAGTCTAGTCTCGACCAATGTTATGAACATAAGAAATTATGATCCATAAGTACTCATATTTCGAGTATTACACGCAGCACTATATGAATGTAATTTGCATTCATTTTCAACTTATTTATTATATTGCTGTATAGTTTGTATTTTGCTCTCTGTACTGCGTTTTCTTTTAGAATTACACGCTTCGTGCTGGTGTGTGCTTCATTTTTTGTGTCATTATGTGACTGCCATTAATTTAGTAGTATTAATAGGAGTTGAGATTGTTTTCCAAGATAATATTGAAAAAATATATAGGTATGTATTTGCTTTTATATTTGATTGTTTTGACTTTTGAATATTCAGCAAATGGATTAGTGGTCAAAAATAAAAATAATGATTTTGGCTGACAAAGAATACATTCATAATTCATAATCCATATATATTCCTACATATATGCTAGTATAAAAAACGTGTTAAGCACAGATATGCATATTAAACAGAAAAAATATCATACATAAATAATTGTTTCTAATCTATATCTACTACAATAATAATCTCCCTATGACTTTATTTTCACTTTAAAAACAATATTAAAGAGGACGAAGTGACTGACCTTCAAGTTTTTACACATTTAAAACGGATAAAAATTACGGTATAAAGAGGCAACGAGACAGGCTAAAACATTTTTACAATGGACTCTATTTTCGTGACAAGAATTACAATGCTGCACTGTGTACAAAACGCTTTAAAGGTTTTTCAGGATGGGATACCGCACCACCCCTTGAAGGCACAACTAAGGGCTGTATTTTTGTATTTTCTTGACAGAGGACGGACCCCCTTCATAATAATGTGGCTAGTATTACCTTTATCCTTTACCTCTGAAAGCCATACGCCCCATATACTTTGCAGACTGTAGACAGACAGACTGTACACCTTCATCGATTACTAAATGTATCCAGGAAAAAAAAAGGTCTAAAATATAATCCTTCTAATGGTAGTCCTACACCTGCCCCTGCAGGGCCGGATAATGCAGCCAGCGCAGGCAGCCCCCGCTGCTGAATTTTAAAAAAACATGCAAATAAAATGGTTTTACTTTTCAAAAACAGGCAAATTAATTTTTTTGTAAATTTCAAAAGCATGCAAATAAAACATTAAACACTTTTCAAAAAACATGTTAGTAGAACATTTTGCACTTTTTTTTCAGAATCAAGTATAAAGAACATTTTAAACTTTTCTGAAACATGTAATTATTACAACAACAATTTGGCATTTGGTTTACCAAAGAAAATCATCAATAAAATCAAAATGGTAGTTTTTTTATGGGAGCAAAATGCTGCCTAAAAGCAATTCATTCGTCCGGCCCTGTGCCCCTGTGTTGGTATGGCGTGTAAACAATATTTATTTATATTTGTTTTTTAGGGCTCGATTCAGTACTACCAATGTTAGTGTATTTGAGACCAATAAACTTTACATTCGGAATGATTCTAAATTCTAAATTTAAAATTTGATTAATTGCTAAATTAATCTCATAAAGTAAACTAAGCGTATGTGTAATATTATACGGTTGGAAATAAATACTGAAATAATCATTCACTATTTTTTTTGCTAGTGCTTGTGCTATCATATCACCTGTCATACATCGTAATTCACAAACATTGGTTATAAAGTTGTAATACGTTCGAGTTGAATTTACTATTGGAATGAAAATTCCAAATATTTCAAAAGATTTCCTGGACATTTCACTATCCACTCTTCATACATCAATTAGCTCGTCTATTTTTACAATTTTATCATCATGTTTTTCTTCAATTTACAACGTTTGCGAATGTAATTATAGTTGCAGATTGATTATAGTATACTTACAACATTACTCATTCCTCAATCCCTCACATCACACCAATTATTTGGTTTATTAGCACTCAGCAACGAAAAATAGTTTCAACCAGCTCAAGTGGAATTATTGTATTTCAGTAAAAAACACTAAAAGGTTTTGTTTGTTTGTTCCCGTTCCCACTTGAGGTAGAAGTACTCACTCGTGACAGTCTATGCTGTTATATTTTGCACAAAATACATTAATCGATTAGAAGCTCATATAAACTATTATCAAGGGTTGCAAGACATTTACTACCCGGACATTTCCTAATCACACGACCAAACCTAGGACATTCCGTACCCTTGTAAAAAATTAACTAAGCATCGCGCTAAAGGATACATAAACTTATTGTTTTTTTTAGAAGGAGAACCTGGCTTAATTAACACAGAATTGCTAGGAAAATAATAAAAAATATCGTTCTCACACTATTAACTATCGCCGCAGCATTTTATTTCTACATTAGTCGCTGGTGGGAAATGTCGTTAGTTTGGCGGTGGATTAGAATTGTCCGGGTAGTAAATGTCCGGGTAGGAAAAGTCTGGGTTCGATACATCCGTTTACCGTAATCAAGCATCAAGAGCAACAACTAACAAGACATTTCAATATTAAAATCCATTATTTGTTCCCTATTGAATTTATATCTCTATACTATAATCTACCCGGACTTACACGTATATTTAAAGCCAAATATACCGTCATAGTGCTCATTTTAATATCTGCGCATATAATTAAAGTGTCACGGTCACTTATTCCCATTTCATAACGAATCCACGTTGCAAATTCTAATCCATCTATATTTTCTACAAATCCCGACGAGCTCATATGACACCCTTAGCTTTCATGCTCAAGTTGAATAACAATTTTGTTAATCCAATAATTATCCAATCAACTAATGAAGTATTATCACCTATAATAAATTCTATACGCTCTTTTACTTACGATTACGGATTAGGATATCAAGTTGGGCTGGCGCTGGCACTGTCACTGGCACTGGCAGGAAGGCATAACTGTTAAACAAGATATTGTATACGAACGGAAAGTCGGATAGCGTGTGTGTGAAAACAATCCCATTCTTCCCCGTTATTCAATATATTTGAAGTATTTTGAAATACCAACGCAGAGCCCTGCGGATAAGCTTTTAATCTCAAATAGCTTCGTAAAATTGTAATCAGAATCAGTATCAGTACTCGTAATAACCCTTCGGTGCTACTGAAAATTGTTATTAGTTAGTATCACTAATAATTATTGTCTGACTAATATTTAATTCCTAGTATATTATTAATGCAGAATTTAAACTACCTATACGAATTCCGAATAATAGCTTTGCTAAACGCTTGCGGATTAGTCATAATTGACTGCTAAATATCGAGTTGGAGTGCAGACAGATATTAGGCGGATTAAATTCTTGTCACTAAATCAATTCAATTTGCATAGAGGTTATTTTATAAAAACATGTACACACGTATATATTACTGTCACTGTCAGCTATAATGATGTAGGTACTTTGGATGTGTACATTTATTTTAATTCATATTATGCATTTATTTCTATTACTATACCCTGTAAATATATTTTTGCCCTTTGTTGCAAGTACGCGTATTATTTTTAAACGGTATTCAAGACACATATTATGCTACATACTTCATTCATTATGTAAGTGCAGTAACCTTTACCTTCCAGAGAGAACTGGATTTAAGCACACGGTCTTTATGGCTGATACCAAAAAACAATTTGGAAATTGGAGTTCCAAGCACAAATATATTCTTATATTTTGGATTATTTAAATTAATTAACCCGTTTTTGTATTGAGGTAATAAATTCAACTGTCATAAAGCAGGTCACGTAAAGGTCGTTCCCGCGGCATAACCTTTGATTTTTTTTTGCAACACATTCGTCTGAGTGAGTACAGTCACAGTAAACCCTATGATTATAAGCAATAGTCAAATATTAATACAAAAGCAATCAATCTTCAACTCTGATAATGTCACACAGACATCAACGTCTTCATAAAAATAGCAATAATGATAATGGGCCGCTTTTGCAAACGAATGTCAATTTTTGCAACATTCACGGATATATTTTTTGTTATATAGGAAAGGAAAATGAAATTACTGCTAATATTTTCAGCTATGGTTCGTGAACCTATAGGACTATATGCAATAATGCAAATAAATGGACATAATTAGGTAGGGGAAATGCACCCATACTCAATACATGCCACATGCTCTCTAAACAACCCGGTAAACTCCATATTGCCACACGAATTCTGATTCTTACAAAAACAAAGCAGGAGAGCCACAGCAGACATTACAGATGTGAAACACTTCCCGAGTCTCCAGCAGATCAGCAAAGTTGAAAGGCAAATCGTCCATGTCCATCCACATCACATGCTGGAAATGATTGCCTACCACAATAAAACACGTGAAAGTTTAACAAACAGACGTTAAATATATACATCTAATACTAGAGTACGTACAGTACATAATAGGACGAAATCGGATTCGTGAATAAACTATATAGTGAATTGCTAATGTACACAGTTATTATTACACTCAACTCCCTGTTCAAATAAACTTCAAGGAAATGTAAACAATTATCTAAATGCCAAAAATACAATTTTTACACGTACACAGTACAATATACATACATATGCAAAGTATATTATTATTATGTCAATAGAGCAGTATATACTATCAATTACTCCTCATCCCCATTCGTTCGATCATTCGTTCGTTCGTATATAGGCATATAGGCCCGTATAATCCTTATTATGTAATCTGCCCACTGAATCCGGACCCAACTTGAACTTGGGGCAATAACACTATTACCAGCAATAGCCTTTATTACGTACATATGAGCCTTCGTCTATAATTATTATGGGACTTTGACAATTCTCGAAACTTCAATACAAAAAGCAAGCCACACCATATAGTAAGTGAAGAAGCAAAATGACCCAATTCCAATTTAAACTATAATAAAAATGTCATAAAAACACTAATTGAAAAAGATGCGTAAACTGCTAATGTTGTTTGAAAGGTGGAAAATGTTATATTCACATACTTGTTTTTTAAACAGTGCAAAATATTTTTTATTGAATTGTTTTCGAAAAGTACAAAATTTTCTGTGTACAAGTTTTTGAAAATTGCGAAATTTCATATTTAACTTGTTTTTGAAAGGTATGTAAAACTTTCTATTTAAATACTTTCAAGATTGTGATATTATTTTTGTAGATAGTGGATTTTAATTTTAGCTAAAAATGGATATGGGCCATTTTGGTTCTTCGCAGACGATATGCACAAACACTCAGTACTATAAGTATTATATAAATGTAGGTAATCACACATGGACATGACAGAAATGCGGCGTAGTATGCTATAAAATTCATTTTATTTGTTGAGTTTGGCCATGGGCCATTTTCATTCCTAGTCTCCTGCTGGCTGGAGAGTGTGAGAGACGTGATTCCCATTATTGTTGTCCAATGGAAACAGTTTACCCAAAGTCTGTCAAAAAAAGAAAAAGGCTGTGAATTGTGAAAAGTGTAAACTATCAAAGTTTAATTATTACAGAGAATAGCATAGAAAGCAGAAAGTAGCAAAATCTACAAAGGCAGAAACTGAACATCTGATCATCAATAGTTACATAAAAGTTGCATAATAAGTCCTGGAGCTGGTGCTAAATTGCTAAAGTTACGACGAGGCTACCATTTCCCATCTACTATTTGAGCAATCTAAATAAAGTCTATATTATTAGCTATTAGTCTATTAACAAGTTTTTCCTGAATGTATAAAGGTAGGAAAGGGAAAAATTGCATTACACATAGACTACTGGAGGAATAAAGGGGTAGAGAGACTCACAAATATCGCATTTAACAGGATCTATCTGTAGTACATAAATAAAATTGTATTTCACAGTGTAGGTATGTCTGTAATCATAATAATAATAATCGTAAAGTTTTCAACAAGTGAAAAGAGTTGGAGATAAAAATAGATAAATCCTCAACATATTATGTAGTTCAAATAGAGGAACTCTCATCGAAAATTCAAAATTTAAAATCAAATAGCAAATAAGCAAAAGCGAAATGAAACGCCCGTCCACCACGCGTTAAATACACGACATACAGTAGTGTATAGCTTATGGTCTGGTAAATGTGGTAAAAGATTTTCTTTATAGGAGACAGGATACGAGATTGAATCAATTTTATTCATCCGAGTGCCATTCTCGACAAACGTTGTTGTTTTCCTTCAGCTCTTTCCTATACTACCACACGGCTAACACCAACCGTTCGGTCCACTTGAAATTTATAATTTTTTATAATTGGTAGATTTCAAGAGAGCTTTTTTTTGTGGAGAGTAGAGAGTAAGAAAACTCGACAAGACACACGTGTAGAGAGGATGTGCAGCGGATTAGATATATTATCTTCAACTTCAATCAAGATTAAATTTTGGCCCTTTTTTTTCTTGCTGACTATTGAATATTTTGAGAGCAGGAACCAGCCAACAGTAAATCTGTAATCAAAATCAACAAATTGAAATAAATGTACACTGATATCATAGAGTATTCTTAGAATTAAGGATAAATAGCTAAGTAAAAGTATATCGAATAATTATCGAATTATTGGGATACGCTTAACTGAAATGACTGAAAAGTGCATCAAAATGGTGAATATAAACTCAGAACCTCATGAAAAAATCCCACTGTTGGGTAAAGTCAAAGATTGTATTGTTGAAATGTGCTCCCAAGGTGAAGTTTTATTCTCCTTTGGTGAACAACCTGAGAAAATCCGGAGTCGGAGATTAACTATCAAGTCAACATCACCTGTTATTGCAAGCATTATCAGGGATGCGTGGCAGAATGGACGTCAGCAAGAGACGATTGAACTACCTGATGTTCAACCGGAGAATTTTCGCAATTTTCTCAAGGTTATTACATTATAATAATGTTTATGATATGATTAATTAATGACTTTAGGTATTTCTACTTATGTAGCAACTATTGAAGTCAGCATAACTATTTACTGTAATTACTAATTTATTTCATCATGGCGGGCGGATAATTGATTGCGAACTTTCGTAACTATAGATACGCAGCTCATACCTATGCGCTATTCATGAAACAAAAAGGAGGTGCGAGATAGGTTTGATTACATCAAGTCTTGTACATGGTTTTAGTGGAACAATTGCAAAATACAAAATATACCTTTGTTATACACATTCTAAACGCAAATATTTGAAGATTTGTTTGGAAAAATAGGATAAATCAATATTTTTAAATGAGATTATTTGCGTTAGGTGTAGGTGTAGTATTCAACTAGAAACGCTACTTTATTGCACCGTAAAGTTCAACGTTCAATCAAAGTAAGTTTTTTAAATAGCCAAAATTGCAAATTTTTTGAAAAAACGTGATTATAGTCCATTAAAACATTTTTTGCAAAATGGGATAAGTAAATCTAAAACATGCATTTCTGATTCAACTTTGGTTTCTGATTGTTATCGTAGTTTGCAGTTCGTAGAAGACATTTCACGTGTGTAAATTTTTTTATGCAACAGTAAAAACAAGTTTAATTGGTTTCACTCAACAATACGATTAAAATTTCATCTCACGGGCTTTTTATTCCAGGTTTTCTGTATTAATTATTTGGCAGAACAGGATAAGTGCACAAATTCGAATTTTTGAAAATGTTCTAAAAAATTCCAGCTCTTCTAGATTTTTTAAAAATTACTTGCAATATTTAGTGCTCCGCCAGCTGTAGTGATTGTAGAAAAATATTGAGTTCCAAACAGTAATCCTATCACTCAAAGCTCTGAAAAACTCGGCGCGTATCCCACAATACAATGCAATGTAGGCAAATAATAGGCTTTTAGGCAGGCGGGCATGCAATTTGAAGCAAAATAGACAAGGTAGACAAATTTAAAAGTTCGAAATATACTTGGCAGTGGGTAGGCTTAGTGGTAAAATTAGGCGATAGCCATAATATTTTTCAAAAAATAGGCAAGGCGATAGGTGGGCTAATTCCAATGCCGAGCTTTGTTGTCGTAAAATTGACTTCGATGAATTTATCCCGGTTTACCAGCTAACTCTTCATTTCCTATTAATACGTTTCTAAAGCGTTCATATATGTAATATATGTAACGTTAATATGTAATTTGTGACGAAATTATACGCATTCGAATATCCGTATAATATAATCTTTTAAATATTATTTCAAATCACGTTTGTTATGGCCCTTTTCATAAGCATGATTACATAAGCTTTTTAAATTATTTTAAAAATAGAGATGGGGGAGATGGAGGTTTCGCCATTTTACAGCTACTTGCATAACCTATAGTAGAGACAACCAAAAGAGAAGGCTGGCAAGGATAAATTTTGCATGCAAACAAATGACAGCTTTAGCCTTGCCAGGCTTCTCTTTCGGTTGTCCCCACAGTATGTCCCCTTCTCTCCCCCTCCACAGCCTTAACCAAAGACGAGAGATCTCTCGTCTTTGAGCCTTAACAGAGGAAATAATGAAATTTAGAGGTAACTTCTATTATAGAAAACACTTTCAAATCTAGCTTAATAATAATTTTGGAAATCCGTTAGTAAATACAAATTTTATGAATAAAAACTAAACCAAAGTTTGCTTTTTTAAGATTTGCTAACCAATTCTCATTTAATCGAAATGACTGACCAATTTCAAAATATTGTATTCAATCTGATTTAGAATGTGAAGGTGACATGTTATAGTACTCTGTACTTCCATTAACCACATAATTAAGTACTTCCTAACATTTTATATACAATCACCTGTTAATATTTTAATATTATTTAATTATTTTACCATACAGTACGTGGAAGAAGATGAGAATTTTTCCAGTGCTCATTTTACGCTCGACGAAGTGGCGGACATTTTAAAAATTGCTAAATCTTTCTCAGTAGCCGGTTTGGAAGAAAAATGTCGGAACTTTCTCCAGTCAGCACGAAATGTAGGGAATGCTATTACAATTTATCAGTATGCTCAGTATTTGGATGAACAGCAGTTGGAGAATGATACGTTTTCATTTATTACAGAGTAAGTTGCATCTGTTTTGTTTTTAACGGTATAAACATAATCTACCTTTTAATATTCGATAAAGAAGTGGATGTTGTACGTAGTATACTTAACGTTCGCCTGAATTTGGTAGTATACCTCAAATTACACATTATTTGTTTTTAGGCATTTTTCACAAGTTCTACATGAAAAAGATTTTACGACCTTATCGCATCCGAATCTTTGTACTTTCTTGAAGTTAGATGAAATAATTGTGCCTGAACTGGAACTCTACTTTGGTGTTATACGGTAGGCGACTGTAGTTTTATGCTAAATAAGTTCAAAATTAAATAACATTAAAAAATACTGAAAATTGTGGAGTCATTTCGTCTGGATGTTGTTGAATCGAAATTTTACACTGAATTTAATAATATTGATTGCCTTGCTTGCCATTATTTTAAAACAAAAGTTTACTCATTGTACATATTATGTGTGTGTCGCAAAATTCCTTATTTAAAATACATTGCTCGAGATCCATTTTTGCTGCATACTAAAAACTATAAACTATAAACGAAGTATTTTAAATCCATTTTCGTTTTCTGTTAGCATAGTTGGGCAGATGCAGAGTGTACCAGACAAGGCCTTGAGATAACCTCGACAAGCATGCGAATACTTCTTCAAAATGCAGTTCATTTAATTCGGTTCCCACTCATGACACTGGCTGAATTTAATTCTCGTGGAACGACCACAAAGGAGGTGTTACATAATGAAGAAATTAAAGCTCTAACTCAATATTTACACTTGACTGACTGTGAAAAGTAAACAGGAGATTTCTTACATTTGCCACTATTTGTATACAATTACTTTATTATTGCGCCTTATCTATGTAAATTTCTACTTGATTAGTTCTTGCTAATTTACATCTTTAACATAATATACAATAACTGAAAAGTATATACTCTTTTACAAAATATTTATAAATGCATTTTATTTATTATTCTATTAAAAACATTGCTTGTGAAATTACAGGCAACGTGACAATGGAGCTCGGATTTACCCGTTTAATCACAAGAGGAGAGGTGTGGCTCCACCTCAAACATTCACTGTCTCCTTCTACAAAGGTCTCATTTACAATTCTGAACTCTGGACTAACAAGTGGAACTACAATATGTAAGGATTAAAAATAAATTAATGACTGTTCCGTAAACTCCATAACGTAATCAAAAGACATCTCTGTACTTTTTATATTTAAGTATATGTTAATAATAAGTTAATGTTTGTGTTCCCTGATTTAATTACGTCGCATCGTTTGCAGAATTAAAGTAAATCGCCCGATTGACGTCACAAGTTTTGGATTTGACGGACCCATTGTGAGTGATGCTATTTACAATGTGAGAATCAAGCTCGTCATGCTGTCGGAAACTAATTCAGATCTAGAAAATAATAACAGCACCAATAGCATGAACAACATTAACCTCATCAACAATAATAATAATTACAATGGGAAAATAGTAGGATTCAAAGAAGACATCGTGGCTGCCAAAAGAGAGAGAACATTTCATGTCAAGTTCGATACACCTGTCAGTATTAAGCCGAATGTACCCTACAAAGCCTCCTATTCCCTTTTTGTAAGTATAAATACAACGACTAAATATAACAAATAAACTACTAATCTGAACTTTGTTTGTGCGACTAAGAAGGCTGTAAAATATTTAATTTTGAAATACCAACAATCCATTTAATTTACAAATTTCTCTGATTTAGGGTCCAAAAACGATCTGGGGAGTTAATCCGAGGAAAGTGATCAAAATGTCCTGCGGAGACAAAGGACCCATTGAATTTACTTTTCATTATGTGGATGGCCAAATTCCCGATATTCGGTTTACTATCCCATCATAGATTAATGAGCTGACAAGACTTTGATTTCGATAAATCATTTTTAAAAAATGGAACCAAACTCTATAGCAAAATGACCGTGACCCCCGTGAAAGCGACAGTGTCTCAGACGAACACGATAAGTTTTAAACTTCAAATTTAAGTACCTACCTAATATACCGATATAGTTCTATAGAAATACCCTAATTATAGTAATTCGCATTAGTATTAACTTACTTAATTTATGATTACTCATTATAGTTGTATAAGAATATTTAAGAAGAGTATAGAGAGAGAGATAGTAAAATTTTATTTACAACTGGCGCACTATTACGCTTGCCATTAAGACACAGTAAAAACAAAACACATTATTTACAAGTTAAATATGATTTTTGTAAATCAAACAATAACATTAATTTAAATGATCAAATTAAAATCAACTATGGGATAAATTCATATTATATAAATGATTGTGGGCGATTCGGCATGAGCCTCGAATTGTAGCAACTACGATTTCTTCAATCATTTTTGATGGAAGACGCAATTCTTTGCGAAATGATTCAAAGAACTCAGTTATAGTGCCCCGAGCTCCAACGAGAAGTCCAACCACTTCCAACTTCTTCAGTTTGTACTTGTCCAAAAAGTAAGGAATGCATGGGTTATAATGCGCCTGCTTTTCTATATTAACTTCTTCAGCTTGACTACATGACTGCTCCATACGAATTGTGGGATCCAGAATGTACCCTGACAGTAGATCTTTTCGCCAGCAGATGATGTCCACCCTTTTTGAAGCACCATCAGTCACTTCTTCATGCACAATCCAATCAAGCGTTTTCAAATGATTAGCAATAATAGTTCTAACGTCATGATGTCTAGTATTTCTCAGTAAGCTTCCCACATGACATTTCCCTAGAACATGAGCGAGGGTTTCTTTCTCTTTGCAGTGCCTGCAAAGGGATGATTCTAAGGAACGACCTGGAATTGCTTTAACGGGATATACATTAGCAGACATTTTTAAAGTATTAAAATTATTATAATTAATTAATTAAATTATTATAACTCCTACATATAGTTTTAGAATTAAAGCTTTCAGTGAACATTACATAGTTATCGTTTCTATTTTATGTAAAATATATTATATAAAAATAAAAACTGAAAATCTTTTTTGAATTTCATTCATGTTTTTGCAAATTCATGGAAAGTAAATTTCAAAAAGTGAACGTGCAACCTAAAAAAATAAATCAAAAAATGTTTGTATACAACCTTTTTTTAATGCAACTATAAAATTAATGCAAAGTTACTTTTTTGTCTCTATTAATTCTTTTTATAATTATTAATGACAACATAATAATACATACAACATAACACTACACACTCACTACATACTACATAATAATAAAATTCAAATAACGCTGTCCGTATCTGTCCGTTTGTATCCGCCTTTTCTGTCCGCCATTTCTGTCCGCCGTTTCTGTCCGCTGTCCCTCTCTTTTACTTTATATATCTCCTATGTACCGTAAAATTACTTTAAATGAGATAGGTTTTGTATTCTGAACAAGGAAATGATTTCAGACCAACCAATATAAATTTCAATACCTTGCCAAATGTAATTGTCAATTTTTTAAAAGCTAACATAGCGACACCAACCTGCAACATACTGTTCGATGGGGAATTACATTCTGTATTGGGTGTATTAAAATTTTGTGACATTGGTATTTAATACTGACTGTATGTTTAAAGAAACAACGCAAAATGAAGAATTTTTTAGTTTTTTTGCTATAAATATGTCTTGATAAATGCTGGTATATTCCGTCCGTAGGACGGGCCGCGGTATATATCATAATATGCACAACTATATAAACAGATGCATGCATTAAAATCATCTTGCCTTATCCTGGAAAATGTATCTCTTTTTTTATGGTAGCAGGGCAAAGTCGCCATCGTCATCGTTGTCAATATATCCAGTTCCGAAAACTATAATTAACTCATTCATCCCAAATTCGAATTTTGTGAAAATGTTATGCAAATACAAGACTAATAATGCAGATAATGAAGTGCTGAATTTAATTGTAAAATATAAATAGTCTAGTGGTACATACCTAAAGTCTAAAGCTTACCTCCCTAATTTCTCTGAACTTCTTGTGACGTCTATCTTGGCATTATCTCGAAGTATGTATACTCGCTCAATGAATGGACCTGAGACCTGAAACCAAAGATTTATCTTCTCACACTCTGGCACTATCTTGAAAAGTTTAAGGTTAAAAACAAGTGTCCTACGACTAGACTAACAGTTAAAAAAACATATGGCCAATGAAGACTCAAAATAACCTATTTTCATTTGCAGCTAAAAACAATATGCACTATCTAGAAAATACTATAAAGTACCTTGATCTTAATCCTAAACTCTCATTAATAGAATATTTTGCACTTCTTTCGAAAAACATGTAAATAGAACATTTTGCACTTTTTAAAAACATGTAAATAGGATATTTTGAACTTTTCCAAAACATGTAAATAGAACATTTTGAACTTTTCAAAAACATGTAAATAGAACATTTTGCTCTTTTCAAACACACGTAAATGACACATTTTGGGCGTTTCAAAAACTATTAATTAACATTTTACGCATCTACCTACCTCATGTAGTTTATTTGACATAGCTCATTTTAATTCTACCTAAAATTCGATATGGGCCATTTTAATTCTTCACTCACGATATAAATATGTGCATGAGTCAAAACAAATAAAGATGTAGAACTGCGACTGACTTCATTGACTCGACCTATGCAGATTTCTCTTGAAATAACTATACGCATATCGATAAGATGTCATCATCTATGTGATCGCCTTTGCAAAAATTGCGACGAAGAAACTCCAAGAAAATGACTCGGATGGTATACAAGGAAAAAAATGCCGACTATTAATGAGCAAGTAATTTACCTAGAAATTGTTACCAATAATTAATGAATGAACATGTAAAATGTAAAAAATAAGACTGTATATTGTATGAAAACAAAAATGACTTATTACTAACAAAAATAATAAAAACCACACAACAGACACAATTTAAAATAGTCCGTAATCGTAATCATAAATCACCCCTAGAATTAGGCCAGTAATTTTGTGTTTTCTTTGTCTTATGTTTAACTGTACCCCTGTATTTATTTATCATTGATTATTTTTTTGTCTTCCAACATGATACATTTTAAAAGTGGATTACAGTTTCGCTTTGGGTTTCCAGGAATTACAAAGTATAAACAAAATATAAAATACTATACACACTATATAAAAGAGTTGCAAATTTGCAGATTTAAGAAAGTACGCGAAAGCTACTATGAGTTATAAGAGCGGCAAATTGGCAAAACAGTCTACTTACATAATATGCAGCTTAACATGGCAAATGGTACTATCTATACGTTATGTATAGTAATTTACATGACATTGCATTTTAAACAAAAAATATTACGCATATAAAAAAAATTAAATATTTTCTTCTTGCCAATTTCAAACCTGTGGACTGTGGACATAATATTTTGCACTGTTTGATACAATACATATTACAATATATCTATTAAGTCTAGTTTTTTTCTTATTTACTAAAGACACACAAGCCGTTTTATTTTTCGTTAAAAATATCTCAAATATTTATTTATGATGCGATATGCTAATAGTATTTGCAAGTACAATTCGAATACCTTACTATTTTAGATATAGTCGACCTTATTTCTTGTCCCCCTCAAAACCAACTGAAGTATTTTGGCACTTACCATCTACGTATTAATTTTACTGCTGAATGTATAATAAATAATAACAAAGGCGATTATTTTAAACTATAATATAGTGCGTTTGAAGCGCAAAATAAATATTCGACGCTTGACGGGAAACGGTCACCGGTATCGGTGCCGGTAAGTTGCTGAAATAAAAAAACGAAGCTTCCGATGAGTACATAACTATGTACAAATTGTATATGGTATACACATACCTAAGTAGTTGATGTGTTTTACAATTACAAAAGTATCTATACGCAGATGTAAATTTGTAAATTATGTATACAGGCAGAAATAATAATAAAGAAGCTAAATTGCAAAAAAAAACAGGATAAAAACTTGTTTACTTAAAGACTCATGATTCGATAGTATGTATCCATGCAATGCTATGTGCCACTTGTGTTTAACTTATCCTCAGCTTATCTGCCTAAGATAGGTGATAGGTATACCTACTGCATGTCTTTCTATTAATGTGACAGTGCGACCAATTTCTATTCTAATTCCAAGAAGCTTGACAGACACTAGCCGCTCATTACGTCATACGCCAGTTAAACTTACTTGCAAAAAAATTCGTTTGAAATGTGCGTATAGGCAGGATAGGAGGAAAGGAAGAAATGACAAGTATAAGAAGCAGTCAGTTTGCTCGTCCATTGACATTCACGTTCCAAGCAGTTCAGCAACATTAAAGCACAATATAGCTTTAACAAAGTATTTTGACTCAAAATAATTAAATCACGTATATCCCGTTGACGTAAAAATTACGAATAATATTCAGATCAGCATGTTCGTCAAAGTTTTGGTAAGAGTGCACTTTATTTTACTTCAATTTTTTCTTATAAAATCAGAATTTATTGTAAAATATATGAAATTAATATTAAAAGTATTACTTTTTTTTTAAATTGCATTATGGCACTTTATTAAGAGCTAAAAAGTTTAAATTATTTGATATAGTTATTTTTTGGATTATTTTTAAAATAAGCACTAGATATGTACTAAAAATTTAAAGTATGTAAAAATAATATTTTAAAATTGTTTCTATTTAAATACAATTTAAATGATATTTTAATGTGAATTTAACCGACTATGAATACTTCACTTTCGATTATAGATTGTATGCCTGGCAATGGTGGCTGTAGTTAACTCAAGGCCACAAAAGCAGAGCTGGAGGAAGCAGTTTAGTAGTGGTGGTTCTCACGGAGGAAACGGTCTTCAACCTGGAAAACCTGGTTTTGGAAACGGGGGCTCTCATGGAGGCAATGGTAACAGTGGAAGCTGGGGAAGTGGCGGAAGTCAAGGGGGTAATGGAGGCAACCAAGGAGGAAACGGTGGAAGTTGGGGAGGTGGCGGCAGTCAGGGAGGAAATGGCGGCAATCAAGGCGGTAATCAAGGCGGGAATGGTGGAAGCTGGAGAAATGGCGGCAGTCAAGGGGGAAACGGTGGAAGTTGGGGAAGTGGCGGCAGTCAGGGTGGAAATGGCGGTAATCAAGGCGGGAATGGGGGAAGCTGGGGAAATGGCGGTAGTCAAGGGGGAAACGGTGCAAGCTGGGGAAGTGGTGGTAGCCAGGGTGGTAATGGAGGCAACCAAGGTGGCAATGGAGGAAAATGGGGATACCAAGGGCGTTGATTTTAGATCCCCTCAACAAGTTAAATTTTAAATACATAATATACTTACCTAAATTAGAGGCTAAAATCTCGATTAATTTATTATAACAAACTTGTATACGTACCTAATTAAATTAATTTTTTTCTTATTATTTCAAAATATAATGTATACCATGTATTGATCCCGAATGTATTTATTACCTGTATGCATTATTCAAGTCGTAATAAAATTCCACAAATTATTTTTCCTATTAATTAAATCTTTGAATATCTAATTTCCTTACTGCTTAAAAACCACAGTATGTCTATGCATAAATGCATATAACTACTACACTCTATAATTAGTTATGTATATATATTCTTCCTACATAAATAATACAAACAGGAACTGAAATATTCACTTGGTCAACTTCTTGACGTCATGACGTCATAAATCAAATTTCATACCAATTTTATTTTGGCTAAAGAATGATAATTATTAAAGGACTCCCACACACAACTACCAATTAACAAGTAGAAGTACCTAGTGAATTCATCAAGCTTTATATAATATAAATATGCATTACTACAATCAAATGCGCATAATTTCAATTAAAATAATTTATTAAAAATAATGACACTATAAAATTGGGCAACTGCACGCAAAATAATCCAGAAATTATTTGGAATGGAATGTTTATTAAAATAACCGACATAAAATTATCAAATAGCGCAAAATGACGCAATAATTAATTGTAATGCTGCTTTAATCAATCCTATCTGCTGACGGAATTAAACTTAATCGAGTGCTAATTTTTATTATGTGTTATGTGTTGACCGATCTTTGCGACAGAATTGTAAGCAGTCGTTTTGGGATATCTACGAAGCTTATTAGCAACCCGTAAAGGATTTTTACTTTTAACTTCAACTTTCCTGTCCACATCCTTGCCCCATTATTACTGTCCTGTGGAGGAAGAAGGTATAAATTGGCGCACCCAATAAAATCTTCAGCTGGGTCAACTGGCCAGTCAGGGTCACTCTGCCACATCCATCCGGTGTTGCTTCCGTAATTTTGTTGTAAAAATTGGTTTCCATCCGCATTAAAACTGTCACGTTTGAAAATGTCCATACAGCTTTCAGAAGAATCATAACATGTGGAGGAGACAGACGATGGAGACAGAGAAATGGAATCCAAATTTTCTTCCTCCGAAAGATTTCGAATTATCCCACCGCATAATTTTCGATGAATGGGTAATATTTGGGTATAATTCGTATTTAAAGGAACTAACCATTCCCAATGTCCACCATGTTGTCGAGTTGAGAGGAAGAAGAACCTTGGACATCCGGCTGGGACAGTACATTTATGTGAACGACAACTGTTCACGAGGAATAGATAACCCCCATCACTTTCTTCACGCGCAAAATCAAAGTGAAATTTGAATAAATTTGAGGCCGCTCTTAATTCATATGAAGTTCCATACTCTGTTTCTTTCACCATTGTTTCTGCGTAGAAGGTTTTAATATATTTTTCGAGGTCATTTATACGATGTCTAGGTGTGACCAAATTCGATTGTTTTGATTTTAGATTGTCGCTACTGGACTCCTCCACCATGGATCTACACCACCAGTATCTGAACATCCCATCATTCTTTAAAGATGACCACATTTTTTGATTTGATACAATGTACTGGACAATGGATCGACGGATTTTTGAGTGGTCGTCTTCTGGGAGCATCAGTGCTTGGCAGATAGAACGAAATAAGCAAGAACCTTTACCCTTATTTGAGGCTATTCTGAAATTACCTTGTTTCTCAAGCCAGAAATGTTTGTCCTTCATTTTTTGTGTCAATCTTCAAGAATAGTTTAATTTCCTTGTAACATTTTTGTTATTTCCCCTACATTATAATCTTCATTATTTTGGAATAAAAGTACACGATGACGATCAACATCAAATCAGCTCAAGTGAGGGAAATCCTTTCTTAATGAAGCTAATAACTATCATTAAAAATGTTAATGATCTTCAACTTTTTGAGCGTGTGCAATAATTTATTACTAGCAGGTTAGCAACCCGATGGGTTGCGTTAAAAAATTTAATAGAAATTTTTCACTTTTAGTTGTTATAGTAAATAAGGTTGTGGTCAAATCGACTTTTGGGTTGCCCAGTATAATAGGGCCATCCATATATTAAGTTTCAGGTTTCATGGGGTGGAGAGAGTTTTGGCCAATGACGCTTTTAAAAGGCAGAGAGGAGGAAGGAGGGGGGGGGGGTGCTCATGCGTCTGACGTTTCAGTCAATTGTTTGTGAATTTTAAATTTTTTGTTTCGGCAAATCAAAGTAGATACGGCATAGATACAATTTAACATGTAGTACATATTTTATTTTTTCGAGAAAAAGTGAAAACATCTAGGAAAAATAAATTGTTTGAATTTTTTTATAAAGAGTTGAATCGTTTATGCGGGGGGGGGGAGGTTGAGAAATGACAGTGTAGTGACGATTGGATAGGCAGCAGGAGGTTTTGCACAAAAACCTAAAACGTAATATATGGAGGGCCCCTGAAGGTTGAAATAAAGGCACTACTGGGTTGGACCGCGCAAGTTTTGACCTCATACTTGCCCGGGGTAAGCTTTAACCTCACCTTTGAAAGGGTTCAGATTTTCTCATAGACGTGGTAGGAGTAGGTTTTAATCAGAGCCTTTTCCGGGTTGAAGTATGGAATCGGACTTGCTCGGGGTAAGTACTGATCAGTGACTTGCCCAGGTAACGCAATAGTGAAAGACTTTGATCAGCTCGCAAGGGATAAGTTACACCGTAGCTTGGCTGGCTTAAGCATTTACCACAGACTTGCCCAAAATTAATGATTTTCCTCACCGGTCGTATTCTATTATATTTGTTGAGCTCACAGGCTTTCTCAGGGTAAGTTTTTCCCAAGAATTTGCCCGTTTTGCGCTATGGTCACGGACGTGCCCAGGGTAAGCTTCACACCCAACCTTGCCCAGGCTAAGCTATGATCAAATGACCCATCCATATAATAATTTTCAGCTTTTTGTGCAAAACCCCCTTCCCCCTCTTCAATCGTCACTACACCGTCATTCTTTGAAACTCCCCCCCATCCCCACTATAAACATTTCAACTTTTTAAATGGTTGTTTAATGCATTTTTCATATTTTCTAAAGTTTTATATATACATACATTTTTCAGAAAAATGAATAATTACATACCACATACTACATTTTATCAATTATATATCTGCTTTGATTCGCCGTAATAAAAAATTTAAAATTTACAAAAATTGCCTGAAACGTCATTTGCTTAAACCTCCCCCCCCCCCCCTCCTGCTATTTTATTGCGTCATTGACCTGAACCCTTTTCCCCTCATGAAACATAAAATGTAATGCATGGATGGCCCCAAAGTCCAAAGGCTTAACCGAGGCATGGTTTTGCCACATGCGCGATCCAGGTATGTTGTGATCAGAAACTTAACCTGATTATGCTACGGTCACCGACATATCTGGGATCAGTTTTGATTTCAGGTTAGCCCGGAATTAGGGCTTTAAATTAAGTCGGGTTAAATAAATCGTATTAGCCATTTTTACTTTTTTACGCAAGAGGTAAAACAAACCTGATCGTGCGTCTTTTGTGCGATGTAAAATTCACCCTATTTTGTTCAATATAATCTTTTACTTCCGGCTGCTGCATGCACAATTTTATTGGATCACTGGCTTGGCTTGGAAGGTAAAAGACTTTACGAAAAGCTTGGCTTGCAGACGCGTCAAATGGTACCATGAAAAGTGGAAAGTGCAAATAGTTGAAAACTGAAGCGCGCACAACGTGTAGTGGCTTTTAACAGGGGCCATCCCAAGACCAATCATTATGTGGACTTTTAATTAAGAGATTAAAAAAATAAATTATAACTGCTAGGGAATTATTATTACAAAGCTTAGTGTTGACTTAAGTGCAGGTGCAGTAATGCAAAGTGGACATGGATACGATGCAGTTGTAAGTTATACAATAGGAAACTTTTGTTAAACAAAATAATAAAATTAGATTAGTAATTTTCTGGCCACGTTCCAATTTTTATTTTATCGGCTTGCACTTTTTTTCTCAAATTATGGCGTTCAAGTTAGAGGTATTTGCAATTAATAATCTAGCTCTGTACCAATCAGGACCCTAGAATTTTTAAAAATTCGAATTTCAGGCTGTGATTGGTGCAGAGCTAAAAAGTTAAAACGGGAATAATTCAAAAAAGTGTCAAAACACTAAATTTTCCAAGACCATGCCGGCCTCCGCTTGACCAAGGGCTATCTAATGACACCCCAATAAGGGGTAAATTCATAACACTGTAGGAGGAGTACACTGTATAAGTTGGCAACCCCCCGTAACACTGCACGCGTTAATTAATAGACTAGCAGGTTAGCAACCCGATGGGTTGCGATTAAAAAATGCAACACATATTTTTCACTTTTATTTGTTGTAGTAAATACGGTTGTGGTCAAATCGACTTTGGGGTTTGGGGTTGCCCACTATAAGCTTCTAAAGGTTCTTCTGGGATAAATGATTACCATTGAGTTGAACCGCGCAAGTTTTGAACATACTTATACTAAATAAAAATAATTACTAATTTCATTAAGTTAATTTTTATGGTGCCGAATTTGCTACACTGTCCTAATTTTACTTTCAGCAAAAAACTAATTTTTGACCGTATTATTTATTTAAAGTTTGAATTAACCCAAAATTAGAGTCGCAACATAGTTTTTGAAAAAATTAGGATCACCACGGTTATCAGCAGCACATTGCACACCAGATGTGTGAATATCATATAAATCAATTGTGGCTCAATGTTTGACCTGTGAATCGAAATTTTGGGGTTCTAATGTTTGACTAAAATTCCTTTTTCCTCGACAATAATTTATGTGATTTTAGGATATTCCAACAGTGGTCTAATTTTCCACACTATTTTAGCTGTGCCATGTTGTTTAAGAAGAAATAACGTAGAGAAAGCGACTTTCTATACTTGCAAAAAATTTAATTCACTAATATCCTAAAAATGTATTGTACACTTCATAATGAAATATAATATATGAAATCAAAGAAAATGAATAACAATTAACTAAATTCCTTTGAACTTGAGTATTTTGTGTTTTAAACCGAGGATCAATTACCCCTGTGAAGCTAAACATGTAAATAACCAATGTTGTATGGGCTGCGGCCAAATCGACTCAATGAATAAATTATTATTTATTATTTTGTGTTTTATTCGTGATCAAGTGCTCAAACCCTCCCCCCCCCCTCTGTTTGATAGTACATAATATACAAAAGTATCAGGTGCTGAGACTCCCTCCCCCGCCCCCTATTTTGTATACACAATATGTGCACGACGCCTGAACAGAGCCTTGACCGGGTTAAAGTATGAAATTGGACTTGTTCGGGGTAAGTAAAAGACTTCGACCAGGGGCTGGCACGGGATAAGTTTTACCTTAGCGTTGGCTGGCTACAGCATTTACCAAAGACTTGCCCAGATTTGCCTCACCGGTCGCATGCTTGCATATTTGTTGAGCCCACAGGCTTGCTCTTGGTTAGTTTTTCGCAGAGATTTTCTCGAATAGCGCTTTGGTCACGGACGTGCCCAGGGTAAGCTTTAATCACAACCCTGCCTGGGCAAAGGTAAGAATTAAGGTTTTAAATTTTTTAAGGTTAAATATGTTGTATGAGAGTCATTTTTACGCACGGGTGAGTAAAACCTGGTTGTGCGTCGTTTGTGCGATGTAAAATTCAGCCTATTTTGTTCAATATAATCTTTTACTTCCGGCTGCTGCACTTGCCTCGGATCTTTTTCGTGAGAAAGTTGATCTTAAACGCCGGGCTCTCCACATGTGTGGTGACCTATGTCATTAAAGGCTTACTTGGCTCTGTGTTAGTACGGGGTAAGCTAGCCACACGGGGGTTCGTGTTGGAAGATCTGATCAATTGATTAGAAACACCAAACCCCTTACAAATAAAGATCCTTTGACCTTTTTTTGACCTTTGACGTACAATTTTATTGGATCACAGGCTTGGAAGGGTTAAGACATTACAAAAACCTTAGCTTGCAGACGCGTCAAATAGTACCACGAAAAGTGCATATAGTTAAAAACTAAAGCGCACACAACGTGTAGTGGCATTTAACAGGGGCCATCCCAAACCCCAATATTATGCACTTTTAATAAAGAGATAAAAGAAAATAAATTGACACTGTTAGGTAATATTATTACGAAGCTTAGCGTTGACTTGAGTGTAGGTGCAGTAATTATTACTGCAGTGTAGACATAGATACGAAGATAAAAATGAAGTGGTTGAAAAAAATTATTGTTATTATTATTATTAACAATTTTTTGGCCAAGTTCAAATATTTTTTATCGGCTTGCATTTTTTTTCTCAAATTTTATGGCGTTCAAGTTAGAGGTATTTGCAATTAAAAATCTAGCTCTGTACCAATCAGGACCCTGGAATTTTTAAAAATTCGAATTTACAGGCTGTGATTGGTTTAGAGCTAAAAAGTTAAAACGTGAATAATTCAAAAAAGTGCCAAAACACTAAATTTTCCAAGACCATCATTCCATCCGCTGGACCAAGGCCTATCTAATGACACCTCAATAAGGGGTAAATTCGTGAAACTGTAGGAGGAGTTCACTGTGAGAGCTCGCAACCCCTCATAATACTGCACATTTTAATTTAGAGATAATAATAATTTAATTTATTATTGTAATATTTTGTTGTTTTTGCTGACTGAAAAATTTGTAATTTTCTTAATTATTGCGAGTAGTTTTTTTTTTGATTTTTTATCATGGTGCACGCAGACGAGAATTTTAAATTCGTAAAATAGAACAGTCAATCTAATTACTCAGCAAGGTAACCATAAGAATGTATGGAAAATATTTTACCAAGATCTGCTGTTTTAAATAATGAAGTTGAGTTGACGACTTGACGATCAGTACAGCTTGGCTTCTATTTATAAACCATATAGGAAGAATTCCATGTGATTTGTAATATTACCAATTTTGTTATTGTAGGTTTTCAATTGTATTTTTATCTGAAACTAAAAGTTAAGCATAAAATTACCTATTATTAGTTTTTCAGAGTTCTTCGCACAGAAAACTGCTGCGCCCAATATTAATATTAGGAAAAACTGCGATTTACAGGAAGGAATAAAAATAAGCTGTAAGTACACTTAGTCGTTTTACTGAAAAATTAATGAGAATAGGAAATATTAACGCAAAAAATTGAATTTTCGATATTCATAATATGCAAAAATAATTTTTAAACGTAGTACTTGCTGACTGTATTACACGGATATGGCTAAGATCCTTAAGAAGCGTTTAAAATTTAATACCCGAATCTCTATGATTTTTCTGTTTGTCATTGCTAAATTAGCACCTGTTAATTATTATTACTACATTAAATTAACTATTCATAGCATGCCTGCCTCGCCCACACAGCATATAACGCAAAACTTTACTTACAAAGTGCTGACAGTACAAAAATTAGAGGCAGTCTGGAATAGTGAGTGCGATAACTATAGCTATAAAATACAAAGTACAAAGTTCCAAAATTTAAAGTTCATTCTTACACATTTTTTGTTTGATATCTTATATTTTTTTGTGTTACTTTTGTTAGTAATGAAACCGGTAGGCCGTCATTAATAATTTTTTGATTCATTTCTTTGCCATACATTGAATTACGACTAGTAATTTTAGAGTATTATTTTTTTAAAGCAGGAGTAGATATATAATTATAAATACTGACTGATAATCACTCTAATATTTTTGCAATTTGTAATTTGTATAGTCCAATTCGGCTTGTATCATGGCTACGGCCATTCTTATAATCATCTGCATGAATTCATACTCTACTTACTGTTCAACTGTAACGAAAACCAAAGAAGAATCGAAATCGAAAGTGTCAGTGCCATCCGGAAAATTAAACTTCACCGGGATTGGGTTTGGAAGAAGTGGCTTTCGTAATCATAGTGAAAGAAGCAGCAGAGGCAAAGACTTTGTTCCAGGGAAAAAGGATAAGTCTCGAGGTTAGGTGGAGGGAGCGAAAAAACAAATCAGCCTAATACGAAATGATCTGATGGGGACCGATGAGGGAGCGGCAGAAAATACTGAGAGCTGTAAATTATTAATTAATTTTGCAAATTCTATCAACTCCCATGTCATAACTCATATATAAATATCATATAAAATAAAACATATCAATGAAAAAAATAATGGCCATAACTTTAATAATATCTGAGCGTATGTAATGCGTAAGATATATAAATTCGTTATGTAATACGTATACACCTATTCCAATAAGAAACATTCATTTCAGTGTATAATTAGGAAGACAGGAATTGTAAGGTCATGAGATGAGAGGTCGCCCGACACGCATCCGGAAGTACTATGAGCTTTGGTTAGAACCCTTAAAATTAAGACAAGCTCTCCTATAAACAATTATTAAAACATATTTAAAATTACTTGTAGAAGATAATATTATTAGCACAAGGAAATTCATGAAAATTACGCATACAAATATTTATTATAGAGTATCAGTAGTCGCATTAATATATAGCTCAAAAAACGGAATAATTATAACATTTTGATTAAAATAAAACTTCTGACTAATAATCTTGCTGGTATTCCCAATTCCCAATTAATTAAAATTATGAGGAAATGTAAGGCGTAAGGGAATAGAAACCGGTCTCTCCCTACCTCAGTATATTATATTTTGTACAATTAATCAACGTATCTATGAAAAGTTGAGAGATGAAAAATCTATTGTTATACTCAATACTCCTGTCAATACTACTGTGTTGTGACGCTGTGGAACGTGCAACATTGATTGCTAGTATGCAAACCCCAATTTCCGGGCACATAAAATAAATATTTGTTTCCTGAGTTGACGTTTTGGTCTTGTACTTTTAAAACTAGCATCATATTTAAATTAGCGTCGGTACGGTATCGTACGTGTGCAGGGTTTTATTTTTATTTCCTTATATTGTCATATTTCAATTCCACTTGAATAACACAGCATACTAGTACGCAAGTAGTCATTTCCGCAAACAGTGCCTTTACTTATAAGACAGCACAAATTTTGCTTAACCTAAATACTTATTTTAAGCTAATATTTTTGGTTGAAATAAGAAGAACGTGACATGTTCAATTGTAGTGGATTAAAGTGCCATATTAGTATATAATCAACCTTAGTTCACAAAATTATTAATAATAAATTGTTAAGTAATCTTAATAGACAAGGTTTCTATTGGATCTTTAATATTTTTATTACGTTTTATTATTCGTTTGTTTGTTGCCATTATTTTGTCCCAAGTTGTGTTCCATTTAATACAACGTAGAAACCAGGTGCATATGCATATTGTGTACTATACTAAAGGCAGTGTAACTGCTCATAAATGCATCATGGATGCATCATATTCTGAGATATGATGTCATATGATCTCATTATATCGAAATGCTGATGGTGATATTTCACATTTCATAGCTTGGAGTGATACTTTAAAAACTAAAAATAAAAAATTTATACATAAATAATTTATTAATAAAAGTAAAAGTACCTACATCAATCCAATTTTATTCAAGCTGCCTACAAAATTAGAATACAACGCATTACTTCAGTGAAAAAATAAATTAGTTCCTAACTTCAATACAAAGATGAGGTCCCAGTCGTCCCCACCGAGCTTTTCAGCGACGCCAGATCCAAAGGGACATGTTCGAGATCCACTACTAGCTAGACAAGGTCGTTTGTACAGGGATTCTAAACTCCGAAATCGGGCTACATTGAGACAGTCGATTCTCAGAATTGGAGAAATTGAAGGTCATCATGGAAATCGCCTCTACAACATTTTTATGGACACTATAATCTTTTTTGTGACCGCAATTGAGATTACCGTCGTCGTCTATTTAGCATATCAGCATTTTTCACATGAAGAAGGTCTTCAAGCAGCAGCCATGCTTTTTCCACTATTGCTCAATACTGTGGGTGTCGTTTATTTTTTATCAGAGTGAGTAAGATGATACATTTTTTTCGTGACCTATATATAATTAAGAAATACATGTAAAGTATAAAGTTAATTTCGTAGATAAAAAATGGCTGTATACAAAGAGCATGGTTTTTTTCCTTTTCATCCAGTAAAACCGAGCGTATGGAGTTGCAGAAAGCGCTTTCAATTAAATGGGCAACCGATTTTCTACAAGTGCCCATCCTCGGCCCAGTATTTTTGTAAGTAACTATATACAAAACAGCAGCAAACAAAAAAAAAACAAGAATAAAATTCCTTTAAAAATTTTGAAGTGTAGGATGAGATTTTATTGATTATTTTTTAATTATTGTCAATTTATATATAATGTGTATCTACAGGGCCTTTAGAGTTATGAGCATACCTTGGGGATGTTCGAAAAACCCTAATTATGAAAGGATCGAAGCATCAGCAATCAAGATGAGACAGGCGAGTGGCTATTTTTGTGCTGCTCCCGAAGCCTTAGTCCAGTTAATGATCCTCCTTGTGAATAGAACGGACCTTCAAAGTTTTGATAGTACGTAAAAATAAGAGCTCACTTTAAGAAATATATCGTCTTTGAAGAACCAAAATGACTTACATCCATTTTTAGCTAAAAGCAATATCCACTGTCTACAAAAATATTGAAACTTGTCTTGAAAGCATAGAATATTTTACACTTTTAAAAAATATGTAAATTGAACATTTTACAATTTTCAATACTATGGAAATTGAACATTTTACAATTTTCAATGCTATGGAAATAGAACATTTTACTCTTTTCAAAAACTGTTAATTAACATTTAACACATATTTCTCATTTTGTTTTTATGATATAGCTCATTTTGATTCTAGCTTAAGTTGTATATGAGTCATTTTGGTTCTTCACAGACGATATGCTTCAGATCAACATAAATTTTAATTTCCAATAAATTTATAATTGTTGAACGTTCAACCGCTAAAGTGTCGATATAATAGGCTCAAAGCACAATTTGCAATACCCTTCTATATTTTGGGGAGCGCAAGCTCAATCCTGCGAAACAAATATCTTCCTTTGTAGGTGTCTTCAGTAGGTAGGTATAATTAAATCTTATGTGAATTATATTTTTGCAGTGTACCTCGAAATTGCGGCTGTTGCACTCTTCGTAGTAACTATAGGAGAATCCAATGCTTACAATTTAATGTCAGATTATTATAAATTGTTCAAGCCACACCAACCCACCGACTGGAAACTGGAGAATGTCAAACTCTGGCAAAAATTTCTGCTGTTTTTTCACGCGACATTTTCAGTTGGTAAGTCCGGCATATAGTGCTTGATATGATTCAAAATATTGTTTAAAATTTTCTGCATAGCTCAAAAATCAAAATACCTACTAATTAGTAGATACACATTAATTCTGCTATTTTAGTACAGCTCATAATGAATCTGCAAGACACTTTATATACATTACTTAACTATCATGAATTAAGTTGTGCCTATCTCTATTCTAAATATTTTTTCTGCCCCCTCCCAATATTTGTTTCAATTTTGTTGTATTTTATAAGGATCCAGGATAATAGGCTCTGCAACGATAAGAGCGGCCGTCCGGTACTACTACGGGGAAAAGTCATTTCCATTAGTTTTACTCTTAACGATATTCGCAGAGATGGCCTACAGAATAATTTTATATTACGTGAGCCGTCTTGTCAAGTACTGCGTCCTCAAAAAACAAATACCTGACAGTTGCTACTTGTCCATTGACTACGCTTGGAAACATACTATACTCAACTTTGGATTTCAATCTGAAAATATTGCGGTGCAATTGCTATTCTACTTGGAAAATATCTTGAGTTTCGGAGTTTGGTGGTTTGCTGTTCAGCTCTACGCGGATGAGGATGGTTCCGGGTGGTTCATGAACAAGCTTCTTGTTCCAATGACTATTGGTTTTGTAATTGTGACTGGTCTATCCTTTATTTTCCTACTACTTTGTAATTTCTTTCGATTAATTGTGTTGAGGGGTCCTTTTTTGGATGATACTGAAAGTGAAACACCCAGTTCTGGTTTCACTGCCTAAGATAAAACCGATCAACAACAATTCGTTTTGTAAAAATAAAAAGTTAATTTGCAACACAGGCAAATATTTTGACTAAATTGAAAATATTAGTAATTACCTACAATTAGCACGTAATTATGTATCACAGAAAATAAAAAAAGCATATACATACAACATTAACATCATCATGGTTAACCAAAATTTCTGTGCTGCGAATTTGACTCAACACCATTCGAGGGAAATGTTAACTTACGAATTAGAATTTAGAGTATGTAGTAGTAATAGTGATTATATGGCATGCGACCAGCAGATACACAATTATTTATCAGTAGTAGTACTGCATACATTTGTAGTTATAATGTTAAATATGATACATACCGTACATACTCTAACACAGCGACCCACGACGTATTAAAACTATGAGATCTACTCCCCGCGTTGTATTATACACACGAAATGTTAAAGCATTCCAAACCCCCTCGTTCTGTTAGAGACACGCGTAGTATTAGAGGAAATACGGTGAGTTACGTGTGAAGAGTTGTTTGGCAAAACGGAATAAGTCCTTTTTCAAAAATGAGATTATTTGCGTTAGGTGTACTATTCAACTAGATACGTTACTGTGTTGCACGGTAAAGTTTAAAGTTTTTCCCGTTTTGTCAAAAAATACTTCATATATTGAAATTCCTCATTCAAGGACTCTAATCGACGCGAGGCTTAAAATCCTTTTTGAGAGCATTCCAGCGTCTGCATTGTGCATTCCACAGCATCACGTACTTACATAACAATCAATGGGAAAATATCTGTTGGCTCAATTTATTCCCATACATATTTATTAGATAAAAAAAAAGTAAAGTATGAACGATGATATCTTTGCCACGTTTTACTAATTCCAGAAGAAATGCCTTAATAAACGTATTAAACTGCAATAATATTCACTTAATAAACTTTTTAAAATTAATTCCAATACATAATTCTTGAGGGAGGATTCAAGCTATTTTTTTTCATGGAGTATAAAATGTCTTATGCAATTAACAAATACTAACACAATCAACTCAAACTCAAACCGTTAAATGCATGAGCTCTAGCACGGCTATATAGCATTGCGTTTGAAATGAAAATGAATTAACAACTGGTTAGGCTAGGCTGGTTAGGTTAGGTTACTGGTTAGCTATAGCTAGCAATACTTAATTAGATTGACGCTCGAAGTAACTACTGATTTTCTGAATCAAATATAATTTGTATATATTTATAAACTAATATTAATCTATAACGAGAACGACTATTCAACATAAAAATCAATACAAATGAGCATGGTATAGATTAGTATCCATTATTATGTCTGGATTATTACTCTGGTAAATCTGGGTGGTCCCCACGGGGGGACATTACCTTTTCCAGTAATAGTAGAAAATAATAGCCGTCAACATTAGCAAAACCACTAAAAATCCCTGAAAATACATACCCGTGTGGTAGTTGGTGGTGCTCATTTTCCAAACTTTCAATTTCGAATTCAAACAGCAAATAGGTAGAGACATGGCAGTGCAGACTGCTGACCACAAAAAGTACTACTCGTGCATTGAGGCTTGAAATTGAAATATTGTTGTCTGTGTCTGTCTATCAACTTCGTCGTCGAATCGTTCGTATTTTACCATGTGCTGTGGGCGAAGAAATCTTACTTTTAGCCGCATAAACCTCTATCTATATCGCATTTCCAGTTCTCAGATGTCCGCTTCTGCTTGTAAGAAAAATAGAACGTCATTTTGCATGGTATACGATACCATGCATAGTATAGTCGTAAATAAATATAAATACCTACTTTTAGTAGTTTAAGAAATCGTTCACAAATAACGTCATCGAAAGTCCTCACTTGTAAGACGCTATGACCCCCCTGTCATCAGTTTAGCTATTGGGCTATTGTGTAATTAAATGGCTTTCTTTAATGCATGGGACGTCCTCGGTAGCCTAGTTGACCCATTGACCATACCAACGACATCATTTGTGCACAATCTCTTAAAAAGTTTCGTAGCAGCCCTTCATCCTGGGTACTATTACTGTACGGGAGTCGTCCGTTGTTCATTGTTGTATTCCAAAGTAACAACCGACAAGAAAAAGTAACCCGCACAGCAGCGTATAACTGTCACGGTAGCACGGTCACGGTGGTTTTGTTCGTGTCAGTATTTAAAATTACCTAGTTACATTTTTGTCTTTATTTTCGGTTTTAAATTACTTAAGTACCAACTTTAAATAAGTGCAACGTTGGATTCTGAAACACCGAAGCTTGAAGTAAATATTTCCATTTGTTTCATGTTTGTAGAGTCAAGAGTCATCAGTTGACCAGTGACAATTGCAAAAGACAATTATTACTTTTCAGTGGGGAACTGGATATAACTTGTGTGTAACTTCCTAATTATGTGAGTTTGAGCTCTCAATTTAAGTCATAAGTATAGGTTGTAGGTTTCAAGGCGTCAAGACGTGAACTGTCAACTGTGGGCAGTTAATTTCAAAATAAGTAGTAAAGTAACTTTGAACTGCACTAGACACTAGATGAATTCAATCAGTGGCGCATGGCTAGTAGATGGTATAGTGTACCTTGTGTCAAGTTTGAAGCTGGATTATTTACATGTGTTTACACTTCAACAAAAGGGAACGACGTCCTGCGTAGCACAACCAAACAGGCACAGGTGAGATGTAAGTTAAAAGAAAATTTGAATTGAATAACCTCTTTGATAGGCTATTTTTTGATAAGTGATATTTAGGCCGGGAAGTGATGTCCAGCATTAGTAAGTGATGTCCAACTTCGGTAACAAAGTGATGTCCAACTTCGGTAAGTGATGCCAAAGAAAACAATAGCCCACCACCCGATGTTAAGTAAATGCCGTAGTAACTTGAAGTTTAATGTGTATAAATCGACGAAAAATGAATAAATCTAATACTATAGAGTAAAAGAGAACTTGAGCCCAGCGACAGCGAGAGTTTTCAAATTCTTGGAAAGGGATAAGATAAAATTCCTTCACCCATGCTTAACAGTGACTGCATGCTGCATTAGCTGTTATTTACTATCCGCTCACTATAATATTATGGTTGCATATTAAGTAAAACAGGTGATAGGACACGGAGCTGTTGTCTTATTTCTTCAGTTTCGAAGCTCCTACCTTTTAGTTATTTCTACATTACTTTTGAGGCTACTTATTCACTTTTGGCTAACTTTCGAGGTTTGTTATATTTATTGCTAGGTTAGGCTTTAGGGGGGGGGGGGGATCCGGGGTAGGATGAAATTAGGGCAGCCCCGCCGAAGACGGGAGGGGAAAATATAACCTATCCCTTGTCAGGCATAGCTTTAATAGCCTGGTACATACAGTCTTAATTCGGGTTAATCGTCTTAAAATACTGTTGTGCAATTCACGTCCAAATCGCATTTCTAGTCGCTTTGCAGAATTTGAAATTAGTCATCACTTACCAAAGTTGGACATCGACATCACTAGTTCGACATCACTTACTAAAGTTTTCAATTACCGGCTTGGACCTTCCCATTCATTTAGATAACTTAATATTACTTTTAAGGGTGTTGCTTTACATCTTCACCATGGATTGATTGGTGACATCAATTTGATATTTCATTTATGGACGACCCCATTAGCACAATAAGTGAGAAGGTTACAAATGTTTCGTCATATTTTTAAAGATATTATAAATTATGGCTTTATTAGAAGATGATTTAAAATCGGTGCACATGAGTAATTGTAGTTACCTATATAAAAAGGCCATGATGGTCAACATTTTGGGGTAGCCAGAGTATATGGAATTTTAAAATTAAGATTGTGGAAAACTGTAAATGTGATTATTACACGTCTAAAATTAAAAGTGCAACTCATCCCCCACAAAAAATTCTACAACTGAACCGATGGGCAACTCACCCGAATCTGGGTGCCCGAATTCTGTAGATGACCCGGTGCTATAATTTACGTTGGGGGCTGCAACCTAGCCGAAGATACTTTCTGCAGCTCACGCGACTCCCGAAGATTTTCCCACCGGACATGCGTCGGTATAAACTACTCTGTAGTGGTCGGCTCAATATATGCGCAACACTGACCCAACGATTTTTTAAAATTTGTGTAGTGGAATAACAATAGAAATGCTAATATTTCTGATTCATATCGTACATTTTTAAAACTATTTCCAAAAATATCCATTTACTGGATGCGTTTTAAAATTCGCAGGTAGAAAATTATTTATTGACTTTTCCTGCAAAGTCTACCAAGCAATATTAGGCTAGAATATGCCATAAAACCATATTATTATAGCCCCAAAATTTTTAATTCAAAATATTTTAGTTTCTAAAATAGAAATGAAATAACACCATTAAAATAATATCATAGTCAATCCGTGCGTCATTTTAATGGTGATTTAATCAGGCGTACTAAATTGGCAAATAGCTGGAAACAGTCATGCTATGCATGCGCAATAACAGAGCGCCTAATAATGGTAGCCAGGTTTTAAAGGTGGTTACCCATTATATTGTATGGGCAAACAATGGCCAGCCAACGACAATGCGGGCGTCGGTCGAGTTACCGAATTCGGGCTTCGGGTGGGTTGCAGAAAATCGTCGACTGTTGGATCAGTTTTGCAGAAGTTTTGGTCGGGTGAGTTGACCAGATGACGGTCGGCTAAATTAGCCTGAATTTCGTCGGGTATGGTATGTCTTCCAGCTTGCCCAGAGTAATAATTGCAGTTTGAAAAATAAAATTGTGAAAAATGTAAATGCACTTAAGCATGTTTATTGTAAAATTAATACTCCCTGATTATATATAAATTTGCAGTCCAGCGCAGCTGTCTGAAGTCCGCCTTCCCCTGTGCTGCTGGACGGAAAGAATATGGAAGAGGCTACCAGTGAAGATCCATCAGAAGACCGCAGTAATGTGCAATTCCAGCGTAAACCCCCAATGTTCAGTGTTCCACGTTATGACTCAGAGTTTATTATAAACGCGACTAAAAATAACTGTGATTTTTTGCATGATACCCAGTGTAGTATTCATACTAGTGGGGTTTGTGATTGTGGTGGGAATTTCGTAGATTTTGTTCCCGTATTGGATTGGGGCCCTACCACGATGGAACTTCACAAAATCGTAATCAACCAGCATTACCAACAACCCCGAATAGTATCACCGTTTCCACCTGGTAACGACATGACCAACGATCCTACAATAACACATTTGTGTCCACTTGAGTTAGGTCCTGACTTGTGTCAGTCCATAGAAAATATGACAATGCTGTATTCGTCTTCTTTTTCTGACTGCTCTCTTGCTACATCATTTGACAACATACCTAGTGACTTGGAGTCTGTGGAAAATGATGGTGACATCGAAAATCCGGAAGCCAATGAATCCTGTATAGCAGAGGAGTCCCCATCGCCACGAATTCTTTCGCCCACTGTGTCATTCGCGGCTGTGTCAGATATTTCATCTCCCTTGTCTGAGTGCGAAGGAATGAGTAGCAACAATATGGACGATTTCCTTCAGAATTTGGGAACTTGTGAAAGTGAGCTTTCAGTAAGTGACATCTCTTTAAGTGGCAGTCCTGAACTAATAACCTTCGAAGACGAACCAGAAGCTACTACTCCATTGTTTGTAGAAGCAGAAGCTATCACCGAGGCTGAGTCTTCAAGGTCAAACTCAAATTTACTCGTCCAATCAACTCCCAGTCGTCGACTTTCTCTACAGTCGCCACCTCAAAAGTCTTCCTGCATGAGACCGTTTTTATCACGACGCTCCCTTGGTGCAGGGTATAAGAAACAAACTTATCTGGAAAAAAGAAAGACGCGACGTCCAAACAAGTTAATTCCAGCCAATTCTACTAGCACGTATAATCAAGCCTGCCTTCGTGAATGTGCACGATTGGGATTGAATTCTGATAATCTTGAACCTCCACAAAAAGTTCTTAAAGTTGGAAACTATCAATTAAGGGGAGAAGTGCGAACCCGAAATTCTTTGGCCCGTGAGAATCACGATTCAATTCTCACATCATGCGAAGATAATAAATCATTAGTTAAAAAAAGAACGGAGAACAAGAGATCTGTATCTACGACGTTAAGCAATAAAACTATCACCAAAGTGAAAAAGACCAAAAATAAGGTCAAGCCCGAAAGGAAGAGGAAGACAATCGTTAGAAGAAAAGTTATTAAAAAATCTAAAAATTCGAAAAAATCCAGTCGAAAAGACCCTTTGGCAGCCTTAGTGATCCTTAAAACCGTAAGGAAAAAAAATTCCGTATTTAACTTTCGATTTCGAATGCCGCTCTGTAATTCCAATTATCCACTTAATTTCCCCCTTAATCCGGCTCTTCCCAGTTTGACGTCGTCACCCATTCAGTCCCCTCCTGAAGTTCCAGTTGTTAACCATAAATTGAATTTGAGAGTCCTAAAACCGGAAAGAAATTTGCCAGGATTGCGATTGAAAACTGATATTAATTTTCAAAATGAATCCCTACCCTTGTCACCACTACCTTTACCACCAGAGGTAAACAAAAAAATATTAATTCTCTCTGATATCAAAATAGTACTAGCCAGTATTTAAATAATTAGGATTGGAATTTCCATTTGGAATCCAGCTTTTATTTTTTAAACCGTATTTGTATGCATGTACTGGGCGAAGTCTTAGCTATTGGTTAATTTAAGTAACTTTATAATGAACGAATCATTTACACGGTTGTAGGACAAAGTCCCCCTGGACATTTTACCCCCGACCATTGTCCCCCCGGTCATTTTCCCCCCGGACACTTTCCCCCCAATAAGCAACAGCGGACGTTTTCCCCCCAAACTCTTATTTAGCTTACTGAAGTTCATGAGTGGTTTATGAAATGCAGGTTAATAAAAATATGTGCTTTTATTTGATTCTCGTGGAATGTATATTATCTCACGAATCCAATGCAAAATATACTTTATTAAACCGCAAGCTTGGAGTGAATGAAAATATGCAAAATAGATTTAAATTGAAGTGTAGGAGATATAGGTAAGTAGTTTAAACCATAATAAAATTATATACAAAGTAGTAAAATTACACACTCCGGCAATTTAGGTACTATACTACTTCTCAGTATGGCTAAAACATCTTTACGTACTTATATATCATATCATTGCTTAACTATGCATAGTTATAGGATGGAAAAAGTAAAAAATAAAAAGAAAGTAACTAAAAATAATTTATGCACACAGTACTTCACCCTATTACACTAACAAAGAAACTTCTCACAAGAAATATTAATCAAAATATACATAAAATTTGAAATTCTAAAAATTAAACCTGATAGTGTGACCCACATTACGAAGAAACGTCTCCACATCCATAGAATTTTCGCTGTAGCTAATGCAAATATTCTTTAGCCTCTCCTGAAGCTTCACATAGGACTTGTACAATCTTTTTTGTAAACATTTGCGTAATTTTATCCGAGTTCATACCTTCACACGATAGTGAGCTACAACATACCAGTTGTTGAATTTTATGTCTGGGGGGAAAACGTCCGCTGTTGCTTATTGGGGGGAAAGTGTCCGGGGGGAAAAAGACCGGGGGGACAATGGTCGGGGGTAAAATGTCCGGGGGGACAATGTCCAGGGGGACTTTGTCCGTATACCATTTACACAGATAATTAATCTTTTAAGTCTTGATCTCTTGAAAATCCCAACCTTTTAATAGCCAAGTCATAGTTGACTATTATTTGAAATGCTCATTAGTGCTTATTAATAATCTATTAACAAAGCTTTTGTTTCCGGTCTCAGTCAGTATTATTTTATTTACTGTTTAGAATTGATTATTAATCTTAAAGTTAGTTTATGAATTTGAAAGGGAAGGGGCTGCGGTGTGACAATTACTTAGATTGCATGGAACGGGAAAGGTTAAGAAAATTCACCCAAAAGAGATATATACATAGTTGTATAAAAATTGAAAATAATTACCTAACTTAGATATTATTCTCTTTCTTCCAAAGGGTGTATCCCGCAGCGCCTTTTAGTTCCTACTTACATGCGGTTGTTTGTTGTATGTGAAATATGTAATTAAATAATGTGTTAACTGTGTTATTTTATAATATTAGTGATGATGCTCCTATCTAAACGAATGCACTTTACTATACAATTTACATTTTTATAATGAGCTACGAAAAGCACTTAAGATTTTTAATAAATGATAAGAGTTTGAGATACGTTTTGTAAAGCATTGTAGTTTTCATCGTTTAATGATTCATTTTTTATCCTGTTTCTCCTCATTCTTATTCTACTTAAAAAAATACATTAAAGATAATAATGGGTGCGGAGAGAGACATTGGATTTATAATATTAGTGATTGGGAATATATTAACTTCAGCCATTCTTATGACTTCAATTTTGAGTTGTTGTATTTAGTATTTTTTAATGTTAAAAATAATGTAAAGTTAAAATGCTTTTTTTCTTCCGTCCATGAAAATGTAGGTACCTACCTATTAAAACAATGTAAAGCAGAACTGGAATCGAAGAAGGTATATTTATAGGGTAATTATTTTATTATTTATTATTCTTTAAGACATACCATCAGGTTCAGAGGGAACAAAAAAGTAGGAAATATACTAAATATACACTAATTACATACTCTAATATTTGTATAGCAGGACGGGAATTTCTGGAATAAAGCAAAAAGAGAGAAGTCGGTTTATTACTCATAATATGACCCTTTCCCCCATTCACCAGTGGCTTTGAGCGTCAATTCAATAATTCAATTTCAATTTTCAGTCAGTACGTATTATTTTATTTCATTCAAAAAATATAAAAGTAAAGGAAAAGTGTTGCTGCAGCGGTAAATCTGAAGTATTCTAACGAACTCCGTTTTGAGATCACTTGCGTTGCAGACTCTTCTTTCTCGTTCTCTTCTGTCTTTTGTGCCTTCTTCTCTCCCTCAAATAAAACTTTGAACGTTAAACTTTTGCACGTGTCTGTAAATAAAATCGATATTTGTGAGTACTGGTACTTTGTAGATAAGTAGTTAGAGTATTTTCAAGCTTCACTCCTACGGAGACTCCTATTTCCATTCATATACTAGAAGACCGAGTCACAGACTGACTGGTTATGTTGTGCTACTTCTATTCTTACCATAATATACTATTTACAACCTCATATGGTTTGTTTGAAGTTACTAACTATACTATTTTGAAGTTACATTTCCGGATTCTGCTGTAGTGTATTCCAGCTAATTTTCTACTGTCAATAGTCTGCAGTTCTGCAGACTATATTCTTGGCTTCGAAAACTAAACATTGTGATATATTATTATTATTGTGACTTTGGGAGTGTGAGTGTGACTCTATTCAGATTTCAGATACTGATATTGAGAATTTGAGAATCTCTTGAACTGAGGTGTTTTTTTGTTGTAATTATTGTTGAATTACAGATTTAGACAGCAGTGGGATTTGCCTTTGGTTCAGCAGGCTCAGAACTTGTTCAGAATTTAATATTCAATCATCAATGATGATTATTGATTAGGTTTTTATACATGTATGGAGGTTCTTAGCGTTGAAGTACCTTAATACGGTTTTGTTATTGAGTCATAAATGAAATTGAAGTACCTGCGTACGTGACAATGCTGCTTGGGCTTTGAAGTGATGTGTCCATTGCAATTAAATATTAAAGATTCATATCATGATGATATGCATGTGATCAAAACTTGAGTTGCAATGTGTTGTGGATAGTTGATTGTGGAGGCTGCTAAAGGCAACGGTAATTACTCAGACATTCAAACTGAAAAGGAATTATTTATTACTTACAAATCATATAAACTTCTGCTCTGGTCTAGTTTATAGTTGTATGGAGTTACTAGTTAGTAAGTGATAAACTTTAATGTGATCAAAGTAGTCGTCGTAGTTGATAGTTCTATGTCAGATGTGCTAAGTTGTCTTTCCATGCCTGCAAGCTTTAAACTAAACGTCGTTAAATTGTCAGAGTCAGTGAATTGTCGATACCTATTGTCTATTGTAAACATCCTTAAAATTACAAATTATTAATCAGAGACAGACTGAGCTGTTGGTGTCTGGTTCATGATAGTGATTATAATTATAACGTAGTGAGCATGCTGCAAAGGTAATTTATAATCATTTATCAATTAAATCTATAATCCTCAAACAATATGTATTACTAGATATTATTGTAAGCATACACTTATTATTCACGCTTTATTAAATCAATGAATTATTAAAGTGGAAAGTAATTTCGATTAAGACTGACAATCATAGTGGTATGTTGTCATTATACAGTCAGCAGTCAGTGCAGCCAAAAGTTTATTGACTCGTTGGTTTGGATTTGATATGATATGTGGTTTATAGTTTAATCAGGTGCTATTGATAGCGTGCTAGGCATTGCATTGTTGCTTATCTAGTATGTATAATGTATACTTAACGAACTCTATACTGCGTATAATAATACAGGACTGACTTTTATTCGTCAACTGCTTTCATATTATAGCTTCGGTTTTTGCTTCCTTCTTTTTTTTAATGAATGAACAAGCGCTATATAGTAGTTAGTTTTCTGAACTGAGTGATAGAACCTCACGCTTTATTTTTATAATGAGCACAACTATAGTACCAGTAACCAAATTGTGCATAAAATAAAAATGCATTTATGTTCCTATAATCAATGTACCCCTGTGTAAAGATAAACTCAATTGAGGCTTACTGAATTTAGTTTTAAAATATATTTTGATTGATTGTATGCTCCAAAGGGAGGATGTCAAGCGCTGCTAGGGTTTGCTTTGCAAGTCGGCTTCGTTGTACCGACACGGGTTTTCGTCTCGGTTTGTCGGTTTTTCAAACTATAAAATCTGAAAACCGACTTAGTTTTTTAAAATTATTATTTAGTCACACTTTAACGCCAACATTACATAGGTAGGTACTCATAATAGTCAGATACTTTACGATCTATTTGCTCATAAAAAATTTTAAACTGACCTAGTGTCATTGTGAGAAATACAAATAATGACGTTTTCGCTCTGACGTATACTTCCAGATGTGGAGTTATTTTGTACTTTCAACTTTTGAGATATTTCAATAAAAAACGAATTAATTATTTATATTTTGACAATTTATTCCTACCTATCTACAGTATCTACTAATGAATAAATGAATTGCTGAAAAATTTAAGTTTCTCATTCTTTAGTGAGTCTAAAAAGATTTAGGGTTTTGAATGCGTCGGTGTCGGTTTTTAAAAACTCGTCTATTTTGCAAACCCTAAGTAAGTGCTGCTTTTAAATTCACACTTAAATATGTATATTATGGGCTCATAATTTGAATTCCTTGCAGATTGCCGTTCTCAATTCAAAAATAACAAACAGCCTTTTCCTTTTGGTACGCAATTAATTCACTTTGATTGATATAATATTACATTAGCTTAAATGTTTAGCCTCTATCTTTAAGCTAAATATTAGGAGAGCCTGATTCTTTGATTGACGTTATGTAAATTTATGCAGTGTAAATTACCTCAAATACGACTTTCAACCTCACCAACCAAGTTTAACTTAGCCAGTATTAACTGCTTTATGTAGGTTTGATTCGTTTGATTATAACATTATCTATAAATAATTCGATATCAAAACTGAATAGCGTATTAAATTAATTCTGTTTTGGGAGCGAATGAACGTGATGTTGAGTTTGGTAACCACAAATAGACCTCTTTTGTTGTACGCAGGTAAACAGTTATAGTACAGTCCTTTTCAGGTAGTATAATACAAGGGGTGTACTATAAATATAGTTTGCTAATAATAATTCTAAAATATTAAATCGCATTGTTCCCCATTCTAACCACTCCACAGTTAAGGTTAACGAAGGTTAAGCGCTTGCGAATTTTAATATGCAGATGAGTAGTTATATATCTGGTCTAGTATAGAAATGCTCAGTAATTATTTTAAATGGTTTTTTAATAATCAGCATTAATAGAATAATTCTTGATGTGGAAATTTTGACAGCCAGTAGTTGACATTGACGGTGGTGATCTGTATTAATGGTATAAAAAATGGAGTGCACGTACTTACATGCAATTCTGTTTGAATTTGAAGTTGAATTTCGCTCGTCATGTTCCGGCTGAAACTAGATTTATTATTTATTTTAGAATCAAAATTTTCAAGATCTGTAAATCTCTTTCAGTAGTAATCATGCGACGTTTGTACAATTATATCAGATTTAATAGTAATGATAATTTTAGTTTTATATATCAACAACACAAGATGAAATCCAAATGTAATATTAGAGCATTCTGTTCTTGAATGCATTGAATGCAGTGCTCGTGCTCATTGATGGCAATTAGTTATTTACATATTATATGTGTGTCATTGGTATGCAGATGAAATGTATGTTCTCTTCTCAGTCGTTGCTTTGTATTTATAGGTTAAAAAATATGTTTTATTATAAACTCCTTACTCATGGACATTAATTATATTGTACTTGTGGATGGATTGCGAAATATTTTTATGGTTGGTGTATGCAATGTAATTTTACTTTTTTATTTAAGTATGCTAACTGCGAGTCAGTCATGGCATAAGAACGGTGCTCGTTTAGAAATTTTGTACATTCGTATCTTATGTTTGCTTTGTGTTGTGGCGTGGAAATAACATTTTTTTTGTGCCCAAAAGTGTTCTAGTGTTCCGTTATTGATTATTTCTTTCCCGAATTAAATTTCGCATCACCACTTTTAATTCACGATTGAGTAAAAAAATAATCTAGATTCTGATTATTAGTAAGTTATTATGTAATTTGTATAAATACCGTCATGTACTTGTTAACGTACTAGCTGTTATAATAATAATATTTTTACAAATATCTCTTCGACATTTTAACATGCATTTTTCCTATATTTATATTGGAACTTAATTGTGTAGCTCATTGTTAGTACTTTTTTCGTGATATGCGCATCGTAAACTAAAGCTTTTTTGATTAATTTTCAGTGATAAATGGTGATTACAAAGCAACTAACTTTTAGAATTACTTCAAATAATTAATTAATGTGCAAGTTAAGTTAGTGAGCAATTCCTGACATCCTAGTCCGGCTATTTCTCGTAACCTGTGTATGCTTCGGATTTTATTTGAATTTTATATATGCATACCGTAAATCCTCGAATAAGCTCCGGGTTTTCGGTCCAAATAATTGAATAAACGCCTTAGGGTAAAATAAGTGCCGGTTCTCAAACAACCCTCGGGTTATAAATAAGGGGGTTATTAATACTTGTTTTTAATATGGGTGGGGGACCCATATTAAAAGTATTAGAGAGCATATTTATTAAATCGAATGATAGTAGGATCACAATTTGTGAAAAGTAATCTCTAATATACATTTTTTGTCAAATCTAATAAAAAACAACCCAGAAAAATTAAATAATCGCTGGGCTTGAATAAGCCGCGGGCCTTAAATAAACGCCGGTCTGCGACTTTAAAAAGTTTAGTAAGCGCATGGGCGCCTATTTCTGTATTTACGGTAAAATATAAGCATACTGAGCGTGGAGGTGAAATACTAGTAGTTGTAATTTCTACAATTTAATCCATCCGATCGTAGCCCTGTAGTTGTATTATCAGTATAGGCGATGGATTGTCGCCTTACCTCAATTTCTATTACCTAACTGCTGTGAGAAATTTTGGTTTAAGTTTACAAAATGCCTCTAGTGAACAAAAAAATACTTGTAACTAATGGATGGTAATGGATTTAGACCATTACCATATAAGTAGTGCCTAAGACCTTGATTTCACTAGAAAAGTTAACAATTGTTAACCCTAAGAAACTCGCTTTCAGATTTAACCATTGTTAAAGTTGAAAGCGAGAACCTTAGGACTAACAATTGTTAACTTTTCTAGTGAAATCAAGGTCTAATTAGCTAATCATAAGTCCAACCTACTTTAAAAGTTAGTTTATTAACGCACATATTACACATAATTAATGAATTAAATTATTAATTAAATCAGCCGTATCGATTACGATTGTGTATTAGAAGAGATATTTATTAACTAGGTAAATATAAATGCCATCCATTAGGTATATGGACTTCTGGAATCGTATCATGTATGCATATCTAAAATTCAAACTATTATTTACAAGGTAGAAGCTTAGTTCCATGTTTCGCTATATGGTATGGTATTATATATTTGTTGTAATTATTATTGTTTTGTTGTGCGTGATTGCATTTACCATTTTAAGCCGGAGCGGAGGTTGGCTCGTTTACTATTTTAATGAATGTAAAATGATTTTAATAAGCGTACTGTATATTACCCTATAATGGTACTATTCAAACTGATTATAATATAGTGAGAAATCTCATACCCTTGTTGTATAATAAAACCGTACACTAAATATATTTCACGTGATTGTACCCCTATTAATGAAAAAATGTCGACTTGGGTGGCAGCCGTTTTAATGTTGGACACCATGAAGATGATTTTTCGTTCCCTTTTTACTGACCTTGTAAACAAATAGCTTCCCTAATTTATACCATTATACGTCTCCAAATGATTGAGTACTCGCGTACTACTCAATTTTAGGCTCCCGTACTATAACAGACCCTCGCATTATTGTAGAATATACAGCACTTGATTTTTGTTTACACTGCCACTTTATCTGCGCTGTTTTTATTTTTATTTGGTGGATGTTTATATTATGACTAAAGCGGTTGGCAAGCAATTTTGAACTAATTGGATTAACTATCGATATAATGTGCATCTATATAAAAAACATTTTTCGAGCACCTGGCATTAAGTGAATACTTAAAAAAAAATTAACTACAAACAACTTGATTTTCTATTTTTGTAGATAAATCAACTCGTTATCGGTAAAGAAGCTTCCTACAATAAAAACCGAAGGAGTAAGTACTTAAACGGAGTGACGAAACTGCCAACGACGACTGCATCGCAACCAGTCACGGGCAAGACACCATAATAATTACCACAGTACATATTTGCTATTTATTGGCCCTGCTTTCAATTTTTTTCAAATCTGATTCAAAATCCCATCCTGTGTGGCCTTCAAAAAATTTAAGCTAACAACACCATCAAGGTTTGGGAGGCTCCAGGAAACCGCTCACTATAGAATGGAGCTTAATCGAAAAGAAAGTACTTAATTCGAATGTGACTTATATGTAAGAATTAGATTAATATAATTTTGTGTATAGTGCCAAAGTGAAACCCAAACGAAAACGAAGCCATTGAATTTGAACTAAATAGCTTGTTAAAACCTTATATAATAGTCTTAGCGGCATATATGTGCGAAAATCTAGACGTCAACATTGCTACTTAGGTTTTGGTTTGTCTCATAAACCCTGACCTGAATTTGCATGTTTAAGACTTAACATAAGTTGTTATCTGAATCTGTAAAAAGTCAAGCATCAAGAAGTACCGTAAAAGTTGTCTACACTATTATTTACATGTGTTTGCGAATTAGATCTGTGATTGGTTCCATTTTTTACGAGGATTCATAGTTTACATTATGAATGGGGTATATGGTCGTAATGGGTGATTGCTGTTTTAGTTTTTTAACGTTGTGAACATTTGAAAAATACAACCACATAAACAGCATTGTATACCCATGTTCATGTTCATACATCGTACAAAAGCTATACTGACGTCATGAGGAAAAATCAAAGTTGAAAATATCAAATATCAGCAATATAATTTATTTTTAGTTCTTGTCGTTAATTTGTCAGCATTTACAACATAATTTCGTTGTAGTATACTTCTAATTGCATTGATTAATGATTAGAAATTACAACTACGTATGAACTTAGACTGCGACCACAAGTACTATACTATGACCAAGATAAGAATTAACTCATGATACTATTCATGAAAAAAAAACATTTACAATTCACTCTTCGATTGAAACACAGGAGGATGTTGTTCCTAGAATCGAAATCACGCGAAGGATAAAAACCAAGCCATAAGGATCAGTCAGTGCAATAATTATTTCCATTAACTTTTGCCAGTGAATTTAAGTCATATTCTATAAATATCTAAATAACATAAACTGACTACGCCAGCACTGTTAAAAGTTATATTTAAATCTAATATATTACTATATAATTATCACTCTTAATGGGCAGTGTTAGTATTATTGTTATTATCTTTACGGTCAAAAATTGCAATTTATAATTCTAATTAATTTTATAGTTTGTGTATTAATAGTTCGTGTTTGATAATTTATGCATGAATTCGATTCAGTCAGTCTCAGGCAGCTAGTACAACATAGCGTAGTAGCTCGCGCATTTAAGCAGTTGAATTTAATGTCAGATGCAGGAGTAATTAAGAATTTAATGAAGTGAAAAAATCTGTAATTATTATTGAAAGTTTTAAAGAAGCGTAACTATTATTGTGGTTGCAAATTTAACCCTGTAAAGTAGACTGGAGGATGTATTATGTGAGGATGTTAATGTTAGTTTTAATGTTAGTTTAAGTGTTCCGCTTCATAAAAATAAAGTTAAGTGTGGACTTTACAATAACAACAACAACCAACTTGTGTATGCAGTATAGCTCTATCAATAGATGAACTTGCTTAGAGCTCCCCGTTCTGTACGGTTCACTTAACTCGTGCCCTATAATTTTCATTTTTACCCAGATCCAGGAAAAACAGTAAATTTCCGTGTATCATTATGAAATTATAAAATGAATTTTTGTGGGGTTGTTTAAATGTTTATATAAGTATCTATATGTACAGTTTTATTTTGCTAGCATATTAGAAAGTTGCAAGTAGACGACATCAGATCAATGTAACAGAGAGAGCAAATTTAGGTTAAAAAGGATTGTTGGCTGTATTGTCATTGATTGTGGAGTGAAGTAAGGATTGATTTACGCTTTTTTTATATACCTACTATACTACTATTAAAAACGTTATTCAGTCTTCTTCTTGTCAAGGCTTAAAGATAATTAACCTTTATAGTTGGCTGTACATCCATATATATTATGTTGTATTGAGCCTGTTTTGAATTCTGGGAAAAACTTATCAATCTTAAGCTATCATTACGAGACACAGTCAGATTCCGCAAAGACTGATAATATTTGAAACAAAAAACCTAGTCTTCGTGCTAGCAACATTATTTAGTTAAGTATAAATTATTTATTTACGTAGGCTGTAAGTTATATACATGTTATAATTATATTATATATAATATTAATAGGCAGTATAGAGTTATAGTCATAGCTTCTGTTGACGTTCGTGTTGTTGGTAGTTCCTTTCGTCTGCCTGTCAGTTGCCAGTCAAATTTAGTAAACCAGTCGAAACTTTTAATCGCAGCAAGCATAATCAACAACACCATACAACAAGAGCAATGTACATTCGCTGACGGTGTGACGGCACTCCTGGCAAAAAAAATGTATCAATTATAATCGAAATACCGCAAGCATTAAAACAAAGAAACAAAGAACAAGGAAATTCTCAGGAAAAGAAAACCAGCAAACAACGCCGTCAATGTCAAAATCAAAATCTGTTTCGTTTGAGTTTAAATCACCTCTTGTGAAATATAAAGCGAAGAAGCGAGCGGTCTAACTTCTGGAGTTTCAATTTCTTCCTGGGACAAATTATGTGTAGTCGTGTAGCTTAATAGGTTCCCATCTATAATTATTATAATAACCACTGTTGTGTTTAAGTTTAAGTTCAACAACAAAATTATGTGATAGACCACTAACACTATACTGCAAAGCAAAATACCAAAAAAAAATACGAGGTTGAACTTCTGAGATCAAACACAAACCAGTGAGAAGGGCCTGTGTCGATGAAACTAGAAAGACAAGAAGTCAAAATTTAATTGGAGGAAACCAATTGTGATTTGTTTCTAACAGTGTCTATTTTACCGTCAATCTGGAGATTTATCTTCCCGAAAAGCACGTTTGCATATTCGTGTGTGCCTGATCCATTTAGAAGGTTTTAGACAGGTTTTCCCTATACATTTTTGAAATGAAGGATTTAAACACTGAAGACACAGAATTCAGGGAGGCGGAAGCTCGGGGAATGGACCGACTTGAAGATAGTGTTAGTGATGACTCAGATTTGAGCACAGGTAAATAATTTAAAAAGTTTATTAGTGTGTTTATATTATGGTTTGGGACATTGTTTGACATTGATTTTGAAATTTTTTTACAGTAATAATCAAATATTATATATAATAGTCAAATATCTATTATTTCAGAAGTACAGCAGCGTTCCTTCTTGACAAAAATACTACGAAAACGAATCCCAATAGTTCGTTGGCTGCCCAAGTACAAACGTAGCTATTTTGTAAATGACGCTATTGCAGGAATCACAGTTGGACTTACAGTTGTTCCCCAATCCATGGGGTTTGCTGCCTTAGCGGGACTGACGCCTGAGGTATTTTAATATTTTATAAGATAATCTATACGTTAAATGTATGTAAAGCAAAGAAAAAATGAAAAAATATCTTCTCTTGTTGCACCTTATTCACATGGGGAAGCTATAATAAAGCCAATGCTGTTCCAATTTTTCAATTGAAATCCCATGTTTACTTATGAGCTGATGCTTTCTTTTTTATTTCGAAAATACCTTTTTGAATATTTATTTTTAAAAAAAATTGGAAATTCTTTGTTCAGCTAGAGGTTTATAAAACCAGCTTTTTTAATGTGATTTAATTCCGTTTCCATTTGGCCAGCCAATTTTGTAATTTGATTGTAAAATAATATAGGTAGGAGTATAGTAATGTATCGAGGTCGTGCTACTATAGTTAAATAAGTAAATCATGTTTTAATTAGTACGGACTGTATTCCTCGTACATTGGCTGCCTAATCTACATTTTCTTCGGTTCATGTCGTCAAGTGACTATGGGTCCAGTTTCTCTACTGTCTTTGCTTGTGTTCCAAAGCTGTGGAACTGACTTCCCAGCTTGCGCTATCTGGATGGGATTTTACAGCGGTGTATTTCAGCTTATTATGGCATTCCTTCACCTTGGGGTTATCGTCAGCTTTATCTCAGAGCCGGTCACGCTGGGTTTCACAGCTGGCGCCGCCGTTACAACAATATCAGCTCAAATTAAAAGTCTTCTGGGAATGAGTGGTGTTAATGGTTCGGGGATAGTGAGTATTTGGAAAAAGTTAATCAAAAATTACTACACGGTACAAACGGGCGATGCAGTTATTGGACTATCTTCCTTTGTTGCTCTACTTTTTTTACAGGTGATCATTCAGTTATTTATTGTAACTCTTTATATGCCTTTGAATTTAAATTAGACTACAAATATATTGTATTTATTTTGATTCAGAAATTTACCTTAATGTTTAAAAAATGTGTCACTTTGTTGCAGAGAGTAAAAGATATAAAACCACCAGAGGGGAAGCATAAACAAATTTGGAAAAAAGTCTTTTGGTACATCACCGTAGGACGTAATGCTCTAATTGTTGTTCTGACCACCCTGATAGCATTCATATGGGAAAACCCACCTTTTGCTCTGACTGGAAACGTTCAAAGTGGACTCCCACCTGTTCGCCTTCCCCAGTTCACACTACCAGCCGGAAATTCCAATGATAATTCTACAGATACAGGGTCATCCATGGAAATGCTCAATTTTTGGGATACTTGGCAAAAATATAGTACGGCTCCTCTAGTAGCCGCCGTGATTGCAATTTTACAGAATGTAGCGATTTCGAAAGCATTTGGGAGTGGGCAGTCTGTGGACGCTACGCAAGAAATGTTTACACTTGGAATTACAAATGTAATAGGGGGCTTCTTCAGTGCAATTCCTTCTTGTGGCTCTTTTTCTCGCTCTGCAGTTAATGATGCTTCCGGAGTGAAGACGCCAATGGGTGGCCTATTTACCGGTGAGTCAAAATTTTTAATTACTTTAGAGGCAAAAATAGTTTAGTATATTTTGTTTGAGAGCAGTTTTGAAAACGTTAATTAATAGGTATTCAGCATTTAAATGAATTGTTGTAAATTAAAATATTTTGCAATTGTTATATTATATTCCTCGTTTATACAGGTGTTCTAGTACTTCTTTCCTTGGGATTCCTCACACCATCCTTTTATTACATTCCAAAGGCTTCCCTAGCTGCTGTAATTATTTCCGCTGTAATGTCAATGATCGAATTCCAGACTTTAGTGCCGATGTGGAGGATATCACGTAATGAACTTATTATTATGCCTTTATAATTTAAACAGTACTGTTATTATACACTATTATACATGCATAAAGTAGTACTATGTTGCTCATGCCACTCATGTGTGCATCACGATCAGCTGCAGAGTATCAGCGTGAGCTACGCAGGTAACTTACCTAAAGTTCACAATTCAAATCCCTTTTTAATTTTGTGTCCGTAGGATTGGATGTGTTTACTTGTATAGTAACATTTATCGGCTCAGTTTTCCTCGGTATGGAGTACGGAATTGTGATCGGTGTAGGTATAAGTGTGGCAGCCTTACTAATCCAAACATTAAAGCCCCCTATGGGACCTGAGATTAAAGTCGATGCAGTTTCCGGAATCAAATACTTACTCGTCAAACCAGCGCAAGGCTTAAAATTTCCGAGCATTGATCATCTCAGGACCCAAGTAAATAAAGTAACATATCGCTACAGTAAAGTTCGGATTATCGTTATTGACATGGAGAGATGGACCACTTGGGATTATACTTCAATTAATTCTCTTGTTGCCCTCGTTCGAGGCATGAAAAAAATCGAGATTACTTTAATATTCCTTCACTGTGTACCAGAATGGACGAAGGCATTCGAGGCAGCTGGATTGAAGAACCCACCCTGTTGTTATGACAAGAGTCAGTTACCAGATTTTTTGGCCAAATCGAGCAGACCTAGAATATCTGTTTAGTAAGGTAACTAGATAAATAAATACGTGTCTTCTCTAGTTAGTTTAGGTAGCTAGTGGTAGTCCACGTTATATTTTATATACATTGTCATCGTCGTTCTGTTTAACAGTAAGTTTTTTCACATCTTTTATAGTGATAGCAGCCATTGGGTAGTCGACACTACCGTTATAATCATGCACACACTTTAATTTATCTTTTACACTTTAAGTACACTGTTGACTGTTTTAATATAGTATTATTTACTTACTTGCGTATGCTTTCGAAATCGAAATTTAATACAGATTGTTGAGTGAATCATTAATATATTTAGTCTTCGCTGGTCGTCAGATACAACTACTACTTTGCGAATAACCAAACACCCGTTGTTTGTTAGCGTCAATAACTTGTGTATCTTAAGGTAGTTAAATATTATTACTACTTATTTTGTTTAATTGTATTTATGAAACAAGGCGTTGTTGCTCTTATTCCTAATTTCTGTCAGAAAGTGATCGTACCTGTTAATTTGATTTATTTTGATGTACTAAACGTTATTATTGGTGATGTAATAATTATATGGCAGCGAAATGTTCAGTACTGGAGATACGTAAGCATGAATTTTGAATGTTGGTGGTTGTTTTTGCTGTTTGCCAAAATTATTGTTATTTTGAAAGTTATTCGCCATTTCGCCATCCGCTCGAATAATATCCTATAAAATATTGATGATTCATTGTAGAATCATTCGAGTTGAAAAAAAAGTAAGCGAAAAGACATCTTTAAATAATAGTTAAATAATAAGTCTTTAAATACATTTAAATAATTCCAGTTTTATAATAATTAATATTAGAAATACAAACGATGTAATTTTCGCAATAAAGTCAGTAGTAATAGGAATGATAATTATAAATTAAATTATAAATATTTAAGCTTTGTTAAGTAAATGAAATGAATAGCCAATTAATACTGTTTAAAAATTGAAACATCTTTCTGATGATATGAAAATGACCGAAACATGAATTTGGATTTCGAATTATTATAATACATTTGGATAAATTATAAAACTAATCAACGTTGACGATTGCTGTTACAATAATATGAAAGTGCAATTAATATTTCTTTAAACCAAATAAATCAAAATGTAATGCACGTGAAATAATCAAATCAATAGTGGTTCGTATATTTCAAATTTAAATAAAAGATGAATTTAAGAATTTAATGCATCAGACAGGCAATATTCAACAAAAATGTGAACAACGCGGAGCGGTTCAACCCCTACAGTTATAGAGTAAAAAAACTATAGAAATAGAGGGAAACATTTTTGGAAAATGAATAATCATCTAATCTAAAAACTAAACTCCCTAATAACTGTAGGTGCATTGAGTGAAGTATATCATGAATCATGATGTAATACACTAAATACTGTAAGTCATAATTTTTAATAGCAACCATAAACTGTGTAGGATAGTAACAGTATTATTTACACAGTAGATTATTAAACTGGAGTTAGTTTAGATTTTTTGGCGGCAGGATGACTATCGCTCTCTTCATCGACGTCTTCATCGTCATCTTGTCCATGAGGAGTATTCGTAAATGTGGGTTCCTCCCCATCATTTTTGTGTACAATAGCACGAAAGGCTTTACCAACTTGGCTTTGCATTTCATGTCTAATGTTTCTGTCTTTTGGATCTTCTGGTCGGGGACCATGTTCTCGAACATCATACGTGTGGAAAGGTATAGTAGTGAGCCAAGACATCATGGATTTCTCCTCATTTTCACATTTAGTAACCACTGGATAGATGTATTCGTCACAAAATTTAATAATGCTGTCTTCCTGTGTGTCCCATGTAATTGCATCATGCATTCCATCCGCTCCGAATTTTTTATCATACCGATCATAGTGAACATGACCAAGCATTAAACCCACACCAGGTGCTTTCGGAATATCAATTCTCTCTGCCGTCCAGCATTTGTTGAAAGTTTCTAAATTTGCATATCCCCTCATGTACGCAATTACAAGGCCAATCATTTTCCGTATTTGGTGGAGCATGAAACTTTGACCCTTTACCTTTAGAATGACATACTCAAGTCCATCCTTCACAAAAGGTTCTCCGCAGGTAAAACTTATTATTTGTCTCATTGCAGAGGGATCATGCGCTCTTTTTTTGGAGGTGAAATTGTGATAATTTTTAGAGCCGATGTACAAGTTAAGTGTTTTTTGGACTTCTGCAATTATCTCTGGCGTTATTCGATATTCTTCAGTAAGTCTCGCTTCGATGGGTGCAAATGCAAAAGTGGGAAGCATGTACATGTATGTTCGGGCGTCACAATTGTTCTTTGAGTCAAAATTACGGGTAGCTCGTTTCATTCCCATGACTCGGATTTCCGGCGGAAGGTCCTCGTTTATTTTATTAATGTCAAGTGTTTCTGGGAGTTTCATGGAAATAATTTGTCTAGCAGCTGAGACGTTTTTATCTGTTCGGGCTGCCCGCTGAAACTGCCCCACTTGAGGTTTCTTGAGACACTCTTCATCAATGTAATTATGCTTGTAGAGGGCATCGAAGAATTTCTTCTCGATTGTTATCATGTCCGGATTTAACTGCATTCCGTAGTAACCTTGACCACAGTAGCTGAGGAGAAGCACTAATTTCCTTTTACGAACACGTTCATACATTTTTTTTTCCTCTTCTGTTTTTTCTGGTAGTTTTTCTGGTATGATTTTCATGGAGTGTTCATCAGTTGTTGAACTTAGATTGTCATCCTTAGCTACTGAAGAACTATTAGGACAAGTTGTCTCTTCAACGGATTTCATAGTTAAATTTGCTTCTTCTGGAGCTGGAAGGCCATCTACATCTTCTTTAGCACTGACCTGCTCTGCAGGCAATGGGGGTGCAACGCTGGATGACACTGACATTTTGCTCACTAACTGAAATACAACTGGCGTAAATTGAGAATGCGGCTGTATTGAAAATTTAACTTCGGATGAACTCAGTATACTCTTGGCGGACTTCCAAGGGGAAAACAATCTGCTACTACATGTGACTACTAGTCGGAAGACAGATCCTGCCATACGCTAAACAAAAAAAAACAATTCCATCACATAAGTAATATAACAATCAAAAATTGATAAATAAACTAATTGAACCGCAAATTGGACAAAATTAAAAGCTACTAACTTTTTAAACATATTAATTCAAAAACTTGGAAAATGTAAATATGTATTCTCCAGTTTCTACACTGCATTCAACATTTATAATTGAACAGACAACCGCTGACGGCCTACGAGCAGATGAATGGATTCGTATTTTTTGTTAGTACTCTCAACACTAGTTAGTGGTAGTAATAAAATACATAATAATATAAGAAAAGAAGCGGGGAGTTTACTAATTACTCACCATTAAGTAAATCCAAAATTCAATTTCGTCAGCTACACAGGGCTTTCACGACTACACCATGAGCTCAAGCCAAGTTTGGAAGTTATCGAGAATTTGCAAGTCTTGAAATTATAAAATCTGAAAAACAACACAGCTCCGTCAATAACTGTAATGTGGTGACCCGTGCCCGTACGGCCCTTACCACGTCAAAACGCGATCAGAAAATTGCATAGGTATGTTAATTAGCTATGGTGTATTAGCTTTCAACTGCAGACAAAACAGATAATAAACTTCCTTTTCCTTACTTACATGATACTCAAATAATAAAACCAAAATTAACCTGTTTGTATTTCTACAAGCACAAGAAATGTAACTAAAAATCGTAGTTAAAATCGAAATTCATAAAAGTCAGACATACTAATTGACTTTAAAAACTTTTATTGGTTCAAGTTCAAATGTTAATAATTTCAATTTTTAATTCAAATATCGAACAGAATACCTCGTGCATTTTTATACTTTGGCGGAAAATTGGTGACATCATTTAGCATTTCATAGAGATACAGAAAATGTTTCTATGATTTCATTTCATGTGTTAGGAGCTGTGAGCTGTGGCTAGAATTAGAATTGTACTTCACTTAAACTTAATGTAGCTGCCGTAGCTGGTGCACTGAAGTATTTAATTAATATGTAGGTAGCATAGTACTAACTAAACTAAACTATACGAACATCATCAAGTAACATTGATTGTTTATATCGCAAGTGACATAAGTAATAATAAATTCATAAGGAACTTTACCTTCAATTTACAAGACTTCTCAAGAGTTGTAGTGTAGTCTCACAGACCCCCACCTCACAGAATATTGAAACAAAGTCAAGAAAAGGACAAACAAAGTGATGGATGAACTATTGAGTTTTGTGTTCCTTAAATTATATGCTGATAATTTCCCCCCACTTCTGGGTTACGGTTGCCTAATAATTTTAACTTTAAACTTTGGAAATATTAATGAGTTTAATGGTTTTTTAATTATTTTATGTTTATACTGTAAATTAGTGTAAATAGTTGTTCGTGCACTACTGTGAATGCGGGCAAGTAAAATTGTTGTATAGTTACAATATACCAGACCAGACTAGTGTAAATAAATGTTGCAGTTTCACTCTTGCATATAAGTAGTAGTATTTAAGTTTATTAGGGACTAAATCACGTTTGTTTTCGGTATATTACAGCATAGGTATCCATACACAGCTTAACTTCTAATATATACTTACCTCACTGCAGTGCAAGACACTAAAATAAGTTCAAGCCTGAATTCAAAAAACAAAAACTTCATTTACGTGCCGCAGGAAGTGAGAAACAATTTTTTCTTTTAAATTATAATCAACGTTACAAGCATGAGCATATAACTATCCGTCAGCCGTCTGTGAAACAGGTAACAGGTACAATTAAATTCATTCCATGGATACGTACTCCCCGGCTTTTATACATTATGCATATACATTACATTAAAAGCTACTAACTGTTTGTTTTTAACTAGCTATAGGTTTATTGGTAAGTAATGCAGTTTTTGGCAAGTTGCCTACTTTAGCACGATTACATATAGTCATGTTATCTCGGGTAATTACTGCATAATTACATAAATTATAAGGCATTCGTCTAGTACGTAACATGAATCTTTAAAAATAATGGTGGGACTCTAATTTCAACAAAAATGGAAAAAATATATCACGCTGCGCTGCAGAATGGCTGCATTTTTTTTTATCTATTGAGTGAGCTGTCAGGTACTGCACTGTATGTACTTAATTACCTACTTATTAGATTTAGATATCTGTGGGTACGTATTATGCAAATGTTTAACAAAGTCCACAAGGTATAATATTATCCAGCGTAAGCTTCGTAGCTTAGGTACCTACCTACATAGAATTGTCATCTTATAATAAAATACGTTGTTACATAATATGTCACCGCTCATGATTATGTAAATAATGCCAAACCGATGATTGATTTTACCCGTTGAGAATATAGTACATCAGAGTCTATAAAGAATTCACATCATTATTCATTATACATAAGCAAGGGTAATAAAATCAAAGTTAATATTTACGACACATTACTATGTAATAATTATTATTATTTGTTAAAAGTATTACATTCTCTGCTTATTTTTTTAGTAAATTACAAGCAGCTGTCCAATAAAAAAATCACAGCCCTAATCCATGATCTGTCCTATTATAAAATATCATCCCAACTTCAAAATCATAAGCACTACTTTAAAACTTTAAAATAATGGACATACTTACTGTACGTAGATGCGATATCCAAAAACAAAGTAAATAAAAATAAAAAGATTTACATAATAATGATTCAAATGGTAAATTAAGGTGATTTGGAGTTCTATTAAAATTACTATCGGCAATCAGCTATCAATATGATTACAAGTTAGTCATAAACACTTTAACTTTATTCCCAGATCGAACAGGGAACAGTCCCTATAAATTCAAGCATTGGCTCCCCTTGATTCCATACTCCTAGTCCAGAGTTAAAACTACAAACATGTTCAAGTTTGTGTTGTGTACCTGCCTTTATTTGGCTTTAGTAAGTCACGTCATTTTTGCTATGGAACGTATAAAAAATCATACTCAATTGTCAATTTATTTAACATAAGTAGGTTTTAGTTTACTAGATTTACACACGTTCAGAAATTAATTTGTTAACTTAACTAAAAATCCTTAGATCCAGACGGAAGTCTCCTCACTCGTAAGTAGAAGAATCGCTCCACAGGATCCTTCTCGGGCCGATTTACCCACAGTCTACGAACACTTCAGTGAAGGAGGGTTCAATTCTGGACTCAATGCAACTGCTCAGGGTTTCTTGTAAGTTATAACATTTTAATTAAATTGTATATGTACTTATTGGCTAAATCATCAAAATAAATATGGCAGAAATATTCTTTGAATTTTTAGTAGTCATATTAATTAATTTTCTTTTACTGATTAATGTACACACAGTTTAAATGGAAAGCCACTCAGGATCATCAGTGGCGCAATCCATTACTTCCGTGTTCCACCAACTCTGTGGCGTGACCGTCTTCGGAAGTTGAGAGCCACGGGAGCAAATACCGTAGAAACTTATGTGCGTAAGTAGGATTTGTCTTCAAAAATTGCTGTGGCAAATAAAAAGGCCCATTCTGAAATAGGATTGACGCTACCCCACTTTTTTTTTACATGTTACTAGCTTGGAATCTTCATGAGCCTCAGAAGGACGTGTACGATTTTGGTGATGGAAACAATGACTTTTCCTCTTTTTTGAATCTTCAAAAATATATTCAAATTGCTCAAGAAGAAGATTTACTTGTACTCTTCCGTCCTGGTCCTTACATTTGCTCGGAATGGGACTTTGGTGGTTTACCAAGGTAATTAATTAACTGTAGCTAAGCTAATATGTTCAGCCTTTCTACTTTCTTGCATTAAACATTAGGAAAAGTAGTATTAAATTCATTGCCTTCATTGCTCATTAGTACGATTTTTTTTGATTTAATAAAATTGCTTTTCTCTACTTTGCCTTTACAGTTGGCTTCAACGTGACCCTGCCTTGAAAGTTCGTGAGAACAATAAGCAGTATTTGGAGCGTGTCGACAAATATTATCGTGTTTTACTTGAACAAGTGGTTGACTTGCAATTTACCCGAGGTGGACCCATTATTGGACTTCAGGTAAAAATACTTTCGTGTGTACATTAATTGACGTTAATATGAGGGTTTAGTTATGTCACTATTTTGGGCTATCGCTATAGGGCTAACGCTATGTATGTACTTATATGGCTCAGGTAGATGATAAGACGATAAAAAGAATTTGTCACTGCCCTTTTTATTTATTCCAGTTAAATATGTGTGAAGTGAAAACCTAAATTTTTCAAGTAGTGAGGACTAGATAAGGATTTTATAACGATAAGAAATAAGAGATAATTTTGACACTTTGGCAATTTGTTTTTGACGAATGTACTTTAGGATGATTAGTTTAGTTTACATAGTTTTTATTTTTTATTATATTATACAATTTAATACTCAAGTGTTTTGAAGAATATTGTCCCATTTATGTTCATATTTGAATCCCAGTAGCCATTATACATATGTTCAAACACACATTTTTGGACTATTATCTGTTGGCTGACTCTCACCGTCTGCATTGGACAGACGATTCGGATGACGGCGTTATATCATGTTAAACCGTATAAGCTTCAAAACACTTGGTTTACTAATATAATGTAATACAAACTACGAAATGGGCGATTACAACAATCATTATTCAAAATCATAAAATGACATCCCTGATTACTCGAACATTCGATTGAACATGGCACGATTAATTCAGAACATTTTTGATAAAAACTACACTGCTATACTAGCTCTTGACGTTTCATCTTGACCAGTGTTATATGCACACGATGACACAATAAATAAATGAACATTGTGGCTTTGTTTTGAGCGCCAATTTTAATGTAATCTAAATTATTTATGATTTTTCTACACTTTTAGATTGAAAATGAATATGGAAGCTTTGACCCCGTGAGCAAAGACTACGTTCAACACTTAGTGGATCTCGTGAAGGAGCTCGGATTCTCCAAAACTCTTTTGTATACTTCTGACGGAGTTGGCAATGGAGACAGGGGAACTTTATTGGATCAGTTACTTTACACTGCTAACTTCCAGGGTAACCCCGAAGGAAACTTTGATGCTTTGCTTAAGCTTCAACCAAATAAGCCAGTTATGGCCATGGAATACTGGAGTGGTTGGTTTGACCATTGGTTTGAGGATCATAGTACTGTGGATGAAAAATGTAAGACCCATTGACTGACAATAAAACGAGAGAACAAAATTCTAAATTCGTAGTCATAGTGTATAATTAACATTAAATATCTGCCTGGCTAATTTGCATTCTAGTCTTCGGAGAGGTTCTCGAGACCATCTTAGGAGACAAATATAATGGATCTGTCAACTTCTACATGTTCCACGGCGGCACCAACTTCGCTTTTATGGCTGGAGCTAACAGTGGTAATGAAGCCCCAGGATACTACCCAGATATTACGAGCTATGGTAAGTCAGACTGGGAACTTTTTAAAAATAATTTTAAGCTATAAATTAGAAACAACTTTATAGTTAAGTAATTGCAAGTAAACATCTAGTAAACATTAGAACACAAATACACCGACTTGTTTTGTATGTTACAGATTACGACGCTCCTTTGTCCGAGTCCGGTGACTACACTCCCAAGTACTACAAAGCCATGGAGTTAATTGAAAAGTATGAAACTCCCAAATTATCTCGACCCGTTCTACCCGTGATTACATCCCGGAAAAGTCTAGCACCAGTCACACCCACCCAGTACTTAAACTATGAAGACATACTTGCTCAAGTCCCTGGTGAGGCAAGATTCTTTTTGGAAAATCCCACTTCAATGGAGGATTTGGAAATGAATGGTGGCAGCGGACAAAGCTATGGTTACATTGTACACAGAAAGAAGACTACAGTGAATGCTGGGGATGTTTTGAAGGCTGGTCCAGTCAAGGATTTTGCATACGTTTTGGTGGATGGAGTTATTCAACAAGGCAGTTTTGCTGGTGAAGGCAATGATCGTTTTTGGATCAATAGGTATGTAAACTTTTAATGTACGTTTAACTATTTCAATTTTTTAAAACCACAAAAAAATCAGCTCCAAAATATATATAAATGCAAAAATTAAACTGCAATATACCAATATATATATTGGAAAAAAGTTGCTCTACAACTAGTTTATATTTATACCTGGTTAATATTTAAAATAAATTTCCAAAATAAATTTTTATAGTGAGAAAGAAGTTACAATTGAAAATGGAGACGGCAATTGGCACAACGTTGATATTCTTGTTGAAAATATGGCCCGTGTTAATTTTGGCTGGGCAGAGGATTTCCTTCAAAAGAAAGGACTGCCAAATGCCAACGTAACTTTGGATGGCACCCCAGTTTCTGGCTTTGAAGTTTTTGCTTTGGAATTTAAGTCTGCATGGGTAAACAGGTATAAACAATGAGTTAATAATATAGTTATTTATAAGTATTCTTGAAAAACAGTATGGTGCTAGATTGTGAATACTTCATTATTTCATACAAAATAGGGTTGAATTTCATGTTCAACTTCAAGATTCAATTTACTTATACTTGATCCTTAATTTTCATTCTGTTTATTTCATTTCATACCAATTTATTTTTAATTTTATTTTTACTGTAATATTATTTATTTCAGTTTGACCAACTTCCGTAAAATTGAGGACATTAAAACACTTCAAGCTCCATTAATCGCTCAAGTGTCATTTAATGTGACGGGAACGCCAACAGACGTATTTGTTGATATGACAGGATGGGAAAAGGGAATTGTTTTAATTAATGGATTTAATCTTGGACGCTATTGGAACCAAGGGCCACAACAAACACTGTACCTCCCTGCTCCATTCCTTAAAGTTGGATCAAATACGGTAAGCTTCTAATTCCAAATTATAGGCTGTATATTTACGTATGAATAGTTATAGTCGCATTTATCCTCTGAAAAGTACATATAGATGCTTGCTTTGGCATCTTCCTCAAAATGGAACTGTTGTGTGACATGAAATGTAAATTGAAAAGCACTTAATCATGGTGATATCAGTCATCGTGATGTGTACTACCTATGTATTTCAACCTGCGATTCCCCAGTTATTTCTTTTTACTAATTATATAAAATACGATGGCAGGGAACACTGACTGACATGTGAGTGTACTGCTTCTATGTAGGTATTTACTTTTTATTTTAATGAGTTTTCTTGATTTCCTTAGATTACTGTCTTTGAGCAACTAAGTGTTGGAGGAGAAATCAAGTTTATGGACACTCCAGACCTTGGATTAAAACGAGCAAGGCGACCACGGACACACGGCTCACTTTAAACACTTGATCAGTGTAATGTAAATTAACTCTGGAAACAGTGAATGACTATATCAAATATATTATATACTATATAATTGTATGAAGCAAAAGTTTACTTCCTTAATATTCGTACACAACAATCCTGAAGACATTTCAAAATAAATGAAAGCTAAATACAAAAAATGATAGCCTAATAAATTTAATATTTTTATCTATACTTACTTATGCTGAAACATTATTTTTTGCATTCCGTAAAATTAATAGCAGCCTTCAAAAAATAAAACGGAGACGATGGTACATAGCGCTGTGCTTTAAGTATTTTAAACCGAATAGTCCATAAAACTAGGTATTCACGATATATATTATGTAGTTAATTAAACAAGGGCTAAAGCCCTAACAGCGAAATTAAACAGTTTGAATTTGCCGCCAAATTTTAGTTGTCCATTAACAGGTTGTAAATTAAAGGGAAGAAGCCGTCAACGGGTTAGCTGTGACGATTTATTCACAGGTATTTTTATATTCTCAATAGATCAAAAAATTTAATATTGAAATTTTTGAATTTCCCGCCAAAACTTTAAATATTGTGTTAAATGAAGATTTCGACCGGTAACTCAGTAATATTACACCAACATGATACACCATTCGAACGGTAACGATTAGGCAAGTCTAAATAACTTAGTGTGCACGCACGATAGTTATTAGTTTTTAAATGGTTTCGAAATAACATAATTGCAAATTAAAAAATGTTAACGGATTGTGTCGAGTGATATATCATTGGAAAGCTCTTCAAAAATAAGCAGAGACCTTTTTTTTCGTTTTTTGATTGTGACCCATACAACACATTTTTGGTGGCATTTAAAAATTAAAAGACCGTTATTTTGAAAACGTTTTGTTATAATGGAGGCCCGTTCTGTTATTTGAATTCTACTGGCGAATCTGGCGATAAGCTTTCCAATGATATTAATATGGCTCGATGAAATTGGTCCTGTATTGCAGAATTTTCAAAATTCCGGTAAATTATGTAGATAGGTAGGAACAATGGCACATGTTAGTTGGTCATATTGATCGTCCTACAAAACTAAATTGTCAGAAGCATAAAACCATTTCCTCGTGTTGTAGTGCAGTGAATGATTTTATGATTTATTTGAGCTGTCTGAGTTACTTATTTACAAGCTGCATAGTGAGCTCTGCATTCTCTAGCTTCCTACATAAATGTTAAATATTTTTTATTTATGAAAAGATGTGAAAGGTGGAATTTGTGCTGATAATAATAAAATTAATACTTTTACTTCCGTAGTTTCTAAAAAAAGATCACGGAATCAAAAGAGGAGATTTTCGTGGGTATCTGGTTAAAGTATTAAATGCACAGAACCACCATTTCAGAAAATTCTTCCAAGACAGAAATATAGCTTTGTCAGTGCGAAATATCCGTTCCGGTTGGGATAGTTCCAAAATTAAATAGTAAGACTTGATAAATTTTTAATTCTATACCGTCAGTGTAGAAGCAAATCCGTATCTTTTCAATATTTGATGACGTCAAATTTTATGAAAACAAAACAAAAAACATATGGTTAGCTTTAAAAAGAAATTATATATATTGGTTCGTTACCCAAAATGTGCAATTAATTTTGAATTTACGGAAGCTATCATATTTTTAGATACTATTAATCATAAGTAGAAATAATTCGAAAAAATGAAAAACTGTACGCTGCAGATATTTCCTTCATTGCTTAAGGCTGAACACGGATATACTATTATCAATTGATTACTTATATTATAATTTTACTTGTCTATTCTCGTACGCATTATTTATGCACGTATCGGAAAAAAGTACGATGCCGAATTTGGACATAAGGATAAATAATGGACATCATAAATTCAACGTATGACAACAAAAGCGAGAGAGTAGTATATTTAAAAAGTTTTTATTACCAATAAGCCGGAATTATAGGCTCAAACCAAAAGACCAGGAAATTGAATAAGTGAAGTACATGCTACACATTGTAAAACCAATGTCACTGTGCCATTGCCACTGTTAAGAAAGTTGATTTTTAGATTTTGAAACAAAAGGCCCACAGGCAGGAAATTGAAATTACAATTAAATAAGCGTAGCTGATGTTCTACCTTGAGCGTATAACTGGAAGGAATCCTAGGCAGTAACTGGAAGGAAGCCCGCCAAGTACGTGTCATTTAAGCTGTTTACTGTTTATCAACACGACTACATTTCAAATACAAATTAGTTAGTCAACAACTAAAATGACGAAAACTAAAACTAATTCTTACTTACAATGCAGTTTGTTTTACTTGTATTTATATTTCTCTACGGACCTTATAGTAGTAGTAGGACAAGAGACCACTGAAAGTTATAAAAATGTCAGTAGTTATTTCAACATAGAATTTCACACTCAATTCTTTCCTGTGGCTGTAATGCTAATAACTTTGAGCTCGTCTCCTTCCTTCTCAAAACTAGAAACTAAGCTGAACGAGATAAATAAAAATAACCAACAATTGCTACTATTGCCGAAGAAAATTGAAAGCTCTTTGAAAAATTCATATTCACACTGTCCGAGGAAGATATCCGTCCATGTAAATTTTGTTATACTACAAAACACCACGGTGGAGCAAGTGAAAGTTTTTCAAGCAAATGCTTTAAACTGGAATTTCAATATTATTTATCTTTTTTTACCTGCAAAATTTAAATGGGCAAACAAAAACGAACATAAAATGGAAGGTATAGGAATTAATTTTGAATTTATCTCAAAACAATCTCAATTATCACAATTACAAAAGAATACCGGGGATACTCTGCCATTTAAGATTGCTACCATGCACATTTTCAATAATGACGAAAACAACCGTTATGCGGATTCAAATTATGAAAATTGTCACATAGTTACAGAAGCTGGAAGGAATTTAAATGTCAATATTCAAAATCCAGTTTTGTTGCAAAATAAAAAACGAAATATTTTGAGGACCGAAAAAAATACAAATTTAAAATTGACAACATTTGGTATAGCTCCCCACTGCGTTGTTACCAAGAGGAGGCGGACGCGCTTAGGAAATGCATTACGACCTATTGATGTCATATCAAGTTATTACAACTTTACTTACGATTTGGCTGTCGTGCCATTGGCTCGGCGCCGGCCTGCTGATTCTTCCAAATTATTAAATAATAAATCTGTTCCTGCTGATTTTTCACGCAGGTCCCTGTTTGCTCCGATTCTAGATGCTGACATGACTCTCTACCTCCCACTTTTCTTATATCCTGTTCCCATAGATTTGGGCGTGTACTGTGATGCAATTCATCTCTCATTTGTCCATGGAAAACCCTCCAAAATTTTGGATTGGCGAGGTTTTGTAAGACCATTTCAGTTACAAGTTTGGATAGCCCTTGGTGCAGCAGTCGTCACCTTCTTTATCACATATTCCATATATTATATTCTAGAAGGCGTTTCGCAACCCCTCCAAAAATCTGCACAGTTAACTATCCGCCCAATTTTATCTCAAAGTTGTTTAGTTAACCGCCCAAAAAATTTGGGAGTCCGAATTTTAACGATGACGTGGCTCTTTTCCGCCTTCCTCATGCCTCATATCGAATTACTTCGCCTCCGAATTCACATCACAAGTCACGATTCCGAAAATGGAAGAAGTACCTGAAACCTTTGCGAAGTTGGACGAAGAAAATGGGTTTGAAATAAATATTAATTATATATGGGGAGCACCTTGTGACGCTGACGCGTTTTTTAACAGTACTAGAAATCCAACGTATATTCGGATCCGCGAAAAAAAGCAAGAAAGTAATTAGCTCACAGGACTGCTTAAGTTCTGTCTATTATGAGTCGTCGCTCTCGAAGAAAGCCGTTTGCATCGGTTGGAAACACCTTTTAGATCCTATCGTAGCAGAGAATTTTACACATGATGACGATCACGTTAACAAGTACCGACCTCATGAATTAAAACCAAAACCAGCGCCCTCTCTAATTTATTCAAAAACAGATGCACTCAGTACTTACCTTCATTTAGCATTCCCGAAAAATTCTAAATTTCAGGAGCAATTTAATAATATTTTTGGATTGTTGAGGGACACTGGTCACTACTTCAAATGGATGAATGAGCTGATCGTGTATAATCATAAAATCGGTCATTCTAGGAGAGTACGATTAAAGCGAGATTCTCGAAAGGATAAGGGCCAAGTCGATGAAAGCATGAAAGATACAGATTTAGGTAAGTTTTAATATTGCAAATTTACATTAGGGCATCTTTATGCAGCTTTCCTTTTATTGGGGGTTGGCAATGCTTTTGGACTGGCTTCCTTCCTTCTAGAAAAGGCGGCTGAGAAAGCTTTAATTTTTTTTCGACGGTGGTCCCAAATAACTCGATGGTATGAATTGAAACTTTGGGGATATGTGCCGTAAATCAGATAAAAAAGGCTTTGGTTTATCTTTGAGCAATTATGCAATTATTATGTATAGCGTACAAATAAATTTCTCAACTAAAATTGATTAATGGCAACTACAAGCAACTATAAATAAATATTAAACAATTTTACCGAATGATTATGATGATTTATATTATTTTGAACTTCGAAAGTCAAGCAAAAGCAAGTATAAACCTTTTTTCAAAATTAAGGCTGTTGCTATAAACTTATCAGCGGGTTTAAGTAAATAATTACTTGTACCATCATTTATCATAAGTAATCCTTTTAAAACCATAATTTACATATACATAAATCGCATATAACTTGGTAGCCCTTTGCTACGCATTTCAAGAACCTTACGTATTAGGTACCTAACATCTCATCTCATCCATTTCTTCCCTTCTGGATCTAATTTATAATCTACTTGAAGTACATACCAAAAAACGTTACATGCGAAAATGCAAAGCAATTACATAGTTACGAAAAATTTCCTGCAATCAAAAGTCCAAGTTATGCTCCAAATATAATTTGTGAATAAAACTACAAGTCAATAATTAGTCTGTCATCAAACAGAATTTTTTTTCATTATTTTTGCTTCTATTCCTTGAACATCCACACTAAGTTAGTCTACGTACCGTAAAGCTAAAATAAAAGCCGTAAAATACCAAATTTCAGCTGAAGAAAATAATTAAATAATATTACCGCTTGTAGGAAAATCCCCGGCCTCTATAAGAGACCGGCCTTTATTGGAGACCCGGCTTCTATTTGGAGGTTTACGGTAATTTACATTAATGGATAGCATTAAAGTTAAGATTGGAAAGCATTTTACAGTCCAATTTGTTTGAAATTTTATTCGTTCCTTATCAATTTTTGAGTAAAGCATATCATCTGACATGACTACTTCCCAATGTCCTGCTCCCACTAGTTTAAAGTATTGTATTGTCTATAATAGACCACATACATGTAATTGTACACGGGTCTGGGAGGGTCAAAATTTAAATAGTAAACGTGCATTTATTAGTACACGGGCCTGCCTGGGAGGAATTTGAATAGTACACGGGTGTAGAATTATAGGAAATACGGTAAGAAAAAGTTTACTTACTTTATATTCGTACGTAACAATCTTAAAAATCTTTCAATCTTTCAAAGTAAATGAAAGCTAATAATACACATTAAAGGCAAATTAAAATATTTTTACCTATGCTATACTTACTTCTAGTTCAAGCACATTATTTTTTGCATTACTTAAAATCCATCAAAAAAATGGAGCTGAAGGTATGTAGATAGAGGTGTACTTTGAGCATTTTAAACCGAAAAGTCCATAAAAATAAAAATAGGTACACGACATATCGTCTAAGAAGAACCAAAATGACCCATTTCCAGTTTATGCTAGAATTAAAATGAGCCATGTCAAAAAAAAAGACAGTAAATAAGATACATGCTTACAATGCTAATCACGCGTTTCTAAAATGAGCAAATTGTAATATTTAAGTGTTTTTTTTTAAGTTTAAAATGTCCTATTTACATGTTTTTCAAAAGTACAAAATATTCAATTTACAAGTTTTTTGAAAATGTCAAAATATTCTATTTAAGTGTTTTTGAAAAGTGCACTATAGGTTCTATTTGCATGCTTTCATGAACATGTTATTTACATTTTTTCTGTAGATAGTGCATTTGGTTTTTGAATAACAATGGATATGGGTCATTTTGGTTCTTCACAGACGATATGTAGTAAATAATGGCACATACTTGCTAGTTGGTCATATTGAATATTGATCGTCTCATCGTCGAACAAAACTAAATTGTCAGAAGCATAAAACCATTTCCTCGTTGGCATACGTGTAGCAGCAGTTCCACTCCAACGGTGTAGCAGTTAAATATTAGCAGTGGATGATTTTATAATTTATTTGAGCTGGCTGAGTTACGTATAAAACTGTTATTATTAATTAGCTCCACATTTTCTGGCTTCCTACTACTTTTTACTATTCCTAATTCCTTACACAACCTAAATATTTTTTAGTTGTGAAAAGAAGTGAAAAAAATCCTTTCTGTTTACTTGTTTACTTTCACCTCCGTAGTCTAAAAAAAGATCGCGGAAATGAAGGATGAGACTTCTGTCTGATAATTGGTATAAGTAATAATTAATAATAAAAATAATGACAAAACAATCATTCCAAAAAGACAAAAATGATTTTAGTACGAAATACTTTTCTACCATAAAAAACAACCTTGTGGTTAGGTTGGCTAATATATAGTTTCAAAGCACATCGTCTTTGTATAGAATACCACATACGTATCTTTCCAGTGTTTTCTTAAAGTAAACACTTATATTTTCCAAAGTAAATATTTTACCTACACTTTGGCTTGCGACCCGGAAGAAATTTGCTTTTACTTACGTTTGATAAAATAAAGCACATTTGATCGCTTAGCTAATAACAACAGGGCCAACTTTCCATGTGTCATTAATTTTGAAGTTACACAAGCTCTCTTATTTTTAGATACTATTTAGCATAAGTAAATACAATTATCATATTCGAAACAAGGAAAATGTGACACGCTGCAGATATTTTCTTTATTAGTAGTAGTATAATTTTTCCAGAAGTTTATGAAAGCTCAGTGTTTGCCTTCAACGCTCATTGAAGATATTGTAGTTTCTGTCTTGAAGAAATCCGCACAAATATGTGTACACCATTTATATTCCTGTACACCTACTGATTAATTTTAGAAGCTTCTATTTTTTGCAATTATAACACATACTAACTTATGTACAACAAGATTTTGATCCGTATACTGAGTCCTTTGGGCTATCCTCAACGGAGGACAGTGTCAAATTTATTTTTTAATAAAATTGTCTTTCTCTCTTTATTGCATTTATAGGCCATTGGCCCACACACAAATCGAATTTACAAATTTTTAACAATATTTCATATTACAAAATTTGTATGCCATCTTAATTATGACGCTCTTGAAATTCTCCTCTCCATTGCTACACTTACATAGTAAAACAGATTATTGAGAACAGAATTATCATAAAGAACAGAATTATCATAATATTTTCTTTATTACTACCACAACTACTTACTACTGAACATTATTGATATACTAAGAAATAAACTTCTTACTTTTATATAATAATTTGACATGTCTACTCGTATCACAGTTGCGAATCGTATTTATGCACGTATCGAAGTCGCAAAAAGTAAAAATAAATAAAGGTCATTTCAAATTCAAGTTATGACAACAAAAGCGAGAGAGTAATGTATTGAAAAAGTGTTACCAATAAGCCAATAACTGGACAAAACCAAATGACCAGGAAATTGAATAAGTATATAGTAACTCCGACAAATATCACTAAATTTGAAATCCAAATTAGTGATCACCAAACAAACAAAATGACGAAAATCAACTCTTACTTACTATGTCATTTGTTTTACTTATATTTATATTTAACCCCTACCCTTACTAGAGAAAGTAATAAAGATGTCAGTAGTTATTTCAACACAGAATTTCACAATCAATTCTTTCCTGTGTTTCTAATAACTTTGAGCTCATCTCCTTCCTTTTCAAAACTAGAAAACAAACTGGGCAGGAAAAACAAAAATAACAAGCAACTACCACTAATGCCGAAAATTGGAAACTGGTTGAAATGTTCATTTTCACACTGTCCTAGGAAGATATCCGTCCATCGCAATCTTGCCATACTACAAAACGTCACGGTGGAGCAAGTGAAAGTTTTTAAAGCAAATGTATGAAACTGGAATTTAAATAGTATCTATCTTTTTTTAACTCCAAATGAAGGCGCAACCAAATGCGAACATAAAATGGAAGGTATAGGAATTAATTTTGAATTTACCTCAGAATCAAAATTATTAAAAAAATGTTTCTGGGATTCCCAGCAGCCGTTTAAAATTGACACCATGCAGTATTTCAGTAATGGCAAAAATACTTGTTGTACCAATTCAAACGATGAAAATTGTAATATAAATGCCCACATTCAAAATCCAAATTTGATCCAATATAAAAAACAGAACATTTTAAGGACAGAAAAAAATATACATTTAAAACTGGCAACAATTGGTTCAGCTCCCCACTTCGTTCTTACTAACCATAAAAGGGGGCGGAAGCGTTTAGGAAATGCTTTAAGACCTATTGATTCCATATCTAGTTATTACAACTTCACTTACGATTTGGCCGTCATGCCAATGGTTCGGCATCGGCCTCCTGATTCTTCAAAATTATTAAATAAATCCGTTTCTCCTGTTTTTTCGCGCAAGTCTCTTTCTGCTCCGATCCAGGAAGCTGACATGATTCTCTACCTCCCTCATACATTTTATTCTGATTCTATTGAATTGGGCGTGTACCATAGAAATCTAGAGAACAAGTACGAAGCTCAGAAAAGTGCCTACGAGCGGAGAACTGCACCATCTAAATGAGTGTGCAACTTGCATGTTGTGAAATGCTAAGGAGCTGTTGCAAGCAGTTCCGCCCTACAGCTGGAGAGGCGCTGGTGTGCACAGTCCCAATACAAATGTAATGCTGAGGAGCTGTTGCTTCCACACACGTATAGACAGCGCTAGCGTACGCAAAGATTTTTTTGTAAGAGATGTATGAGGCCAAACTGGAAAAACGTCCTCGCATGGGAGTTTCATTACAATGCTGAGTGCCTATCGCGGGAGTTCTCTAGATTTCTATGGCGTGTGTCATGCAATTCATCTCTCATTTCTCCATGGAAAACCCTCCAAAATATTGGATTGGCGAGGTTTTGTAAGACCATTTCAGTTACAAGTTTGGATCGCCCTTGGATCCTCAGCCGTCACCTTCTTTATCACATATTCCATATATTATATTCTAGAAGGCGTTTCGCAACCCCTCAAAAAATCTGCACAGTTAACTATTCGCCCAATTTTATCTCAAAGTTGTTTAGTTAACCGCCCAAAAAATTTGGGAGTCCGAATTTTAACGATGACGTGGCTCTTTTCCGCCTTCCTCATGCCTCATATCGAATTACTTCGCCTCCGAATTCACATCACAAGTCACGATTCCGAAAATGGAAGAAGTACCTGAAACCTTTGCGGAGTTGGGCGAAGAAAATGGGTTTGAAATAAATATTAATTATATATGGGGAGCACCTTGTGACGCTGACGCGTTTTTTAACAGTACTAGAAATCCAACGTATATTCGGATCCGCGAAAAAAAGCAAGAAAGTAATTAGCTCACAGGACTGCTTAAGTTCTGTCTATTATGAGTCGTCGCTCTCGAAGAAAGCCGTTTGCATCGGTTGGAAACACCTTTTAGATCCTATCGTAGCAGAGAATTTTACACATGATGACGATCACGTTAACAAGTACCGACCTCATGAATTAAAACCAAAACCAGCGCCCTCTCTAATTTATTCAAAAACAGATGCACTCAGTACTTACCTTCATTTAGCATTCCCGAAAAATTCTAAATTTCAGGAGCAATTTAATAATATTTTTGGATTGTTGAGGGACACTGGTCACTACTTCAAATGGATGAATGAGCTGATCGTGTATAATCATAAAATCGGCCATTCTAGGAGAGTACGATTAAAGCGAGATTCTCGAAAGGATAAGGACCAAGTCGATGAAAGTATAAAACAGATAGATTTAGGTTTAGGTAAGGTTCAATATTACAAATTTAGATTAGAGGGTCTTCGTGAAGCCTTTCTTTTTTTTGTTTTTTGGGGGTTGGCATTGCTTTTGGAATGACTTCCTTTCTTTTCGAAAAGGCCGCTAAGAATGTTTTTAAGATTTTTCAACGGTGGTCTCAAATATTTCTATGGTATGAATTGAAACTTTGGGGATATGTGCCGTAAATCAGATAAAGGCCCTGGTTTATTTTTGAGTAATTAATTATGTATTTACTATTAGCGAATAAATAAAAGTATTATATTATGTAGATATCTAATTCTATTGTGGCTGTAAAAGCGTATTATGCGCTATGGTTTTTAAATGGGTAAAATGCCACAATTATTTTCAGGTGGTCTTACTTAATTAAAATATTCTAATCACATGAGAATGCTATGTATACAATCAGTTATATTTAATTATAGTAATCCAAGTGCTTAATATAACGTACAAAAACACTCAGTTTTGCATAGAATATCGTTTGTGAAGAACCAAAATGACCCATATCCATTTTTAGCTAAAAACAATATCAACTATCTACAAAAATATCCAAATATGTCTTGAGAGTATTTAAATAGAACATTTTCCACTTTTCAAAAATATGTAAATACAAGATTTTGTAACTTTTCAAAAACATGGAAGTAGAGCATTTTGCACCTTTTTAAAAAGATGGAATTAGAACATTTTGCACCTTTTCAAAAACGTGGAATTAGAATATTTTGCACCTTTTCAAAAACGCGGAGTTAGAACATTTTGCTCCTTTTCAAAAACTCGTAATTAGCATTTTACGCATGTTTCTCATTTTGTTTTTATGACATAGCTCACTTTGATTGCAGCTTAAATTGGACATGGGTCATTTTGGTTCTTCACAGACGATATGTATAATTAATAATTCACATTCATACTGATTGTTATGGCTGTTTCAGGTACAACGATCTAATAGTAAGTAACTACAATACACTATAATTTACGAATATTTATCAATTTTTCCTGATTGACAATTAATTAATTATTTTGAACGTTGAATGTCAAGTCAGTATAATATTTTCCAATATTGAGGCTGTTACTATCACCTTATCAGCGGTTTTCAGTAAATAATTAATACTTGTACCATCATTTATCATTAGTGATTCTTTTAAAAACATAATTTACATGCCCTTCGTATATAACTTTGTAGCCCTTTGACTCCATAAAAGATCGCATCCATTCCTTCCCTTCTGGATCTAATTCATATTCCACTTGAAACACCTGCAAAAAAGTGTCACATAAAAATACAAATAAATTAATAATAATTAACAAAAATTTTCTACAATTAAAAGTCTCGTTAATATGATGCATGCTCCATGCTCTACATAAAATAATTTGTGAATCAAACCCTCACATCAATAATTAGTCTGTCATCGAAAGGGAATGTTTTCATAATTTTAGCTTCTATTCCTTGAACATCCAAACTAAAGTAGTCTACGTAATTTACATTAATGGCGAGCATGAGACTTAAGATTGGAAAGCATTCCACAGTCCCATTAGTTTGAAATTTGAATTTTTTTCGATTCTTATCAATTTTTGAGTAAAGTATATCATCATTCATGGCTACTTTTCCAATACCCTGCTCCCACTCGTAGTCATGCTTTGCACTTACGAGAAACTCAATCTGGATGAATAAAAACGGATACAAAATTAATAAAACTGTTGATTTAATTACTGTACTTTAATTAGTTTTAAGTTGTTTTTGTACAATAATTAGCAAAGTTATTTTATGAAAATTGAAAAAATTTTACTTCAGAAACACTGTTGTGTGGTGACAAGCAAACGTCAGCAAACCATGCTTTACGATTTCGTGTCACCAGTTTTTTATTCATTTCCGGATTTGCTTCAATTAAGAGCCCGCTCCAGCCAAAATCCCTTTCAAGGATCCAAGTATTTGAGCGAAAGTGTCCATCATTAGCTCCACACTCAATGAAAAATCCTCCTTTCTGTGTGTAGAAATTTGAGTAATAAAAATTCAACATTTTTCCTACCTATCTACATAATTTAGCAACCTTTGGCAATTCTCAACCGAATTAGACATGCGATATGTCATTTTGAAGCTCTTTTAAAATAAAAAATATGAAATTCTTCGAAAATCGAAAATTATTTAATTTACTATTTCTTTTAATCATAATTAACTTTAAATGTCCAATTTTAAATTAAAGCTTTCATAATTCGCGCACCAATCGCTATAAATATTGTTCTTCTTCTCATTCTCGTCATTTTGATATATCACTTCTTCATATTTGAAAAGAGTTACCGGTCGAAATTTGACATTTTAGGTTTGGCGGGAAATTCAAAATTTCAATATTCCCTTATTTCTACATGTCTACATAATTTCTCTCATTTTTGCATTTCTCACATGTTGTCTCACATTTTGACATTTGACATGCAATATATGATTTTGAAGCTCTTAAAAACAAAATATTCATTTAAAATTGCAATTTATTACATTTAATTTCTTTAATTATAATTAAATTTCAAATAGCAATTTTTTAATACAGATTTTAGCATTAAAGAGTAATACCCCATATTACTGTTAAGGCTACCAAAAAACATTAGCCCTTGTTTTTAGTAATATAATTTTCATTCTTATCACTACTGACAAATTCACTTAAAAGGGATTCTGTTAAAAGGGAAAACCGCCTAAAAGGGACTGTTTTGAAGTGTTTGGTTGGCCAGCCTATGATTCAATGTTAAAATTATCCGGTTATAAGGGAATCGCTAAAAGGGTTTATCCGTTTTTGGTTTTTTTGTCACTTAAAAGGGATTTTTGAAGGAAAATAGATAAAAAAATATACTTTATACACTGATATTGATAATTAATCTCTTCGAAAGATACATAGGCAGCTGGATTTATTCCGTTACAATAGTTTAGTGTTAAAATTACCTTTTTCTTAAAAGTTTTAGCAATTAGCTCTTTAAATTCCGAGGGGTCTCCTTCGAGTATATCTTGAGGATATGGCAGATTTGACGGTGGCTGCAAATGATTCTCTTTGAGATATCGCAGCAGCAATGGGTGATCAATAGGAAGTCTCTTAACAGTTTCAAAGGTGGCTGGAAATAGAAAGCAATTTATAAAAAATAATGAAAATTCAAAGCATAAATGAAAAACAAAAGTGTTCCTCTTAATCATTCATAGAGGATTGTTTGATAAGTTTGTCTTAACCTATATCACTGGCATGACTATATTATACCGAACCAAGCTTGAATCACCGAACCGGGAGATGATTTACCGTCTGCGACAGCAAACCCCTACATGCAAATAATTTATGAAGGTGTGTTGAATTTGGTTTCTTACGATTTTCCGAGCTTTCAAGAGTTCCTTTACAAAATGAACCCGTTACTGAGCACAATATTCCACTATAATAACAATTTAGTAGCACAATCGCTGTCCCTGTCAGTACAAGAAGAAGAGCTCTACGCTTCATTCTTTTAAGTTTGTTAAAACGGCAAAATAATTAATTTCCATATACTGTGTAATTCCTTGTATACTGTGTTTATGGGAGGTAAAGTGTGCAAATAAATACACAGTCAGTACTTCGCTTAGGTATAAATTTCCAGGTTTAAAACTAATAGCAAACTTATGTGTTCCAACTTAAGCATACACTGAATCTCCGATGTGGTGAAATCAAAACCGCAATTGCACCTCGTGATGTAATAAGCCGTAGAGGATCCACCACATGGCGCAAGTTTGAAACCGTCGAACTTGTTTGTCTACTGCGTTTGTATTACTGAATACTGTAAATTAATAATGTTTGGATATATGACAAATAACAAATAACATCGGACATACGGTTAGATTACTTGCTACTTTTGTATATTTATTCAGTTGATAATAATTTGTAATCACAGTGTACACCATTATCTTTATTAGTGGTTGCAGAACATCCTGGACAGTTTCCCCAGCGTTTTTTTCTCCCGCGGAAAATTTCCACACAGATTTTAACACAGGCTAGTTTCTCCATAAAGTCCCTCTACGCAATAAAATTTTACGCATTTTCAAACATTTGTCAATGAGAAGAAAAATTATGGAAGGAATAATTACATCCAATAATAATAATAAAATATTGCCTGGCCTTAATAAACCCGGTGGAAACCGTAATATGCATATTAATAGGGCCTACACATGGAGTCAGTAAGGTCACATGGTCTCATAAGTTCATTAATTGTACGACGGCGGGAAAATATCTAATCTTTCAAGTTGGAGAGAAACGGTCTGCGGATGAAATTTTCCAGGTGGAAATGATCTAACTTGCTTTACTTTACTGCATAATTAACTATGACATTAATAATGTATGGGATGTAAATGCATTGCCTGTGCTATATACTTAGTGCATCAATCTTTTTCCATCATGCACATAACACTTTGCAGGAAAAATGTTGATATTAATTTGACCTAAAATTATAATTTAATCTCTCTTTGAAAACCCTTACCTTATCTCGTCTTCAAACATATGGTTACGCGAATAAATTTAGTTTGAAAATAAATTTATGACAGGCTATTATTTGAGAGTAAGTCGTGGCACATACAATGTAGCTAATTTCTGTGATTTATAATAAAATCTTAAATTAAAACCTAACAAAGAATGCGATATCATTATATAGCTTTATTTGAAATTGCGAGTAATTTTGCATGCAAATGTAGTTTCTTTGTCACCGAGAGTAAATTCTATTGAAAGCATGCAAAAATGTATATTTTATGAGTACACTGCTCCTTTTTTAATGACAATCATTAAAAACCGGGGCAAAAACCCTGAAGGAGAAACACGTATATTGTTTTTAATCTCACTTATATCTGTATCTTATATCTGCGTGCATAAATAAGTATGTCAGAAACACATGAAATTTCTGTTCCTCGCACCCTGTAAATTGGTCCGAAAGGATAACAGAACTAAATTGTATCGCATTACTATTTAAACTATACAGCGTATACTATATATATAAAGGTGATTTTTAAAGACTGATTTGTGATATTCCGTAAAGCAATTTTATTTATTTTCTAAGACACATTAAGGAAACTTGAAACTTAGTCCGGCGACGCGATCAGGTACGGTTAATTAACATTAATTATTTAATTTGTAGTTCTCTTAAACACAAAATTTACATGACCATCATACACAACTTTGTAGTTTTTTGATTCCATAAAAGATTTTATCCAGTCCTTCCCTTCAGGGTCCAGTTCATACTCAACTTGAATGTACTAAAGGAAATCGTTCAAAAATTAAAATAATTAAAAAGATTTGTAAATGGGTCTAATTTATTGTAATAAAATTATATAATAAAGTATTTAGTTAGTCACTAGTCACACTTATTTTTAGGCCCAAAACTAACGTAGGTACTAAATTAATACTTACATCAATAGTTAGATCATTATCAAAGGGTAAAGTTTTCAATATTTTCGCTTCCACCCCTTGAACGTCTAAACTGAAATAATCCACATGCTTCACATTTAAAGCTAGCATGAGACTTTTGAGTGGGAAACAAGGGATGACCCCATAAGTTTGGAATTTAAATTTTGTGCGCTTCTTATCAAGTTTCTCGTAAACAATATCATCCGCCATTGCGATCTTCCCAATACCCTGTTCCCACTGGTGGTTACGCTTTGCACTCACCAGGAATTCGATCTATATTGATTAAAACAAACTGGTGTACTGGATCCTTAGGCGATAGGTAGAGGTACAAAGATGGGAAGAAAAACACAACAAAGCATTTATTATAGTGACGATTTTTACCTCTGAAACATTATTGTAAGGGGACAAGCACACGTCTGCAAAAAAAGCTTTTCTATTCTGTGTCACTAATATTCCACTCATTTCCGGATTTGCTTCTATTAAAAGGCCGCTCCATTTCTTGTCCCTCTCGAGTGCCCATGTATTCGAACGGAAGTGCCCATCATTAGCTCCGCACTCGATGAAGAAACCTTCCGTCTTTGAATTAAACGAATGGTGGAATAAACATACGAAATACAATAAAGTTGTTGTATTCATGGCATTATGTATGTACTATTGCAAGTCTGACATACTATAAATATATGCTACTTTACATATAATTAAGTAATTTTATATGCTGACCTTATTTGGAAACAATTTACTAATTAATGACTTAAATTCGGATGGGTCCCCAGTGAGAATTGAGCTTGGGTATGGGAGTGTCGATGGTGGTTTAATATGGTGACATCTTATATAATCAAGTAAAAGAGGATTGTTCGTAGGTAGATTTTTTAATGTCTCAAAATCTGCAAAAGTTCAAGCACAGCAAAACATTATTAATATGGATATGGCAATTTAAATGCAAATAATTATTTCAAGATATTTTGCTTGTTTATTTTTTTTTTCAGATAGAATAATACTGTATAAATTGAAAGTATATGCTTTTAAATTCATACAATATTTACTTACCAATTAGTGACGACCTCGAGCATGATGTAGAAATAGAATTGTCTGGAATTACGTTTGTGTCTGAATCCTTATTAAAAAAATGGAGTGAATTCAAATAAAGCCAAATTATGAATATAACCACACCGGAAGTTGTCAACAGTTTTTGCTTCCCGCTACTCAAAAACAGCATTTTGAAAGAAACTCAAACACACTTTTAAAAATAATTTCAATTTTAATAAGAACCAACTTTTTTATAGTTTTTCTAGTGATTCCTCCGTCATATGGATATCCGCCATACGCGGACGTTGTAATGTCCAACACGGTTGAGCGTTGCGGTGGGCAATATTAGATAATTTAATTGTGGATGTGTGACGTGTTAAAATAGGTTGTAATCTTCTCTATAGTACACAATTTTATTTAAATTATCTGTTAACATGCGTATAAATAATGATCCCTTGGGATTAATTTTAAATTTTATGTAATTATTGAATGACCATGTATAACACACTTTAGTATACAATATCAGGCAATTACCCTAAGGATATAAATTAATACTTGCCCAAGGCCATAGAAGATCTTATATGGCCTTGTACTAGCCGCCAAACCGTATACCGCTGATCCCTTTTTAAAAAATGTAAGCACCTAGTAGCTTTGCGGCATAGGTGGGCATACCTCATCAGGGATGAGGGCATGCCTCGCGCTCACCCTCAGCCTCATGCCGTGAGGGTGAGGGATGAGTGCGAGCGCAGATTTAAATTTTGTCTACCCATCACCGTGAGGGTGAGTGTAGTAGGACCCAGAAAACCCCTCATGAGGGTGAGGGTGAGGACATGCAAGTTGCACTCATCGCTCATCTCACGGCAGCAGTAAGCAGATGAAATTTGCATTTTCGTATTTATAAATTAGAAAAATACTGTATGTAGTACGCTGTCTAAGGTTGTTTTTGCTTTATTTACCTTAGAATATTGCTTATAATTTTGTTACTTTAAACTCTACCCCCCTTTTACTTTGCCATTTATTTGATTTTTGTAATTCTGCATTAAACGGTGAGGCATGCATCATGAGGGAGAGGGTGAGTGCCTTGTATTTGAAAATGACACTCCCGAGGGTGAGTGCGAGCGAAAGTTTTTAGATGGTGTGAGCGTGAGGGTGAGGCTGAGTGCATGCTCCTTTGTAGGTACCCCTCATGAGGCGAGCGTGAGTCAAATATTTTTGCCCAGCTATGCTTTGCGGGTGGCTTTGATAATAATACTTTATTGCAATACAGATTACAGATTTAACTACAAGAATTGGTAAAATTCGAAGTGGGCTAAGCCTATAATCCCTTGAAGAATGCGGGATCCCACTAAATACGGCATTTTATCTTTATATTCAAGCCACATTATTATACCCATATAATTAAACGGCATAATTGCACAGGTACCTTTGTATTCAGGCATCCCTGATATAATGAAACAAAGAAATTATGTTACTGATTCTAATCCCCTGTTCCACTAGCGGCACTATTCTATGTGACTACCTAACTACTTAAGAAATGCCCATGCCTGTAACTTAAAATTTTGGCGGCAATTTTGCGCTGAAATCCCGCATTCTACAAGCATCTCAAAGACAAAGAAAATGACAGCAGTGCAACAGCCAAACCCAAGCATGACAAATGTCATACAAAGATTTTTCAGAGTAGATCCTTTTTCTCCGCCGCCGCTGGCGCTGTCATAGCATGCCTCGCAGTGGTGTTCTTCATGATTAGTTACATTCTTTGTTTCTCTATCCGTTCCGAATGCTTCATCGCTGTTAATTCCTTTTGGACGCTTGTAATGCCTAATTTTTTGTTTGTGCAGTAAAACTTGATTCGTCCATTTAAGATAATGCCCAGTGTCCCTCAGCCCACCGAAAACGTAGTTAAAATCTTCTTGCAAGTTTGAACCTTTTGGAAATAATAGGTGAAGGTATACGTCGAGTGCATTCGTTTTTGAGTAAATTGGTGTGTGTGGGAATTTCGAATCCGAATATTTTGGATCATGAGGTTTATTATCTGTATTGCGTCCAAAATGTTCTGCAATTTTAGGCTCTAAAATATGTTTCCAACCGATGCAAACTGTTTTGTGGGACGGAGAGCCGTGAATCGAATTTATGCAGTCAACGGGATCCGAAATTTTATTCATTTTTTCCCGAATTCGGATGTAAACTGGACTTTTCGTTGTATTGAAAAACGTGTCGCAAGGGAGGCGGGGAAGATGATGCAGATTTATTTTTATCCTTTTTTCAGTGCTAAGTTGGTAGAAATCTCGAGGACTGTCATCAGTTGATGGGATAGTGACGCGGGAGAGTAGATTTGAGGAATAATAATTGGAAATAATAAATGTCGAAAACAACCATAAAATAGTTAAGACTTGCATTGACATTCGAATTTTGTCCTTTATGGGTTGGGGTAGGTGAAGAATTTGACCTAAGAGAGGTCCAATTGTCAAGATTCCGGATTTGTACAAGGGCTCAGAAATGTCCGTCAGGGACACTAAATGAAGGTATGAGATTGTAAAGAAGGCAATGACAGTCACTAACAGAGTAAGCCAAACTTCGGGTTCAAACGGTTTTTCGAATGTTAGCCAATCAAAAATAATGGGAGGTTGGCTGTGGAGGAAAGACAATTCAATAGCGTTGCAGTAAATTCCAGTATCAAACAATGGGAAGGCAGGTAAGTACAGAATAACATCGAATTGATCAATCTCAAACTTAGCTAGAGGGACAATCTCGATATGGGCAGTTCTTTCATTTTGCGATGAAATAAGGTGTCGGACTTGAAGGCTTAATCGCACAGTAAAGTTGTAATACTTGGACATAGCATCTATGGGCTTAAACCCATCACCCAAAATGATATCTTTTTTCTCAGTTCGGACATAGTGGGGAGGAAAGTCAAAGGTTCCAAAATTTAAATGCAAATCTTTTTCCCGCCTAAAGATATTTTTTGCTCGTATTTTTGGAACATGCTTTGATACAGAGATAAATTTTTGTAGGTCCTCCAAGTTTAATCCTCCATTTTTTGGGCTTGGATACCATAACGGAGGAGCAATATTGTTGGCACGGCCCTCATATTGATCTTCCGTCACACAGCGCTTCCAGATGGCACCAATTTTAAATTGAGGCAAATTTTGTAAAATTTGAGAATCTATTATTTTCTTCACTTCTATCTCAACTTGGACCAGAATAAAATACTTTGCAATTTTCGATGCTAAAATAGATTTCAAGTTTACAATCTGTTTAGCAGTAATATTTAGTAAAATTATTATAGTCTGGCTAAATATTTGCAGACTGTATTTAGATGGTGATCCTAAAAACGCCTCTAGTTGAATTTGAGACTGGGTTCTATAAGTTCTATTGAAATTTATAATTGTAGCACCTCTTTGCGCATCAGCTTCATTTTCTTTGATCGAAGGTGAGATGGGAAGTTCTTTTTCGAAATTGATTAATGTCACAGGTGTAGAAAAATGATGAAATTGAATCGCAAAATCTATTATATTGATTTCAGGACTAAAAAATTTTTGGCACAAAGTGAAAGCTGCAGGGAAATTAAAGCCACAAAATACTATTACTATGATACACACGTTCACGTACTTTTTTGACATTTTGTGTGACCGTTTGAAAATTTCTTACCGACGTTTTGGTTAAGATTTTGAGATGTCCTTCCAAGACACAAATGGTATAGGTAGTGGAAGTAATTATCATTCCCGGATAGATTATATTTACCATAAGGTTCTAATATCTGTAAAAGATTAAGGGATCCTCAAGCTACACGGAAATTCGACGAACAGGTTTTGGAGTTGACAACAAGCTTAATTGCTATTTTTATGTTGCGGTAGCTCCTTCTTTTTTGAAATGAACAAGTAACTATTATAAAAATAAACAAATCAAGTGCTACAGCTAAAAGGCTTTTAAAGAAAATAATATCGAATGAGTGTTTATTATTAGCTTTTTCTGGGAATTGTGAATTATTTTTGAACTTCCTTTCCTTTCACGCTTTCACTTCTTCCATTTAAAGTACAGTAAATATAAAACAAATAGTATTGTCAGGCCCAAAGGAGACAGATGGGAATAACAATAGAAATTAAGTGCATCTGAAATGCCGATACTCTCCTTATATATACTAGTTAATAGTACATGCGTATGCTATTCAAATTGTAGGATGATACGGCGCTAACAATGCATCTTAAGTTTTTGAACGTTAAGTCGGCAAATAGCGGAACACGATTGCAGATAAAGCCGTTATATAATATAAGATGGTAGTTTTGAGGTCAACATTTTTGTTCGTTTAATTTAAAATATCGTACAAGCCAACAAGAGCAATATTAGTCATTAAAATCTAGTAAACAGTGAATAAAAAATGTGTGCAATTGCTTTGTAAATACGAAGACAGATGACAGATGCCTTATTATTATAATGATGGTTATATGAATTTATTTTTAAGTTCCTTCCTTAATAATTATACTTCCTTAGGCATAGTCCATAAATGATGTCACCTTTTAGGTGGGTTGATCCTAAAAACCTCTCCATTTAAGCCCATGTTAAAAAGTTGTCATTCTATTGTTAGGGTGGGTTGGGTCTATCAGAAAAAGGCACGTCATCAATGACGTCATTAATGGGCCATGCCTATTGTTTGTGCCTTTCATTTATGTAAAAATAATCTAACAAAAAAAATGTAACAGAAAACAGTGAAAAAATTAAAATTGCAAGTTAGTTTATTCATTCAGTCGATTTTGGAACTAACTAATACTACAATTAACGTTAACAGCTAAGTGCCTGCACTTAAACGCACATAAAAGTGTTGGAAGTTCCTATAATTCCATACTTCAATTACAGAGACAATTATATATTTAGTATTTAATAATTACTATGATTACAAATACTAAGCTAAGAATATTTGTATTCTTGAACTTCTAATATAATTAAAGCTGTATAAAAACTAATTCATACGTTTCTATCTAACTAGTGCTACAACGACATTTAAATTCTTTACTACTATTACTGTAACTGTAATGCAATATGCAATACGGTACGAGTTATAATCAAACTACCGTTTATACGTTCGCCAACAATTTCTGATAAAGAATTCATTTAGGCAATAGTAACGTAACGTAAGTAATATTAAATATCAATATATTATAAATAAAAAAAACGAAAATCAAAGGGACAACAAGGAATTTACCTATTGTAAACTGCCAGGGTATCTACCTAGAACAAATTTTTTCAAAGGTATCCGATCTGAGGGCCCAATGGAACTTTCTTCAACGTAAGCCTTTACTTTAATGTTTTTTACGTCGGATTCTTCTTTATTCACATCCTAAAGACAGTAACAATAATAACTGTATTGAGCATTTTATTCCTCTAAAACTTTGAGCATGGCTATAACTTTAAACGTCCCATACTAAATGTTTCCGGACCGAAAGGAAGGTAAGTTATGTCACAGTGTGAGCATGCAAATCATTAATTTAATTGTTTTCCATCACCTTAAGAAAAACAGAAGTGTTATTCAAGCAATTCATAACGTTTTCGCAATTTGTAATTCCTTCCACACCCTGAATTCGCAACTGTAATGCCTACAATTTCAACAGAACAAAATAACATTATTTTTGTAAAAACTGCAAAATCAGAAAATCTGTTTTTTTTTAATTCCAAAATGTAAAGACTTCGCATTATTACAGTATCCTATTGCTCAAATTACTGTATAGAAACCAAACCAAGGTACCTGGGCTGGAACCGCTGCGTACATTCGATCTACGTTCTTAGCTTTGTAAATTCCATGGGACACGTGGACTGTTTCGTAACTTCCCCAATCGATGAAATTCACAACAACCTATTATTAAGGCAAGTAGAATAAACAACAAAAGAATAAAGAAACCACTAAGGCGGACGCACTAGTTGTACTAGAAACTAGAACATCAGAAAGAATTAAAAGCAAAATGGTTACATGTGCCATTATGACACATAATTTTTTAATATAGTACCTTATTTTTGGCATAGAGTATCTCCGTTACATGGGCTCTGTGCATTTGATTGTCCAAGGATGACCGAGTGACATAAACATCATTTTTGAAAAAACTGTCCGAAATTGACTGAATACTTTCTGTTTCAAGCAAAGGTCTACTATTTTCAATTTCAGATCCAAAAGAAAGCAAGGTCCGTAGAATTATATTGTCGATTTGAAACCAAAAGTTAGCATAAGAGTCACAGTGGGCTATGTATGCTTTCTTCGAGAAGGTAGGTTTCTATCAAAACCAAAGAGAATGCTTTCATTCTTCATGTCAGTTTTCAATTTCATAAATAATAAAAAGTAAAAACCCACAAAAGTAAGTAAGTAGGTGTAAGTAGGTTTTTACCTAGTTTTTTCGATTGTATAAGTTAACAACTTTTTTCACATTAAGATAATTTAATTGAATACAAACGCACTTACAACAGTAGGAGTTAGATATTCCATGACAGCTTGCACAAACAAATAATTCACAGGTTGCTCAGAGAGCCCTTTACCCATAAATATGTCAATGCATCCAGGCGAGGATAAGTTTCCGCTGTGGTCATTCAGACCAGTTGATCGTTGTTCTGACTCTGAGAAAAATGCATAGAACTGCTTGCTATTAGTGTTAACGATTGACGGGAACTTTTTAGAGACTACTCCAGTACCTTTGAAGAAAGACATTCCATTAAGTTGGTACTTATTTGCCTAGAAGTAAATACGAAAATTATATTGCATTTTAATTATTTAAAAAAAAGGAACTTTAGAATACTTCTTAAGTACCGTTTGCAAATGTATTTGAAAATAACTTTTCTGCTACGTACCAGAAACGGAAATTCCATAAAACTCTGGTCGATATAAAACAAAGATTCCAGTGGAACAGGATACGGACTATCCTCAAAAACATCCACATCACCCACACGTAGATAAACAGGTGCAGTTTTTAATCTATTTTTTAGGACGCCCGGTTTAATGAACTCCAAGACTCTGGCCCTTACAAATTTTGCAGAGGGTGTATGTGGATAAACAAGTGCAACTACAATCATTCCAATCTCTATTTTGGACTCCATAATATTCTCCCGTTTTTGTCGGGCTTTATTCAAAGTGACGTCGTAGTAGGCCTTCATAAGATTCATCAGTTTTCTGTACTCCTCTTCAAAATATTTGTCTGTGATAAAGACTTGAATTGTGTCGTCGTTGTTGACTCCGAGGATGTCGATTTTTACTCTGCGATCGTCGTTAATTGGTGGAGAATCATAAAATACTGGTCGGCTAAGCGTATCTTTAGAAGGCTCGGTTTCGCCATCACCATCCCCTTCAGCTGAGCTTAAATTATCTTTTTTGTATTCTAACTTTAGTGACCTGGTGTACCGTGTGAGGGTATAGTCAGATTCTATACGATTTTTAAATTTATTTGGTCCAGTAAGATACAAAGGCTGGGGTTTATTGTGTCGGAGAAACGGACGGTGGCCAGTATTAGTTTCGATCTCGTCGTTAATATGACGGGAAAAGTGGAGGAGTTTTGATGTGGAGGAGCCTTGACTTTCACTGTGGTACTGATCTTCTCCATTGGATTCTTTATTTGAATTAAATTCGAGACAAACATGGAACAGATGCTGTTTAATGTTATTTAAAGCACTTACTTCACATCCAACACTAGTACATAGTAAATCACTTCGCTTGACTTTCCCATGAGATGTGGGTCGTGGTGGAGGCTGCTGAGGAAATTCTAGGCGTGTGTCATGTACTGAAGCGAATCGTCCAGGGGATGCATTGGAGCTAATTGAATCAGATACAAAGCTAGCAACTTCTGCGTCACATTCATCATTAGCATACGCATCACTATCCTCAACAGTAAGACTAGTGTCATTCTTGGACAGCACTTTCGAAAACCTCGGACATATTGCATGCGGGGAGCTTTTGCATGCATTTTTACGAATCCGATTAGGATATGAGCTGGAGTGTTGAGGCTTAAACGAGAATTTGATACTTTCTTTCCATTGTCCGTGCTCTACAACGGGAGAATTTGAGCTCATGATGACTGATGATTGCCGATATCTGCTGGACAGACTCGAAAAGCCGTTGACCATCGTCGTTGTTATTCTTTCTTATTTTACGAAGATTTCATCGGACGTTAAACTCCTCCAGTTCTCAAAACCCTGAAATACAACATTTATTAAAACGCAAGTAAAAGTAAACACAAAGTATACAGTTCGTCAATTAACTTTTTGGAATTAATTTAATTTTTAATGAATCACAAATTACAACTAGATCATGTTTCATTCAGAATAATCAGAATAAATGGGAAATAAAATCGAAATTTACTTTACTTTATATCGACACACTGGCAGACTGGACCTCGACATTCGGAATAATGGTAAAAAATTACATATGCTATGCAAAAGGGTTGGACTGCACATCCAGCGGTAAATTCTTAGGCTTTGCCTGGACATATAGGTATACATCTAATTTTTTTGCAGTAACTAAAAGGTAATATCTAACTACTGTCGAAGAGAAAACTGGAAAAAAGTTTTTCAATGTGAAACTAAAGATTTTTGAAATATGAAACTTTTAACCTTGTTTTATATGTAGACATCCCGACGTCTCATCTTCGACGCCCAAATAAAATACCTTCCATATCGAAATCTGACAAAAACTCTTCGACAGTCGCTAGACAATTGTTCAAGCTATGTATAGTACAATTTATTTTGAATGCACCTGCTACAAAATTTTCTAATAATTTACACAAAATTTCTAGTCCTATGTTCTCCATGAGGCAGTGATAAAAACTGCGTGCGCAGTTGGGAAATGGAAAATTTTCCAAACGCCAAATATTAGTAATATTTCGTAGTCGGCGTTGGACTCAAACATACATTTAGTTCCTCATTAAATGCAAACATGGACAATTGGATATACGCTGCCAAGACAAAACTTGGAGGGGGGAAATGATAGCACCAGTATTTAACATCAAAGTAATTAACCCTAAAACGCCCCAAACTGCTGTTTACAATAAATATGAGATTTTATTAGGTATAAAAATAATGATTTATTTCGACGCCGCCTGGTTATTTAACATTGCTTGGTGTTCAAACGTTGTAGTGGTAATGTGTTATGTTGCATGTTTTCTAAGTTACCAAAAAAAGGTGCAGTCCTCCCCTTAACAGAAAATAACGTCTACAACCTTTACTATATATAGGCACAGTCAACACAGTCAACACTGAGTTTTATGTTGTATGCACAGTTAGTTTTAGTGCTCGGCATGGTCTGGTCTACTGTTGTAATTTGTGTACAAAGAACAATTGTTCTTTTCGTTTGTGATAGTGCTTTCACAACCACAAACACAAACTAGTAAATTGGATTGTGCACAATCACAATGAGGAACAAACACGCAGGACGACAAACAAGAACAAACCTGTTTTTGTCATTCGTCAGCACAGAACGTTTTGTGGACAAACACAATCTATCACAATAACAATCCTAGCTGAGAAAATACATTGTGAACAACGTACTTTGTGATTGTTTTGTTATTTCAGAAATAACAATCTTCCAATTTGTTTGTTCACAAATTACAACAGTAGTCTGGTCTGGGCCGGAATTTATGGTCTGGTCCAACTTCTCGGACCAGACCAGACCATACTCAGACCATATTGGACCAGATTAAGAATAATTTTTTCATACATACTTTTAAACTTCATTTTATTAATTTTTGCTATTTTATTTTTGTCTTTAATGAAATAAGTGAAATTATTGAATTAACCGAAACCTTAAATTAATTCACTCCGACTTTTAACGTACTTTTTACTTATTGTGTATTTATAATTTCATGCATTTTGAAAATAATTTTTAATCTGGTCGGACCATAAAATATGGTCTGGTCTGAGTATGGTCCGAATTCTTATGGACCATACTCAGACCATACTCAGACCAGACCGACCACGCCGACCACTAGTTAGTTTATAGTTTAATTGTTAACAGTTGACAGAGTTAACAATAGCCAGCGCAGTTGACAGTTGATTGAAGTCACAAGTCAGAACGGGAACCTACTAATTGTACTCTATTTCAACTATTATGATTGAAAAGTTACTTCTGCATCTGAACAAGATGACTAGATTTTCATAAGAAGTTAACTTGGCCCATCAGTTCCCTGATTGGCCCGCTGTTTTGGAAGGATAAAATGTTTTTTAAATACATACAGAGCTTGACAGCCAGCTATCCGTCAATCCGTCTGATCAGATCATGCTGTCTCACTTATGACTTACACTTGCCAAGTAGGACGAGATGCCCGTCCCTTCGATACTGAGCCACTGAGCATTTAAAAGTAAATACGTACAACGTATTTCTTTTAGTATTTAAAGTAAAACATTCAGATAGGTACTTACTTAAATCTAAACACGAAGTAACTACTTACTTTTGGTGATTGTCCACAAATGAAAGACTGATTATAACTGTTAATTCGAAATTTAATGAGATTTAGTCTGAAATGTGGCAACTGACTGGCAGCGCCGGCAACTACTTATACCAATTAAATACTTCAACACTTCGACCTTCGACTAGAACGGTTGTTTCTGCTTCACTTTCAGCTCAGGTAATAATGAATAAGAATAATTCCAGATAGGCTTTATTAGGGATACATCCAGAGTTAAAACATAGTATAATCACAAGCCGAAGCCGAAGCCCCTTAAATCTCGATCGAACCTTCAAGTAAAAAGTGTTGCAGACGTGTACCTAGGAATCGTCCACATGTGACGCTATTGAAGCTTCACCATTTTTAGGTCCCTACGACCCCCTGTCACCAGAAGATGGCTATATTTAACATGGGATGTGATCAGTGACCAAGCAGACCCATTATCCCTACCAAACCAAAGACGTCATTTTTGGACGATCCCTTACACACAAGGAAACATAGGACAGGGGACAGCCAGGGCAAAGTCTCACTTTTAAATATTTATCTTCACCGGCCAATAGATAAATGAGGAACCATAGAATCTACAAAAAACCAACGAGAAAGAATGACAGCTGCAAATACTGCAAAATAATATATTTTTTAATTTTTATGACTTTTAACTTTTAGTCCTTATGAATAATCGTAAAATATGCATGTGCCGTAAAGCTCCAAATAGATCCCGGGGGGATATACGCGAAACTTTGCCTTAGGCCCGGGATATATTAGAGGCCCGGGATCTAATGGAGACCCGGGATCTGCCCTTAAAGACCCAAGTACATCCCGGGGAGGGATATACGTTAAACTTAGCTTTTGACCCGGGATCTATTAGAGGCCCGGGATCTATTGGAGACCCGGGATTTATTTGGAGCTTTACGGTGGGCATGTTTCTTTGTCGCTTATCGAGTCTTCTCTCTTCTGTCTTCTCATTTGCAATTTTAAGTGCATATAAGTTCAATTTAAAACTTTAATTACTTAATTATTAAGTTATATAATGGGTTGTGACTTCCTTAGATCATTAGGATGCAACATGCAAGTGACTTGCACTTTAGCTGAATATAGGTCAATCATATTAATATTATAGATTATAGCTATGCTTACAAAGTATAATAATTACCTACCGTATTTCTTCTAAAACTCCTCCCGGGAGTAACGTCAAACTTAGCCACGAACCCGGAAGTTATAAGAGACCCGGGAGCTATTAGGGATCCAGGAGGTATTAGAAGAAATACGGTACATAAAATACACCCGGCCGTATATAGCGATTAATGGTGAGTGCAGTATAGCAAAGCATTACTAGCTTTTTGCTCTTGTTAAAGGGTCACTGGAATTGGAATTTTGGAATTTGAATATTGGAATTTTAGTGCAGGTAATTATATATGCAAAGCAAGTACTGAGTATAAGCGATATGAACTAAAAGTGTTGCTGCAAGTCGTGAAATTAAAATCGTTGTTATTGAATTGAGCAATGCTAAAAAGAGTAAACAATGTCAAAAGTGGCGACTTTTTTGGTAAACAAATATTTTTCGTATCATATATTTATTATAAATTTGATTCGCTTTCTTTGAAGTCGAGCAAGACCTATTTAACTGTTGAATTTCATTATCTTTTTTGTATCCTTTAAGCTTATGTTAGTTAGTATGCGAAATCCTTATTCGTACCTGTCTCACAGTGCCCCTCCATATACACATTAAATTACATACAGACAGGGCAGGCAGGGTAGTGGCTACGAGTTCCAGTCCTCTGTAGGAAAAAATATATGATAGTTACCGGTTTATGTTTATATGTAATTAAATCGACATTACAGTGTGTGGTATGTAATGTAATTGCTATTTCCTAGGCATAACTACGTACGAAACTGACAAAATAACTAAGTATATGCGTATACTAATCACGTTTGCCATGTTGAAGTAATTAAACGATTCTATAAGTTTTCAGTTGATGTCTGCACTATGTGAAGTTTTTTGGCGAAATGGGATAAGTCTACCCAAATCATGCATTTCTGATTTAAGTTTGGTTTTCAAGTGTTTTCGTAGTTGTAGAAGACAATTCATTTGCGTAATATTTGTAAGCAAGAAAAAGTGAAACATGTTTATTTTCACATACTCTTTTTACTCCATGTTAAGTTATTGATTTTTTGGGAAATGCGGGTCTAGTCCACAATTTAAAATTTTTGAAAATTTTCTAAAAAATTCCAGAGCCAGTCTTGATTTACGAAAGTGTCAGTAATAATCCTTCGTTAGTTACAGTACCTGCAGTAACAAATTGAGTTCAAAACAATAATTCTGTTACCTTTCATTCATTATTCATTGTTCCTGTATATTTGCTTTGATGGACTTCTTCCATTTTGCCAAACCACTCTTCATAATATATTTAGGTATACCTACTTGTTGTATGGGCAAAATCGACTTAACGAATAAATTATTATTATATTTAGGTACTATTTATCAATACCAAAACTCATACATACGCAAATGAAATTAGATGGGTAGGCACTTAACTAAACTAACGGAACGAAGAATTAAAAACCTTTTTGCATTCCAAAATGTTGAATCAGCATCATCATCATGATAATGTAATTAAATCACTAATGTTGAAGTTGAACGTGTGAACAGTGCTATATAGTTGGACCATTAAATACGCCTGAATCATCAGAAATAATATGAGACGTGGACATGTGCGTATAAAATTACACAAGTACTTTACCAGAAGAGACTAGAATACTAGAATATCGGCAGTTTAACTGCATACCTGCAATAGTCGCAGTACATACCTCCTTCATCCACTTAAAAGTTGAAATTTAGAAGACAGTACATGCAGTACGTTGACATTTTCAAGTTTTATTGTTTGGTCTAAAATATTTAAATGTGTAATTTATTACCAAACTTCCTAATTAATTACAACGATAAGCAATTGAACTGTGGAATGTGAAGGGAACTTTTGGATTGTATACATAATTACAATTACTGCATAACATACTACGGTGCACTCACGGTTTGTATTTGTAATCTAAGTAAAGTAAAAAAAAATTTGAAGATTAAATTATGCAAAAAATTGTATTAATTATTACAATATTCCATACCAGCCAACGATAAATCGATGAGTCATAACTGTCATATATGAGCATGATAATAATAACTGATAGTAATCTAAAAACTGGCTAATGAGCACAATTAGATAATGAAGAGTCAAGACTCCTATTATAGTTGCTAGTTGGATATACACTGAAAATCCTTGTAATCCTGAACAACTTGCATCCGGTCACAATAATATTATTATCAAGTACCAAGGGGACACAAACTGAATACTAGTTTGTGCCACTGTCATAGGTCTTCCAGCTTTTTGTAACTTTACACTGACACGACATCTGGCTCGGTTATTACAGTCTCGCGAAAACACTGTTTCTGCATTTTCAACTTTGAGCGGGCGGATTAAGGAAAATTATAGGCCCTGTCGGTCACTGAAAAAAGTTGACAGCCAATCTGCTGATTGGAGGCACAGGACAGAAAGACAAAAATAACTTCCCTTAACAAAGCAGTGTATAAACTATAAACCCTCCTTTTCTTTTCTTTCTTATAAAAGTTTTGGAATTTTTGCCTGCCGTCTATTACTACGACTATAACTGCCACAAGTGGATGTGGAGAGACTCACTACGCTCTCACTCTTTGAGTCTCATTATTGTGTCAAACAAGTGGATGTGGATACAGTTGTAAATTTCATGTGGGCAGTTTTATCTAGATTTTAATAATATTTATAGCAATAAATTTTGACCCATCCATCTGTCCTGGACACTCAGCCTTTCTGGTAATGGTAATTAGATACTTCGTGTAATTTATTATCTTTGTGGCCAACTATCAACTATAATACATTTTAAATTAAAATAAGTTTAAACTTTACTCGTAATTGTTCCGTGTTTGCTTGGAGGCTCATTTACGTCAGTATGGTTTGTATATTCGCTGACTGACCATCTAATATTTTACATTTAACATTTAGGTTATAAAAAATTTCAGATATTAGACAATAATGCCTAGGAGCAGGAGGCAGAGGGAAGCGCGAGATCCTTTGGCGGATTACGTAGGGTTCAACATCGAGCTGAACGCAAATATAAGAGGAGATAATTGTCCTCGGGTATTCTTCAAGATTAATTTGTTTAGATGCCCATGTAATACAAAGTGGTCAGAGTGGGAGTCCCCACTTATAAATGCTGAAGACGGCGAATTGTGTGACAATCCGGATTGCAAAGGAAATGATCCCATCATGCCCTACGACATGGTTAGTTAATATTTTAACATGTGTTGCTGGACTATATGGATAAGGATCTCAATTTTAAGTTCTCTAACAAATGTTGAATGTTGGGTGTTGTATGTCGCTTAAATGCTAAGTATTACATGTAGGTAATATGTATGTAATAAAATGTAATTCAGTTCAGTTTGGTTATGTGAAAGTGCAATAATTTTGCTTTGATTGTAGATTAGAGGGAGAACGTCATGTCAAGTTCCACAACAACGGGTGTTCGGCTCCTTCAAGTGCCACAAGTGTCTGCGGCTCTGGTTTACTGCTCATTCTTGGGCCAATAAAGCACAAAAGTGTGAAGCTTGCTTAATTAAGATTTACCCTTTTGCTCAGGTACTTTTGCTGTTGCTACGACCTAGTTTATTTTTTTCCATCTGCATATTCTATTCCGTGTATAATACATATGAAAGTTTCATGGGTTAGTTCAATATTCTCTCCCTCAATCTCTTATTATTTACAACCGAAAATTATTTGTTTTGCTCTCAGGATGACTTGGGAAGACCTTCACATAATCGGAAGAAGAAGCATCAGGAGGCATTGTGCGAAATGTGTCAGGATTTGCATCAAGACTGCTCCAAGTACTACCCTGCATCAGGTCGGCGTCGCTCACGAAGATATCGGAATGATAATCAGGACCAGAACATTGTTGCAAGGATGAATGCATTAGTCATTGCTGAATGAGGAACAATGCCACAATCAGCACGAGTTCAGTTGCAGTACCAGTACATAATGTAGTAAGTTAAGATTAATAGCCCACCTATACAGATACATATTCTCATCCACTACTACGCTCCACCTATTATATAGTGTTTCTACATAATTAGGTTACATAACTTTTTACTTCAAATACTTGACGAGATCCAAAATGTGATGCATACGAGTTTTGAATGTATTGCCTTTCACATTATTTTTTCTCCAGCTTTTTTTTCAATGTTATCTAATTAGTAAGCTTCAAGTGTATGGCGACCAATATCGCTGTAAATGAACTGTGTTGATATGGGGTATGCTAGCCACACGGGTTATTCCGTGTTCGGAGAACAGTCTTAATTGATTGAAAAACTACTTGACCCCGTACAAATAAAATGAACCTTTTAAACTTCATCTGTTGTGCATTCTACAAGATTTTCCAGAGATAACATTTTTTCTAGATCTTTTCAAAACCATTTCGATCGATATTGAGCGGACATCAACACATTTGTTTACAAAGTTAGATGCTACTGTAGATAGTAATAAGTTAGTGCCTTTCAAATGTTGTTCAGAAACTTTATATTTGAAGCCATGCTGTTTAAGAAGAGCTTATTGAACCTTTTTGTTTTGATGAGAAACCGAACTATTCCAATTTTCACCCTTGAAAATTGCATTAACTTACATTTAATTTTAGCTTTAGTATACCCTGTGGAAGATATTTTGAATTCAGATCAGTTGTTAGTAGCCACACGAGTTTCAGAGCTGCCACTGCTGATCAAAACAAGAAGTTTAGCACTTTTTTGATTATTATATTATTATTTACTATATGCTTACAGAATTATATTTAAAATTATTTCAACCATTATAAAAGTCCTGGTTAGTTATGTAGCTACAATTATTACAATAATCAATATGCATACCAACAAGTAGTAATCAAAATGTGTAGTAAATCAAAGAAACTATGATTAAGTATACATTGTTGTGAATTTTCCTCAGTTTCCATTCGTATTACATTCCTTCAGTTGTATCTATTTATGCTTTTATGAATTAATTTTAGATTGATTACCTTTTTGCAGTAATTCATGAAAAGAGTTTAATGATTAGTATAATAATAAATTACTTTGATGCACACCAAAGGAACATTGGTCACAACAAAGTAGTGTCATTTCGAAATTTAATAATCATCATCACCATAAGTTTATGCTATATAGTTCCTATCTCGCTATATAGTTCCTATCTCAGTATCGTTTGGTGAGTTAAAATTTACTCGTATATGTTATTTATATTGATTATAATTAATTTTATAATATATCTCACTCGAGCTTTCGATCATTTATTAAAATCAAACATGTGTGATTGATGTCTTTAGCTGGCCTGAACGTCTAATATCGTTTTGGATTAATTTTTTTGCACATGCTCTTATTTTAAAAAAATTATTAACATTGGTAAACAATTTATTGTACATACTTGTCTATTAAGTTTTGTGTAGATTTTAGTTTTGCGTTTACATAATGTTAGTTTTGCGCGACATTTTGTAAATGACCTCTCTTCTCTAATTCAAATACAGGAACTATCACAGATATGTGATACACACTCAAACAAAAGTATACGTATAGCTATACCTAAAAGACATGCATAGTTCAATAATCCATATGATCGTTTTGTAAGTTCAATCTTATTCATCCTCAAGCATTATTTTTTGTTGCACTCGAAGCATTTAATTTAGGTAAATGAATGCACGAATAAACACTTGCAATTATTTGCTACAAAATGTAACTATTACTATTACTACGGGATATCGCCTTGCATTACAAAATAAGTACTTGACTCACGACTCCCAGCTATAGTGTATACTATAAACTACCCCATGACAGGGTGTGTGCTTCTTTCCTGTTTACCTTTTATTTTTTGCAAACTACTATCTACTTGAGCGTTTATTACGCTATTTCTACTCATTCATCAAGTTATTACTTTCATTATTGAAAAGTGAAGTTGACATTGACCGAATCTGAAGGTGTATGAGTTTTAGAGTTACTATCGGAAACGCCAATTTTTTTTAATAAACAACATCTCTATAATAATTATAAATTAGTATATAGTGTGTATATTATAACTATCCATTGTCCAGAACTCTTGGTTTGAAGTACAGCTATATATGTGAGCATCATGTTTCCGGAATTGAAAAGCATTACTTATATATAAAAAAATCTGTTATAAATATCCATGGCTACTTCAAACCACAGCTTCAAACTATGCTCTGTCGATCCAACTTTATTGTGTACTATTTACTAGTAGTAAAGTAAGATGCAGATCTGTATACCCCGTTAATTCCTCATTGTTTGTGCAGCTATCTTGAGGGACAAGTTGGGCTATTTTATGAGACATAATAAATAGTTACTGTTGCTCAATGCAATGGTTTAAAACAGGTATTTTTCATATTTCCACAAATGCAAGACACAATGTATATCGTCTGTGAAGAACCAAAAATACCCATATCCAATTTAAGCTTGAATAAAAATGAGCTATATATGTCATAAAAACAAAGTGAGAAACATGGTTAAAATGTAAATTCAGAGTTTTTGAAAAGTGTAAAATGTTCTATTCACATGTTTTCTTTAAGTGTAAAATGTTCTATTCACATGTTTTCTTTAAGTGTAAAATGTTCTATTTAAATGTTTTTGAAAAGTGCAAAATATTCTATTTAAATGCTTTCAAGACAGGTTTCAATATTTTTGTAGATAGTGGATTTTGTTTTTAGCTACAAATGGATATGAATGGGTCATGTTGGTTCTTCACAGAAGATGTATAATATAATATAAAACATATGTAATTTGAAGCTACGCTATCCATCAGTTAATAAAACTAACTGATTTTGATGTTGGTTGTGAAACAGATGTAGCCAGCGGTGATGAGCATGTTTTTTTAAAGTGTAAAATGTTCTATTTACATGTTTTTTAAAGTGTAAAATGTTCTAATTCCATGTACCTATTTTAAAAGTACAAAATGTTCTATTTAAATGCTTTCAAGACAATTTATTTGAATATTTTTGTAAATAGTGGATATTGTTTTTAGCCAAAAATGGATATGGGCCATTTTGGTTCTTCGCAGACGATATTCAACATATTATGTAATCTATTATAACGCATTGCCTAAATGTGAACAAACACCGGAGTGTGAGCAATGAAAATTTTTATCAAAAACTTCTGAAATTTTGAAAAATTTTGTTTCTGCAGAGGTTCTAAAGAATTCTGTATAAGAGATTTGAAATTTCAGAATTTTGAAAGTTTTTGATCAAAATTTTCATAGTTCATATTTAGGCGCAGGTTCACGGTTCACATTTAAGCAGCGCGCCTTATATACACAGTTGTTGATATTATTTTTATTTACACAACATAAGTACTTCCAACAGTTCCATTGCTCTGTCGAACAGCTACCGAGGAAATTAACATTGAATGCAAAAAATGTTAAAATATGCCCAGTGCTTGTAACACCTCACTATTGATTGCTCTCAATAATAGTACGTTATTATCAAACAGGAATATTTTCAGCGCTGTCATGTAATAAATATGATATATTGTACCATGGATAAAGTCCCAATGAGTACCGATGATAAGAATGATAAAAAAGATATAGAGGATACTATATGTTATAAATATACTTCAATTCCAAACCGTGTCCCATGCATTGTTTAGTTGTTCATTCTCAAGATAAAACTTGTGAGATTCTGGCCAGTTGAACTCTCTAATCAAATACGAAGTCAAACATGTCAACGTAACTATTAGCATTAATAATTTAAATAAAATAATAGGGGTATTCATAATCTCGCTATAAATATTTTTCGCGCTAAATAGTTTCGCACTATAACGCCAAAGTCGTCTAGAATATTGAACGCCCCATCCTGTAATATGTTATAACGTTCGTGTTGTTATTGTTGCCATAGGTAACGAATTATTCAACTAACATTATAAACAAACATCTATTCTTGACGGTCAGTAATTTGAATGATATAATCATAAATAAATATTCAGGTTTGAACATAATTCAAATTTATTTGTTTGAAACATTGAATGTAGTCAAGATGCCGTCTCCATGGCGACAATTGAAAGTCGCTATATCGCGCTTTATCCTGCTTGTTTTGTGACGCTATAGTGCGAAAGTCTTATAGTGCCAAAAATAGTTATAGCGAGATTATGAATACCCCTAATAATTGTGAACAGTTAACACATAAATATGGGAGTGTAATAATTTAATTTATTCCAACACTATATCCTTCGTCTTCGCTGCTGATCTGTTGGCTGCTGTCCGAGCGCGGAACAAACTGTTGAGTGCATACTAATCACAATTACATGGCAACAAAAATTAAGGCCAAAGGTTTCAGCAGCCTAAACTGAAAATAATTATGTAGGTACATATAGATGTAATTACATGGACGCTGCGTGAGTTGTTGTACTTACAGTACGTAATGCCTGTCCGTATAGCTTAAAAAATCCATCACCAAGGTCATAAATGCCTACATGTATCGCATCATATCTTATTCACGTCTAACTATAGTAAGCACCTATAAAAGCACCAAGCAACATCATTACGTCTTTTTTAAGCGAAATCGAACATATAGACAATCGTTTGCTTCAGTATATAATAGAGAAATAGGAAGAGCCTACATTATAGAAGTACATATGTAACAACACATATAGTACTTACAATCTGTTTCCTTGAGCGCAACTTTGCTAAGCTTTACTTTCATACATACGTATGTACGTAGGCCATATTATTTGCATTTTTTGCGTTAATTCAGATTCAGACAGTGCAAATGTTGAGCGAATGTTGTATGCGGAGTGTGCAAAAGTTAAAAGTTATGATGATGGCATATTTTTATTACCTTGTCTATATAGCTTGACTTGACTTTATTTTGACTGCTGCTGACTTATCCCTACCTTGTTGACTCTATACTTCTATATAGCATAATATCAAGAATTTTTTGTGCAGATTTTTATTACTTAATTTCATTCGTAAATCATACGTGGACCGCCGCCTGGCCATGAGATTCTGAGGGATAAGAATTATGATATTTAATTTACTATATTTTTTCAATATTTTACTCAATTTCCTTTCTGTTGTGCTGTCCCCTGTGCCGTACTTTTTCGAGTTTCCGTGGTCAGTTGCGCCAGTTCAGTGCTATCGACTGAGTGAGTAGTTTAGTATAGTGTACAACAGTCACTGGAACAGACCTAAAACTTAATTTTTTGAAGCTAGAAGATTGAGCAATTTATTGGAAGTTGAGTATCAATTTATACGTAAAGTGGAAAACCGCAAATAATATAATCAAACCATGTCTTCAAACGGGAAGGAAAACGACAATTATTCAAAAGTATTTGCAACAACTGAAGAATTAAAAGCTCCCATCTCGGCTACGATCCAGGGTACTATTCCAAGTTGGCTTTCTGGCTCATATTTCCGAGTAGGACCTGGAAAATTTGATTTTCCCAAGTCTGATTTTACTGTGAATAACTTTTTGGATGGATTTGCCATTCTGTCAAAATTTGAGTTTAGTAACGGCCGTGTTACTTTTCTGAAGAAATTTCTCCAGTCTGATGCATTGAGCAAAGCTGAAAATGCTGGAAAACCTGTTTTACCTGAAGCCCATACATGTTGCTCTCCAGACCCGTTCAAGAGTATGTTTCGTCGGCTTTTGCCCTCATTGGTATGTCATTTTGTTTTCATGTTCCAGTTTCCAGTTATATGTTTTGTATTTATTTATTGTTGTGCATATATATATATATGATATTATAAATTACTCTTCTGTCCAAGCGATTTATAGTTATATATGTAAAAAGAATTGGCATTTAAAAACATTGAATTTCTTGTAGGTGCCAGACATGAGTGATAATACAATTCACAACCTCTACACAATCGGGACGACACTCTTCCTCTCGAATGAATCCTACCATTTATGGAGTATCAACCCGGATGACTTGGCCACTCTGAAGCGCTATGATACGACAAAGTTACTTGGTCTTAACCAAGCTACAGCCCATCCCCTTCCGGATAACAACTCCGAATCAGGGGATCTTTACAGTTGGGGTTGTGCTATGAGTGCGACAGGAGGGAAATACTGCGTTGTCAAAATCCCATCAGCCCTCCCCGCAACCCCCAATAACAACAACAACAATGGGGGCGATAATGTTAACGAGAGTAAGAAATCCAAAGGGAAGCTTAAAACCGAAAAAGAAACTACTTCACTCAATGATGATGATACTGCAGCTTTGAAGGCGATGAAAAAGTCATCAGTTATTACGACAATATCCCCATGGAGCGTGAAGCTATCTTCTTTCCTCCATACTGCCGGTATCACCGATAATTATTTCGTCCTCATCGAGCAACCTTTCTTCACAAATTTGACCAAAGTAGCGAAATCCATCGCATTCGGGAAAAACTATTGTTGCTCTGACTGGGTCGAGAGTCCAATGGAGGAAATGACGAATCGTTTCTATGTCATTGACAAGAAAACTGGCGTGAATCTACTCACGAAATTCGAAGTCGTGTCAAGAGAGCCATTTATTTTCTCACACGTTGTGAATTGTTACGAAGACAAAGTGGATAAGTGCCTTGTGATTGATGTGTCTTGCTACAAAGACAGTTTTATTTATGGGAGTGAGCCCCTAAATTTGAAAAGTTTGAGAGAACATGGTTTGTACGAATTGGAAAATGGGGCTATGGGTCAACGGTTCGTCATACCTTTAGTTTTGGTTGAAAAGGACTTTGATGAAAAGGAATTGAAAAAACAGAAAGAAAATCATAATTTGATTGAAACTGAGTCCTCTCAAATTACAAGTGATTCACAATGGAAGGAACTACGGGCGGAGAGGGAAGGTAATAGAATTATTCTAACGCCGTCCCTATTCACGGAAAAATGCTTTGAAACTCCAACAATCAACCGAGGATTTTGGGGGAAAAAATACAAGTATGCATACAGCACTGGAGGACTTTTCAAAAATCATGCTTATGATAATTCAGTTATCAAAGTGAATCTAGAAACTCAGGAGATTGTTAGTTATAAGAACCCAGACTGCAATTGCCTTTTTGGGGAGCCGTATTTTGTAGGAAATCCTAATTTAACTTCAACCATCAATAATATTTATTTTAATGAGAACGAAGATGACGGTGTTTTACTAGTTGCTGTCAATGCTTTTAAGGAAACGAAAAATGCTCAAAATTATTTGCTAATTTTAAATGCAAAGGATATGGTGGAAATCGGCCGTGCTGAGCTGGACTGTCATCTTCCACCGTCTCTTCATGGATTATTTATTTCAAAGGACAATTAATTAAAAATACATCATTTGAATGTTGACCCTCGGTATTTTTCTTGATTGTTGCGTAGTGACAGTTCACTACTGTTGTATTAAATCACTACAGTCAGCAGTGATATACCAAAGGCACATCTTGGTGAGCACACAACTGGTATTTAATAAAAACTGCATTATTGTGGTGTAATTAAGTAATTTTATTAACTAATAAATGATGTGTATTTATAATGGGAATAAATTTTATAATAAAATAAAATATTAAATATTTCTGTATTGCTCGTATTTTAATCAACAATACGTTTGTGACGCCACAATTGGAATCAGAGCTCGAAACTGATTAATTCACTTTTTATTGAGAAACTCTGACAATTGCATATATAAGTAGACCATCTATATCTGAGCTGCTTAATAGCAATTCATATGCATTTTAGTCATATCAATGCTGCTATTAAATATACAGATAATGTAGACATATGAGCGCATAGTGACACAATGCAACCGGCTAGTAGTAATTAAATAATAACTGCATACCATACAGATTAGTTTCAATATGGGATTATGGCGACAGGAATAATACCAAAATAAAGCTTCATCTAAAATCATCTATAGTTTAATAGCCGGTCCCTTAAGCGCAGACAGTGGGTCTGCGATCCTCTGCCCTGCCACTTTCCTTTCTTAACTCTCCGTAAATATTATGATGACAAGAAGCTGGAGCAATAAGCAACTGTATTAATTATTTAGCAATATCGCGAATCATTCACCTTTATAACTTTTAATTGGGTACGGACCTGGTGCCATGGATTCAGGAATTTAATTAAAACAGTCTGTAATAAAAAACTACAACCGTTTTAACTGCAAGATTATAAGCTTAAAATTACGGGCAACTACGTTACGGTAACTAAAAGGAAAGGGTCTCCTTTATTACAATTATTACTTTAATCTTGGAATTCAATTTATCCACGTGTGGTTCGATTCGAGTTGATTTGCTTACCAATTTTATTTAGAAGAGATTTTGGCACAATGAAATGGAACGAATTTCACATTTATTTCCAACGTTATGTTTAGTTTCTCCATCTTTCTGGTACAAAATTTCTGAAATGAATTACAAGACAAATTAATGATAGGTAATAGTTGCGTATACCACAAAAAGTTTTATAACTGTATGCAGGTATTTTGAACGGACTGAATGCCCGATATTTTTCAATTAGTATTAATGGTTAAACTATCTGACATATAATAATTATTACAGTTATATGAGTACAAGATGACTGCAGGTAGAAATAGCTAGCAACTAGAATACAATGCTTTTTTGCACTGTAACTGTAATCATTCGGAAAAATCACTCTTCAATGTTTGAAATGAAAAAAATAAAGTAATAAATTACATTAAAATAATGGAATGAATAAAACAATGAAGAAAATCAATAGGTATTTAAGTTACATACAATGCACCAAAAACCTTAACGTTTCAGACAATGTACATTTTTGACAGCTGTAAATCTGGAAAGCATTGAGATGCTTTTCCAGCCATACAAACGGTTGCAAAATGTGCATATAACCATCGTCAATCAACAAAAGCCGAATTCGCGAAATAATACAATTGAAAAGATAGTTTTAATGGTGGTTTGCTCTGATTCTGATGACTGACCTGGTTTAATTAAAAAATCATGTATTATTGTAATTAGTATAATTATACTCATTCCGGAAAATGTCATGATCAAATGTTTTACCTCAGGTGTGCTGACCCCAATTAAATGACCTTATGCTAAAAAATATCATTTTATCGAGTATAAAAGCCCGTTTTTTGAAGCAAGGGAATCATAATTCCACACCAACACGGTCTCTATCAACGCTTCAACACCAACACCAATCAAGGGAATCAACAATAATTCTTGCTGAAAAGACTGAAAATTATATAGAAAAATCCACAAATATCAGTAATTTATAGTTGAGCTTCTTTTTTACATTAATTGTACTTCATTTTTAAATTTTAATGCACCATTGTAACATTTATTTAATTATTTTAGACTTAATCAGAGAATCAAAATCAAAATGAGCAATAAGTTCCAACTCCAATTTTTCGTGGCTATCGCTTTAGCCGTCGTTTGCATGATTTTTGTTGAGGCAAACAATCAGTGTCCCACTCCAACTGACACAGAAAACTGTAATTTAAACTTAAACTGTATATTTATTGGCGGCAGTATATTTTTATTTTATTATGATTACTTATGTGAGTCATTCTTTTAATTAATTGTATACAGACAATAATAATTTATTATTAATTTTATTATTCAATTGATGCCTAACGTACATTTAATAATGAACCATGATTTCATAATATGAATAATATTATATGCCACTATAGTTATTGAAGCTCCTAGTTGTTCAGGATCGATCAAGAGGGGACAGCAAACGTGCCACTGCAAGTGTCGAGGCGCCAACCAAACTAGAGCTGCTGGCTACTACTGTGAAGGTATTTTTATTTTTATGAATCATGTTAATCATAGTAGAATAAAACTCATTTGTTGAGCATGAAGTTAATCTAAAGCTTGAAATTTTCTATTTTTTATGTAAATATTTTTTAATATTTCGATTATAGAGACAAACCCTAAAAATTATTTTTTATTTTGCACGTGTAGCGACAACATCTGCTACCACTAAAGCTACGACTACTACTAAAACTACTGCTGCTGCTACTAATGCTACCACAAAGGCGATGCAAACGTGAAAAAGACAATAACAAAAACTATTACATTTATTGGAAATGAACAATTAATTACTTAAGCATTCATAAGTGGTGGAAATAGTGCGGTTACTGGGAAGTGTTTTGGTATATCCTCTCATACATCTCGAATTTGTGTTACTATTTATAAACTAAAATATTTTTGTATTCCAAAATTTTTCAGTTACTTAAATAAATTATGGAATACAATACTAATAATTCTCAAAATCCTCAGCAGGTATTGTTAGACCTAACTATCTTGCTATATAAAAAGGCTAATTTGATGCGTTGAAATGCGTGTATTGTTTTCTGAATAAATTGAGTAACTTTATAATCTATCAATAATGTCATTATTTGTTGCACTGTATTCTAAAATATTCAAAAATAGACAAAATACTTCGTACAAAACTCGTACAAAAGACTTTCAACCTAAAGACTCGAGACCGATTGCCTTAAGGGCACCTGGGGCATTGTAAGATCATTCGGACATTATTCAGCACTCCTACTCCCCAGTATTGAAAAATTGCTGTAAATATGAATATTAGTAGGTACCTATTACAACTAGAATTATGGCCCCGTTGCCATGCAACGGGTTTGTTGTAAGAGTCGTCTCGGTCTGTGGAACAAAATTTAAAAAAAACTCTGCACAGTTACGGGGCCTTACTTCTAGTATCATATATATCATTGACGGTTTCATAGTCTAGCAGTACCTAATTTAGTGAGAACAAATTTACACCGGAAGTGGCCAGTGGTGAACTACATTCACTGCAGATGTGAAATTTTAAACTGCAAAAAAGGTGTGTTCTGGAAATATACGTGTTTGTTCAGCAATAATAATAAAGATGCATTTGTATGCTTTAATTGCTATTTTTATTACTGAAATTAATTATACACTCAATTAATCATGTATATCGGATGCGTATACGAAATTAAACTAAATGGAAAAATATTAATTTTCGTGTAGTATTGATGTAGCGATGCCCTGCGGGCAAATTTTAAAATTAAAAAATGTTTTATAAATGTTAAATGAAACGTTTTATTCAGCAAGACTTCATCAAGGAGCAGCTGTAGTGGCGGCGGTAGTAGTTGATGCCGTAGTAGATGCCGTAGTAGATGCCGTAGTACTTCCCCCCGTGGTAGTTGCTGTAGTACTTCCCCCCGTGGTAGTTGCCGTAGTACTTCCCCCAGTAGTCGTTGCCGTAGTACTTCCTCCAGTAGTTGCCGTTGTAGTAGCCCCACCAGCAGTAGTCGTAGTCGCTCCCGAAGGTGTTGTCGAAGCTGCTAAAATTTAAAACATGTAGGTAGGTAGTTTAATTTAATAGATGCTGATTTTAAATTCATGCATCATTTAAAATGCATGGGTTCGATAAATAGACCTGTGCAAGAGCTTGAAGGTTTTCATTCCCTTTACATTACAGTCCTTTTAAATATTATCAAATACCCATATATTAAATAAATATAAAAGTACATAATATTATTTTTTCCGTTACCTGTACTAGATGGACAATACCATCCCGCAGCGGCTGTATTCTTAGCTCCTCGGCATCTACAAGGGCATTTTTGACCATTGATTACCCTCACACCTTCGCAGTTTTGATTAGCATAAACTGTAAAAATCAAATTATTTATTGATAGTCTTATAATTTTAGAATTTTTGTTTTTTAAACTTTTAAATGATTTTTGCTTCGCTTATTTTACTAAAAGAATTAAAATTATTACAACTGCCATCCGATGGAGGGTTAGGGCAATTGTTAATTTTTCTTGTTTTAATCGGTTCAGCCGAGACATACGTAAAAACGTAAACTGCCCCAAAAACAGCAATTAAAAAAATCCCAAATTTATTCATTTTTATTTAATCTCTGGCGAAATAATGTTCGGATTCGTACCAAAAAATTACGGGAAAAAAATGCTACAATGCAGTTTTCAAAATTTGAGTGGCAGACGACTAAAAATACAGAATATTCGACTTTTCGAAAATCTCTTTGGCAGACAAACTGTTTCTTCCGGAAATGTGATTGTGATTTACTACCAAGAAGTATCGGCTATTTATATTAAACTAGCTTAAATTAATTATGTCACACATACTATATCTAGCCCTGCTGGTTGTTTTTGTTGTTATAAGAGTTGAATGCTTGGATTATTCTCAATTAATGCAATTTACTGTTTATTGCAGTACGGATTTGTTCAATTCAATCATTTTGGCGTATTTTCTTTCTGTTGATGCGTATGAGCGTGCGAGCATGAATAATTGATGGAAATGGAAATGACATACGCAGAAAACACGCATACTTATAATGAGTTAATTGATCCAGGAATAAATAATAATTATTAGTTCAGGGTTATACATGTTTAGATAGAAATTAAGAGCAAACGCTATTGATTTCAATAATATATTGATTAAATTACGTCAAATCTAATAATAATTTGTTGCTTTATTATTTTACGCTATTTACTTATTGCATGATGAATAGCGCATGGTTATTTCCTTGAATCTCTGATTAATAGAACTGAGTTTACAATAATTGTTTTTGAGATCAATAATGAAGTCAATCAAATTAGTAATTATTCGTGAATAAATATAAATTGATCAGCTCGAATTTCAACATTATAGGTCTATTGAAATAAATCGTAATGAAGAAAAAACGATTTTATTATCTGTTGGCACTTGCCATTATATTATTAGTAAAATATTGATATGATTGATAGTATGCAGTATGCACAATAATGCACATATATCAATATACGATATTTTGAATCGTGGATTAAATTGTAATGAATAAAATATTCGATACAGCAATAATGACAAATTTTAATAGTAACTGGGACAGAGGTTTGAGCGTCTTGAGGCTACTTCCGTTTGCCAAAAACTCCCAGTATCGTTCTTTAGAAAATTTTATGGGGGACACAGTGCTGTAAGTGTGATAGGTTATCCGACCGTCTTCATACGAGCTGGTTCCTTGAGCTAACAGTACGTAGAAATCATGCTGCTGGAGGTACCAGTGAAGTTTGGGCCAGGTTTTTTCCAAATACAAATCTGCATTGGATGGGGCATACAACCACGACCGGATTATAACGTCTACAAATATTAGAAATTAAAACAAAATTTATTCTTGAATTTTATACAAACATGCATTTTGGAATATTTCTCAATAGTATGTGCTTACTAGTTAATAGTAAGTAACTTATCGTTAGTACACTTAAAAAATTACATAAAATATATTGTAGATTTCACGAGTTCTTAATTAAATGAATGTTGAATGAAGGGATTTCTAATATGAAAATACAAAAGCTGTTTGGGTGGAAATATGTACCTTTAAAGTTAAATTATATATTTAAATTCGAAAGCGATTGGTTGTCTCACCACTAGTTTCGAAATCAAAAACACACATGGCCGTCTCAGTATGCATATCCAGATAGAACTGAATGGGCTGAGGAATGGGTCCTCGAATCCCGTCATTGTCTTTAATTTTAACATTTTGTTGGTCTAAATTGTACGTGACATCCACATTGTTGGTCTCCCCAACATATGAACAAGTGAAGACAAGATCCTTCCCCATTTTCGTGTCGTTTGAAAAGCCAATGGAGGACCATCCTTGAGGATGAATCCATGAGAATATCCCTTCTCTCTTTACAGTTTGTGATAACATGTAAAATCTCAAAAGTGTAAAATTTGAGTCTAAGGACCTGACAGCTGTTAAATAGTGACAGCCTTTCTTTAATATACAATTTCTCTCGTCCCCTCTCACAAAGCACATGGCTTTGTTGCTCTTGCACATTTGATAAGTGTCATTAATTGCAGACATGGCAAGTTGATTCTTCTCCTCTTGGAGTACGGACTCGGGCGGCAGAGTTTCAACTTCTAAACTTGGTAGGTCCCAATTGGACATCCCGTCAAAGGGATGAATGTTCGCATCGTCCATGACATCCGCGAGGGCGATGGCTTTAGCGGGTGTACTTCCAAAAATAACATTTTCCACCATGCCGTCCTTGGAGTACGCAAGGCCGTTTGCAATTTTAATTTTCTTATTAAAAAATAATGGGGACTGTACCTTTCCAGATTTCTTGTCATCTTTAATGCTTCGTGGGTTCACTGAACCGCCTTTATCCCCATTCAAATAGATGGTGAGGTCATCGTCCAGGTCTGAAATTATGAATTTGCAGCCTATAGCATACTGTTGGTAGACAGTCCTGATTTGTGACCAAAGAACAGAGGAGCCCATCGGTGGATAAGGGTTTGTATCTCGAAGCTGAGTATAGATACGACCAATTTCTATAGCCTTAATCTTAGGGGGTGTAGCAGGCGCCTTTCCACGCTTTCTTCTTATATTATTTTGTTGATTTACAGCTACTTGATTCAATTCATTTTCTTTCCTCACTTCTTCAGCGGAAATATCGATGCAGTAAGGAGCTGTTTTCTTCCCACCATTGTCCAATGGTATAGTCCGCTTGATCCAAGTCGTCACGTACTGATCTCCTCCCACGCAAGTGTAGAACACATCTCCAAGGATCCCATTTTCAACATCAGTGGGCGTCACGGCCTCATCACTATCCCCTGAGAATGAGATTGCCACGAATGGCTTGACGGTGCAGCGGTATGTTTTGCCATCGTAGGATTTGTAAGACTGAAGATTCTTCAAAGCAACCAGTTCTGGCGGAAGATTTCGAAGAAGTGAAATAATGAAAAGATGACCCACTCGCTCGCATAAATCTTTAAAAGGAGAGTCGGGTGATTCATTTTTGCAGGTTGGTACAAATTTTTTTATTGCAACAATATTTTTGCAGTTTAAATCCGCAAGCGTTTGTCTGCAAGTGTCCGGACTGTAGAAACACTCCCCCATACAATATCGGTGCATGCTGCGAACATCAATTTCCATGGGGGTGTGCCATACACGCATAAGGCTCTGACGATGCTTTTCACGGTGGTCATGTTGGCAGTGGACATAAATTGCGTCATTCATGAGCAGGGGCAGAAGTGCCAATGTACAAAGTAGTTTCACCATCATGACGATTGACGATCGTGTTTAAAAATTGTCCGAATTTGAAACTGCGATTTTTGGAGTCAGTGAATTAGTTTTTATTCTATTAATTATTATTCAAAAGGGGGGTGCCAAAAGTTCCGGAAAAAAAAAGAAATTAGTTTATTAACTTTTATTTAGTTACTACATTTCACATTGCATTTCATAATTAATACAAAATACTGTCATGACATAAAATTAAGTTTCAACGCCTACAACACAAATTAATAGGGAGGTAATGGCGCCATCGCATCGGTTACATAGGGTGGGTCCCAAGAGGCGTCTCCTTTAACGCAGAATAAAGACGTGTAAAGGGGTGGGTAAGAAACTAAACTATGGAGAATTTCGATGGTGCCATTAATTTGTGTTGCCTCGCTTAGCTTGGTTTATTCAGCATTTCAATTCGAATTCGAATTTTGGCGTTAAAAGAATTTAAAAATTCGAAAAACTAATACTGGTTACATTTTCCATAATAACAGTGGTGAATCATGACAAATTTGGATCATTATTTCTGCTATAGCCTAACAAATTACTGAATAAAAGAATTTTGAATGAAACTATAATGCATTATATATAATTTTGAAATGACGTTTAAAAGTTACAAGTTCGAAAATACACACAGTACTTGAGAAAACTATCAAGACTACATAAATATTAAAAATCCCACTAATCAAGTTAGAATTTAAATTCAGTGCAACTCTCCCTCTCCTATTCGCATCTCCCAGTTTCCAAAAGTAATTCAAAGTATTTTTTTGAAGGGCTTTAGTTTCGTCCCCTTTTTTAATTAGCCATTCATGAATCCCCGCCTCCACCGCAAATCGTCGTATGAAAGTAGACAGAAGGCCACCGCCTTTGTAATCCCAATAGAAGGACCAGCCTTTACTAGTTTTCAATAGTGCATCTTTTCCTTTCACAAATTCTTTGTAGTTTTTGTTTTTAAATGTTTGCCCATCAGATTTTGTTCTTAAAATATTTTTTTCATTATCATTACTTTTCTGGTTATTTTGGGGTTCAAAATTACCCAACATTGAGTCATAATCAATGTAAGCCGATGACTCACAACCTGATACAGTTTCCTCAATACTTGTCTCTGGAAAATTTTCAGGTACTCTAAATTTGTCTTGAATAGATTGTAACAAGGTTACTAGATTGTCATTGTAAACACTACTTTGATTCATAAACTCTTTTTTCACCTCCCACAGTCGTTTCATAGCGATGGCTTCAATGCCAAATATGAATACATTGATAATAATATTTTTATCCCCTCCAAGCATATTGTATTTTCTCAATCCACGATTCCAATTTTCTTTGGTTGTTGCGAATATTTTTAATCCAGGGCTTACTCTCGAATAAAATGTGAAGTTATTTTGCAGTAATTGCTCAAATTTTTGGAATCCGAAAGTAGTTGTTGGGGCTGTAACATCGGAAGTTATTTTCCCTTTATAAGAATTGCCGATTATTAGGGCGAAGAGGAGACATTGCGCAATCAGGGCACGAAGTACTCTATTTTTAGAGCCGGAGTTCCCATCAACTGGTTTATTAGTTTCAGTTTTCACATTCCTCCTCTTAGTTTGTTGGTTTTCTTTGGGAATTCTAATGTGAGGATTTTCAAGGAGGGTGGCTGCAACAAGGACCATACTAGATGCAAAATTATTTGGAAAATGACGTTTTCGAAAAATTAACTTGGAAAAAATGGAGCTAAAAAGTGCTAACATTGTAATTATTGCAAGCCAGAGTGTCCCAGTGAAGGGCTGGATAAAAGTTTCAAATGACACGGTAGAGTGAATTCCAGCGCATGTGATAAAATTGAGGGTATCCGTTCGAGTAGGTATCATATTTCCAAGCGTAAGTTCATTGACATCGTCGTAGCTTATTATAGGCAAGATTCTTAATCGTAAGCTTTTCCGTCCCGCCAACAATCTCGAAACGGAAACGCTTTTATTCGACAAGTGTGAGTGAACCGCTCGAAGAATTGTTTCTAGAGGATTTCCGAATAATTCTTGTAAGTTCTTCTTGTAGTTTAAGTTTTGATATTTTAAATGTATGAGATTCTTTGAGCGTGTATAGCGGATTTGCAATAGAAATGTTTTCCGTACTTCTTCGAATCTGTTATAATAATGTTGCTCCGGAGACTGAGTTTGAGTTTGGGACTCGAGCTTTACAATATACTTACTGTTTTTATTATTCAAATCATCCGTGAGCTCACAAAGAAAACAAACTGCCATGAAATAATGTACAGGTAGTACTTCACTATCAGGGTCACTTTGATTCTCCTGACCAGTAGTAGGTTTCAGCACGATAAAAATGAGTCTGGATAAATCAAGGTGCAGGTTGGGATTATTATGAATTGCCCGAATTGCCTTGACTACTGGATCAATAATAGTTGTAGCGTCAGATGGGAGACTTATAAATATACGTCGTACAGATTGTGGATCTACAATTAAGCTAGCTCCAAGCACAAGTGCCCAGTGCAGTTTTCTAAATGTCTGGGGACTTATATTATTACTACTAGAGATCTCTTTTGTGCTGTTTGAGCCATTATTATTAGAATATCTGTAATTAGAAGAAACTAGATTCAGTTTAAATAATAGTGTAGCTCGACAAGGGAGGTGAATTATGTTATTTTTAATATTTCTTGTGAAATGGCCACTTCGGAGTAAAGACTTTTCGTCGAATTTCGTGAGAACTATTGGATGCGTCGGTTGATTTGGTGGATTTAGGTATTGGAGGGAAGAATCTGGATCTAACAGTATTTGAATGTGACAAGAAGAAACTGTAGCTATCCATTCGTTTAGATTTGTAAAATTTTCAGGATTTCGGACTGATGCTGATGACGTGAGTGAAATAATATTTAAAAAATCTGAAAGCATAATATGTATGGAGAAGTAATGCTGGATTCGGATCAGCCCAGACATTTTGATTTCTTGCTAAGAGTTTTTTCGGAGTTTGATTTTATTGGATTTCTTTCAGTGACAAGATACTTGAGTAAGCAGCAGCCTCGCTTTATTATAGCTGTATAGGAGTTCTGGGTATTTAAGTATAAGTAGATAATTAAGTAATTTTTAAAATTACTTCTAGAAATAATGTATGCTACCAGGCTGTGCCAAGCTACGTTAGATCATTCGCCTATGCAATATGTACTAATGAGGGAAGGGTCAGAGGTGATGCCCCCGAATCGGTCCCATATATTTTGTTTTGAAAAAAGCGTGTGAAAAAAAGTAGATTTGCTTAAGAACATGATGCGAATGGGAATTTTGACTCGCTAAGTCAGATTTTTAGAAGTATAAATTTGCTAATGGTAGGGTATAGCCTTCTAATTGTGATCGGTCCGGTAATTGTGATCGCTCGATTTTTAACAGGAAAACATTAACACTGACAGTATATGACTTTCTTATATCAAAGAATAGCGCTAGTTCTTTCGTGCTGTAAATACTTTTAAAATAGTCGCTAACGTTTTCCTGTTAAAAACTGAGCGATCACAATTACCGGACCGATCACAATTAGAAGACTATACCCTAATTAAAAGGGCGCCATATTTAATCGACCAGAAAATGAATTTTTGAATCTTTGGCACCCTGTAGATCCTACAATTTTCGCCCGATTTTCAAAAAAGTATAATTTTGGAATTTGGAGAACGTTATCTAAAAAGTAATTTCTGAATTTTTGAAAATTCTTAAAAATTTTATTTTTTTTTAAGTGAGGTATTTTTCTCGGTCCCTGTGTTACGAATTTGTAATTTTTTATTAATAAGAATGGATTGTTGAAACTTCACCAGGTCGCCACCCTGTTGCTCCTACAATTTTTCGAATTTTCAAAAACCCAGAAACTACTTTTTAGATGATGTTTTGGGAATTCCAAAATTCCAAAACTACTTTTTTTTTAATCGGCTGAGAATTGTAGGAGCTACAGGGTGCCAAAGATTAAAAAATGCATTTTCTGGTCGTTTAAATATGGCGCCCGTTTAATTACCATTAGCAAATTTATACTTTTAAAAATCTGGCTAAGCGAGTCATATTCTTAGGAAATCTACGTTTTTTCCCATGCTCTTTTCAAAAAAATAATATATATGGGCCCGATTCGGTGGGATCACTTCTGTCCTTTCCCTCGTAAGTTCTAAGTTCCATGTTTCTATCTTTTCGAGTAATTTGAAGTACTAAAATACCCATTATGTATTTAAACTCTCGTTTCTTTCGCTTTTCCCATGAATTCCATGCTACCGAAAAGTTTTGCAGATTGATCATGGAACATGCCTTTTTACGAGGAAGTGAATCGGTTATCTAATTTCAGATATTATTTTAAGTTTGCTTAGAGTTTCAGCATGTCCTCGTTTTGCTAACTGCATAAAAAAATTAATGGAGTAATGGAATGGATACTGGACTTGTAACTTATAAACTCCAAAATATGTTTAAAAAAAATGAACGCATGTAGACAACAGAACCCAGTTGCATGTGTTAATATTTAAAATGGTTTAAATTACGATGGAAACAAAAATTGAGCGGGACTTATGTTAAACTTTAGTTTTTGTCTTTTTAAATTCAGTAAGTAGTCATAATTGAAGTTTAGCTGTAAGAATGAAGAAGAACGTAACTGTGGGCTTTTCTACTGGTTAACCCAGGTAAATTCTTGCTTCAATTAATATGTAAAAGTACCAACATACAGCAGTAAGGAACTCGACTTTGTTTTCGTCCCTGTGTAAAATTTAACTACATAATTGCAAAATTACAGTAAATCAAAAATAAATTATCAGTGACTAATTGCACGCACCTAAATATTATTATTATGAGTATAATACAGCAAACATTTATAATAAAATATGTTACAATCTTTGCAAAATTAATTTTAAACTTAATTATGATTAATAATAATCTTGGCTCTCAATCTTATTTGGTTTTGCAATACCTAATATTACATAAATATATACGTACGTACACGTACAAAAAGGGATAGGGCATTTGCAGTACAGCTTCTATAGTATAGTGTATGTATTTTGTTTAAGTGCAACCTTCCATCAGTAACTGACAGTGGCGGGACCTCTCGACCCTGGCACACATTTATAATTAATAATATCAGCAACTTAATTCTTTTTAGGACCGTATTTAACATTCAAATTCAGCATATTTAAAATTCAAGTAGGTACTAATTTTATTATATTTGTAGTATTCTTACCTATAGATGTACTTATGCGCAGTTTTGGGGCATTCATAAAAATTCTAAAATCACCTTAAGTACATATCTGACGTAGGTAATTACTTATTCAAATTTTCGTACATACCGTATTTCCTCTAATAGTAAGCGGGTCTCTAATAGTGCGCGGGTCTCTTATAGTACGCGGGTCTCTCATAGTACGCGGGTCTCTCATAGTACGCGGGGTATGACGTCATACTCTCAAAGAGCATCGACGGCATCAAGAGATCATCGATAGCCTTTATGCGCGCTAAAATTTAAATCTAACATCAAGCTGCATCTCAAGACCTAATGACCGGCAATAAATTAATAATTTAACCGTACGACTTTTAAAGTCTAATCTGCATTCTAGTTTACCTAGGTATTGCTTTTGTCCTCATTAGTTTTTAGTAAGGTAGTGTAGTTGTCGTCATGAAGCATTCATACAATGTCGATTTTAAGCTGGAAGTTTTAAAGTATGCTACTGAAAGTTCTACTGAGAAAGCAGCCAAAAAGTTTAACCTTTCTACTAGCACTATTCGGGGATGGAAAAAGCAGAAAAAAAAACTTGGTAAGACGGTTTAGCTGTATTGTAAGATTTCTGCATGTCAGCGTTACATAATGTTAACATTATTACCGTGTGGAAAAAAGTAGGTAATATTATTCTTGGGTCGGATGTAGAAACTCTTGTCAAGCAGAAAGATGGGAACAGAAAACGACTTACAGGAGCAGGCGGTAAATTAAAGAATTTAGAATTAGAAGAGTTTCTTGTGACTTGGATACAAGATACAAGGAACGAAGGACATGCTGTTTCTAGAAATATGATTATGAGAAAAGCAACTGATGCGTTTCGCACTTTTGAAGATTCAGCATCGTCAACTTTTAATGCTAGCCGAGGGTGGCTTGAAAAATTTTTGAAGCGAAATAACTTTTCGCTAAGACGCCGAACTACAGTAGCGCAGAAGGATCCTGAACAATTAGCGGATAAAATCGCTTCGTACATTGCGTACGTTTCAAGCATTCGTAAGAAGCATTTAATAAGACCAGAAAATATTGTAGCTATGGACGAGACCCCTATCTACTTCGATTCTGTTGCAAATACAACTGTAAATGAGCGAGGAGTCAAAACCATTACTGTTAAGTCAACTGGGCATGAAAAAGATAAAGTAACAGTTTGCCTCGCAGCTAAAGGTGACGGGAAAAAGTTGGAGCCTTTTATTGTTTTTAAAAAAGCTTCCCGGGAAGTTAAAAAAATGCAAACTGAAAAGAAAACACCAGGCGTGGAAATAGCGTCCCATCCTAATGGAAGTATGGATGATGTGTTGACCAAACAGTGGCTGGATAAAGTGTTTACCAAGCTTTCATTCGGTACAAGAATGCTGGTTTGGGATTCATTTCGGTGAGTTTTATAATAAAATGTGTGTACTTAGGCACCTACAATATTTAAAAAAAAACGAATGCACGTGTTATAACTACTACCTATGTACAATAATAATCGTAGTTTATTATGTTACAGTGGCCACATTAGCAAAAGTACAAAAGAGCACATCCGTGAATTTAATGTTAAGATGGCTGTTGTTCCCGGAGGCACGACTAAGTATATACAGGCTCCAGATGTTTCTTGGAACAAACCATTCAAAGCAAACTTTCAGGAGCAATATCACAAATGGATGATGGACGGCAACATGGAGCTAACTAAAGGTGGTAATTTACGTGCTCCAGGGCGTGCTCTGATTGTTCAGTGGGTTACAAAAGCGTGGGATGACCTGCCTCAGCAGTTAATTTTGGATTCTTTTAAATACTGCGCTCTAACTACATCCACATCCGGATCTGAGGATCATCTGATACATTGTATCAAGCCTGGGGAACCATGCAGAGCGGCTTGGAGTATTTTGCAAAACTGCCGCGATGACGAAAACGAAACGTTTGTGTATGAGATTGAAGATGCAGCAGATGCGTCAGATGAAGAATGTGATGTTCATAGTTTGAGGAATGGTGAAGAAAAAAGTGATGAAGACGATGAGGAGAGTGATGAAGACGAAGAAAAAAGTGATGCAGAAAGTTTGAAGTACAAAAGTGTATTCAGTGATAGTGAGGCTGATTCTGATTCCGGCGCCTTGTCACAAAATATTTTTTAGTTTATCGCTTATCTTATTCAGGAATTTATGTACGATTTAGCTTTAAACTTGTACTTTCTGGATATCGGCAATAAATCTGATTTTTTATTAAAATTTGAAACTGAATTTAGGCTTGATTTTTTTGAGTTTGAATAGTACGCGGGTCTCTATTAATGCGCGGGCCTCTATTAGTACGCGGGGGGTCGGAGCTCAAGTTTCGATAGTACGCGGGGCGTACTATCAGAGGAAATACGGTACCTTCGAATTCATTCACTCGGTGAATACATAGAATTAGCATACGAAAAATGAAATTGTCGAATCTGACTTGTACTTACGTTCTCTTTTCTTCAGTAGTGATTATTATCCTACTTATTGTTAGTCGTTTGTTCCTTGCCAGTGATCCCAAACGTTGGGAGGAACTGAACTGTGAATGAAGTGGGGTCTTCGCCCCACTATACTACTGATTCTGACTCTGACATAGGCACACCACTAAATTAATAATTGCGTATAATATGCGTATAACGTATTATGCTAAGCACTACAATTACATACCTGTAGACATTCAAACTTATACCTTTCAGCCTGCAATCATTTGCTTATCGTAAAGTTACAAAGGAATTCCACTGTGGAATTCATGGTCGGATTTCCCGGTACGTAGATTAGATTTACTATTGTATAGTAAAAATTCCTGCCATTTCAAATGCAAACGCACTACTAATTATAAAATATATACTAGCCTTTGTTGAAGGTTGCTGGTCGGTCTCGGTTTTAGTTCTCGATGATGTTTTTGAAATGAAATTGTTCATGGCAATGGCAACTCTAGACACTTACTACAGGGGCAACCGAAAGTGATGGTTGGCAATTTGGGAAAGATAAAGTTTCTATTTGTTTGCATTGAAAATGTATCCTTGCTGACTATCACGTTTCACGTTCGGTTACCCGACTGTATATTAATGTTGATCAGTGATCAGTAATGGAACTTTATGCCAGCTAGTGCTGGTACTTGTCCTGCACACTACGTAGGGCCAGGGTCATAACCATATAATTCACCTTAAAAATTAGGTTTTAATGTTAATTGAACGCTACCTGGCGGAAGTGATATTTGCATAAGAATCTCGCTTTGTGGATTTCAAAGCTTACAACATCTAAGAGCATGTGCTTGAGTTAAATTATTATCAGTAATCAAGGCATACGGCATTTTTCAAGGTATGGTTCGTATGACGATTGAAGATACACGCCAACCGCTGGACTTTCAGTTTCCCTACCCTATACGACCCCTTGATCTAACTAGCATTTCTCTTTCCTTAATTATTTCACTAGTTTCCTTCATATCTGACTACCTGCTATACTTGCTCAGTCTTTCTTTTTATTCCTGGTATTCGCAAAGTTCAAGAAGAAACACGCTATAAGTGGTTATACTCGTCACTGGAAACTACGTGCACGTATCCGTTCCGTAACAAGTAATCAACAACGGGTTTAAATTTCCAGAAATACCCTTAGGCGAACCCGGTTAATAGCGAAAACGGTAAGTACCAATTATTATTATTATTAAAATTTAATTAATATTTGAGTTGAATACTTGTAGCATGCAGACTTCCTCAGTGGAAATATCAAATGTGTCACTTGTTAGACTAATGCTGTAAAAATATTGGATTGCACATGCGAATTTGATCTTTTTGCAGCACATGGAATAATTAGATTGCAAAGCAATATTAATAATTAATATTATTATTACTAGTAGTGTTGTGTTGCTTTTTATTAAACGTACCAATCATAAGTGCAACTAAAACCGATCTCTTTTGACGGATATTTGCTGCCTGAACCATCTGAAAAATATCAAAAAATGTGTATTAGTGAATCATAGAAAAATACAGTTGTAGTTGCTTTATTATGTAGTCAAACAGTTGATATAATTATAAATCTTTATTGCAGATGCCTGGAAGAAAGAAAGTGATGACATCCATCAACGTCCACATTTGCGATAAAGGGAAGAGTGAAGATGGCATTGGACGGGACAAGGAGAAACCACTTCAGTATCAGCGTCGAATGTCTTCAATCACCACGACGACCCTGACCCCAACGGTTAAGCTCAACAATAATGTCCCTACCAGTTCCAATGCCACGGATGTACTAGTCAACACGGACGAGATGAGCGACTCAAGTTCAAGTGAGGCGTGCTATGAGAGGTGCCACTACTGTGACGACCTCATCCTTCCTCCCATCTACCAATGCTTTAACGGCCACATCTTTTGCGCTACTTGCGAGCCCAAGATATTGACTCGACGCTGTCCGGAGTGTGACGCTCCTCTTTCGGATGACATGAAGATCCGTAATCGCTACATGGAGAAGCAGATCGAGCAGGTTGCCTTCGGCTGTGCTCCTACTTGTCACGTCAAGCTATCCTGGGAGAATGTGAAGGAACACTGGACCTACTGCTCTCACAGGTGCTTTCGACTAACAATCAAAAGTTTAACTTTAAATTACATAAATATAATATATAATCTATGAACATAGCCAGTGTACATATTTTTTTCACCATCCATTCAGACAGTGGATTTTGAAGCGAGTTGTAAAATATATTTTATGTGGGTAGGTAGGTATTTTCTTAAATTAATGGGGTATTTAATTTTTTCAGAAAGCATCCCATCTGCCAGCATTTGGACTTGCCATGTGCTGTGGAATCCACATCAGAGCAGATCATCGATCACTTTAACTCTGCTCACAATATTAGTGGTGTTCAAGTTAAAGCCTCGTATAATCAATTGGCTCTTGTAATTCCCATTCTTCAGAAGGTTGAGAAAACACACTTTCGACTCAAGAAAATTTGCTGGACTCCACACTATTTTCAATTTGATAATAATATATTCTTTATGAGGACTCTGTGGGACGCTGGAATGAATTCGGTGACTTGGGTCATCAGTCAGCTGATATTGAGAGACGAAAATGATGGGCAAAAGAACCAGAACCAGGGATATGAAAAAAATGTTTCTCCTTATTTGGCAAGGATCAAGGTGACAAGACCCGGTTCGAATGCTACGGTAGGTCTAAAACTGCATCAAAATTATGTTATTGCATTGAATTAATTTTAACATGGTATTAATATGAAATAATTCCTTTAATGTTGTTGAATTTGCTTGTTAAATGCTTTATTAGGCTGAGTACACGGAAACGCAGCTAGAAATCCAGTCACTCATCAGCCCGTTCAGTACGTACGGGAACAGACAAAATCAGCACAATAAGTCGTTTGGATTTGAAATGAGTATGAATAAATTAGAGGAGAAGTTCTGCTCCCAGGTCACTGTTCAGAATGGTTGGCGAAACAATAAAACGGGACGAGCTTACTACAAGCAGGAGTTGCAATGGATCGTTCAAGTCGAAATTTTCCTACGGTCACGAAGGGCTCACTTCCGAAGTTTTGCATACAAGCCGATGTTGACTACTGGGTATCGTATCACAGACCGGGACCGGGAGCCCAGGGGCTATAATATTGATCAGTTTCTGAGTAGCTTCAGTGGCATTGAGTAAAACGCCGAAATTCTTGGGGTTACCTAATTCTTATTAGAGTGTGGATTGTTGATCTCTTTTTTCTCTAAGCGTATCTAAACATTGTGATTTTAGTGATCTGCTTTCGCATGGCGTCTTTATTTCAACTACTTAAATATTTAAGTAAAATATGCATTAAACATTAGAATATAGACTAATAACATCTCCATATATTATTTATGACACATTGTTATATTAGTTACAATTAAACGACACAACTATAAACCCTTAGTTAAAGTACTTCACAATTTTCAGTCGCAATATACTACAGTGAAAATTTAAAATATCAAAATGAAGTTTTGGTATTTAGATATTCCACTAAAATCCCGGTGAATTATGTTCCTGTTTCCTTCAGGTCGCAATAATAATTATTGAGCTTCAACTTAACAACATTGCGCATTGTTGTAATTATCTGGTCATATTAGATTAGATAGACTAACAATTTATTTTTTTGATATATTATATATTATGTCTATAGAAAATAATAGTAAAATTTAAATTGTACGCATTGTTTGCTCGAACTATAACGTACACAATTATTACGAAATGTCTTTCAATTTTCTAAGTATTTAAAATAATAGTAGAATTTGCTATTGATTTGCCTTTATTTTGTATAGAATTTATTTCGTACTTACAATTTAAGCTTGCAGCACTTTAGTATGCAGCTTAAACGTGTGCGTGACGTATTCTGTATACAATAATAATAAGATTATTATAAGGTTAAAAGTCAAGTTACTAATTAATGAAAATAGGTTTACAAAACATCGCAGTATTTTTGTAACGAGTCCATTTTTTCTACTTAAGTATATAGCATATCGCAAACATTCTCAGGTGTAACTTTATAATAGCCAGTTAACAGGAACTTGCAAAATTATGTATTATTTTACGTAAGTACTACATATTATAATATATTACAGAATATACAGACACACATAGGTACTATATGGAAAAAACAATGAGGCTTACTAACTATAAGGATTATGTTATTATGTACTACTATTAATCAAAAATAAATAGTCGAAAAAAGATAATTCATTAAATATTAAATTGCGTAAAGTATCAAAATGATTTTCATAGTTAAAATTTTGACAAGCGCTTAACTGTTAAGTAGAATATAAGAGCAAATTCATCAACTTACATACATGATAAAGATACAAGATACGTTAAGGATACAGCAATAATATATTGTCTGTGAAGAACCAAAATGACCCATATCCATTTTTAGCTATAAACAATATCAACTATCTCCAAAAGTATTCAAATATGTCTTGAGAGCATTTAAATAGAACACTGCACTTTTAAAAAATATGTAAATACAACATTTTACCCCTTTTCAAAAACATGGAATTAGAAATTTTTGCACCTTCTCAAAAACATGGAATAAGAATATTTTGCACCTTTTTAAAAACATGAAAACATGACATTTAAAGCTTTTCAAAACAATTACAAATAAAACATTTTACATTTTTAAACAACTCCTGATTAACATTTTACACATGTTTCTCATTTTGTTTTTATGACATAGTTCATTTTGCTAGTAGCTTAAATTGGATATGGGTGATTCTGGTTCTTCACAGACGATATAAGAATATGTAATGATGTAATTAAAAGAAACATACGTAGACTACAGAATACATGATTAATCATTAATCATACAGATATCATATCTGTATGACGATGATTTGAAGATGTCAACATGATTCGTCTGAACGTGTAAAATGCAAACCGCATCAGCAAATCCGTGCAAGAAAGAGGTGTCTTCAGCTTTATTAGGGAAGAAAAGACCCTATACATGGTTTAAAATGGGCCAACGTACTCCTTATACATAAATAACAGTAAACTGAGAATTTATAGAGGAGACGGAAACATATAATTAATTAATTAATTTACATACTGAAAAGACGAGCATTTGAGCCCCAAGAAATAAATCATAGTATGTACGCAAGACTGCCACTCAGCGACTCAGCAGTCTCACTATAGTCAGCAGTGCAGAATAATTATTCTATTCTAGTGGCAGTCTAAATAGTAAATAGTTGTAACTTTTGGACGGTAACGGTAACGATCACGAATAATAGAAGAGGACGAGTCAAGGAGTAAGAAGCTAAAAGTCAAGAAAATTGGGGTCGTCCGTAAATGACATGAAGGATACGGTTAAGTGATGCTGCAATTTATAAGATAGCAGTTGACAAACATGCTCGACGTGATGACAGAACAAAGAGGCTTTCATGACCCCATATGGATCCCAAAACTTAAAATTTTGATGTCGTTATTTATGGATGGCTCCTAAAGGCACGAGTGCGCATCATTTCTATTTATCGATTTACCCAGCGGCCGATCCGAATCCGAGAGACAAGAAACTAGACCGAAAACGAAAAACTGGAGTTTTCTTATCCTTTCTGTCTCTATGATTCCTATGCTCGTACTGCATCTACGGATGTAGCTAGTAGCTATTTAGTATAAAATGAAGCTGGCAAATAGCAAGTGGTACTGGTGCTCATGGTCTGGCAAAAAGCACCAGTCTCACCAGTGAGTTGTGTTAGTTCCTAGCTAGTGTCAGTGGTAATGATCTATCTGTTCGCCTTTCCGTCTACAGCTACACACATATTACATAATTATTATTACAAGAAACTAGACGACCCGCCTATAGGCTGTAAAATGATCCAAGTGCTAGCAAAAAATATAGCAGAGATTAATAATAGTTGTTCAAGTTGTTGGAATCCGAATCCGAGTTGAAATCGAATTACCATTCACCATTCACGCTACGGATACCATTGCGACTTTTATTCGTCGGAAACACAAGGCCAAACAAGCAAGGCGACGACAATAGGACTCTCCACCACCATGAGTTGAGTTTTGAGTTGATGTTTGTGTCAGAAGTACAGTTCAGAGCTCACTCGTAGTTGGAGGATCTCATCCGCTACCCGGGTATAATGTATTATCACTCATTATCAGATCAGTTTTCACACTGACTTCTCTCTGGTCTCCTATTCTTCTGAAGGTTTAAAAAATTATTTTGTGTCTAATACTACTGGGAATATAAAATCGACAATTAGCATGTAATGCTGAGCAGCCTCCGTTTTTCATTTCTCTCTGCATCACGAATTACTTCCTAAAAACGGCTGTAATTGTTAATAGAAAATAAACTGCCAACAATTAAATATATTATACAAAAGTTGAAGATTAAGGTTACTGTTTAAAGAGATTATTTAAAATTAAGTCAAATTACAATTTAACTTCCATCATCCATGCCTTTCACCTTTTAATCAAACTATTAATAATACTAAAATTAAAACCAAATTACAAAATATTCCATTTATATTTTAACACTTCAAGATAGCAAACCTTAAATACTTTACTCAAAAACCGCCAAAAAGCTAGTAAGGGTAATAGTTAACGAAAGCCAAAAAAGATGATTAAGTTCATCCCATAAATATTTTTTTTTAAATTGCGTTTTTTTAAGTTTGATCCTGTTTTTTATTTCATGTAAAGCTGTTCTTCAAAACAGCACAATCAAAACTCGTGAACTACTACTACTAAACAATGAATTATAATCTTAAACAAAAGACTGTCAAATTTAAAAGGTGATTTAATGAATTAAAACGTAATCGAATGTATAGTAGCATCATAAATAATCAAAACCTATTTTGCAAGAAAAACCTGGGTTATACTATAAGTTAACGGAAAATCCAGGAGTTTAAGAATGTCACGCAATTTACACCTCTTCGTTTTTGCGACTGTACTAACTTTACAGTGTTTGTGCTTTCAGTTTGTGCTGTCACTGCCAAATCTACTGAATGTCGGTAAGAAGTCTATTGCATAATCTTTATTTAACGCGATATCCACATAGCTATGTGCTATTAGTACAATTAGTACATAATTAATATAACAAGTAGGTAGGTACTTTAATTTCCTTAACAAAATCATTTTTCTTATCTATAGGTATTGTTCTCCCAGAAGAAGAAAAAGATGGCCCAATCGAATTCGGCTACCGCTTTGGTCTTCACGTCCTGAACCGTGATCGAGTTCTTATGCCAAATACGACTCTGGTCGCAAATACTTTGTACGTAAAGCCAGGTGATACATTCCGGGCATCAAAACAATTATGTCAACTCCTTCAGACTGGTCTAGTGGCAATTCTCGGGGCTGCCTCGGATCTGGATCCCTCAATCGAATGGAAACTATTTTGGACGAGTGCAACCATGGACATCCCCCTTTTCTTCTCCACGGCATCCCATTCACACTACAAAGCTCCGGGTCTGGGTGGTGGGGACAGTAATTTGAATGTAAATACTAATAGTCGAGAGCGGGAACACTCTCCGGATCAAGAATTTGCAATCAGACTCGCTCCCTCCATTCATATTTGGAACTCAGTCCTTCACGACATGGTCACCTACTTGAAATGGTCCAGTGCCGCCTTTCTGTACGAGGATGAGAAGGGCTTAATGAAGATGCAGTCCCTCCTCACGGAACCAGCCAGTATTGAGAATGTCATAGTTCGCCGCGTGAGTCGGAACACATACCGTCAAGTTTTAGAAGAAGTTCAAAATCGTGAAATACGTCAAGTCATCGTTGACTGTAAACTCACAAGTCTTCCGGATCTTTTACATGCCATTGTTCAGCTTCAAATGTCAGATTACAAATATCACTACTTGCTAACCAATCTGGATCTCGCCACAACAGATCTCACTAGTTTCTCTCGCTCCAATGTAAACATGACTGCGTTCCAAATTGTGAATCAAGAGTCAAAGTATTTGAGAGAGAAATTTAAGGATTTGAAAACATTTGGGGATGGGGACGTGATGAACTCGTTAGTTTGGGATAAGGACACGCCCACAGTATTAACTAATGCGGGTTTAGCCTTCGATAGTGTCATGGCTCTTGGGTATGCCTTGTCCATGTTGGATGCTTCGCATACATTACAACCCTCGAACTTGTCTTGTGACTCCACCCCGTGGCCTGATGGACTCTCTCTCCTTAACTATATTGCGTCTGTGGAATTCAAAGGTTTGACTGGACCCGTTGCATTTAAAGAGACGGATCGTTCCTCAGTGAGAATGGATGTGGTGAGGCTTGGGCTGAAAGGACTCAAGAAAGTGGGGATGTGGAGTCCAGAGAGAAGGTTGAATATTACGAATCATAAAGTTTTCTGGGACACAGCCATCACGAATATTACACTGGTGGTGACGACTGTACTGGAAACCCCATATGTTCAGCTGAATAATAATTTGACTGGAAATGACAGATTTTCCGGATTTTCCATTGATCTGTTGAAACAGATAGCGGCTCATGTAGGGTTTAAGTATGTGCTTGAACTTGTTCCGGATGGAAAGTATGGGGTTTACGATCATGAGAATGGAGAATGGAACGGTGTTGTCCGACAGCTAATTGACAAGGTATTTCAACTTGGGAATTTAGTTAATTTTTTAAGTAATTTGTTGCTATTTTGTAAAGCTGAACTGGTAAAGCAGCTAGGTGTATATTAAACGCATATAAATGTATGTATGTATGACCGTTTCATTCGCTAAATTTGTATTTGTAGAAAGTTGATCTCGCAATTGGCTCCATGACTATCAACTACGCCCGGGAAAGTGTCGTGGACTTTACCAAACCTTTTATGAATCTTGGGATTTCCATTTTATTCAAAGTACCAGATCGTCCCCCAGCAAGGCTCTTCAGTTTTTTGAATCCATTGGCTGTTGAAATTTGGCTGAGTTGCATCGTTTCATATATTTTAGTTTCCTTAACTATGTTCGTCGTGGCCAGGTTCTCGCCACACGAATGGTCCGCGACGACTGCTACCATCACCTATACAACTGGTAAGAAATAAATTACAAACAATAGTTGAAAGTAACAACTACCACAGTCATTTTGCCTTTTAGAATTAGTCTTTTGAATTTGAAAGTATATTATATTAATAATTTATTGTAACAGAACACGTTCTAATTATGTGACAAAATTCTCTTTCCCCACTATAGGAGCTGCCGTTGGTGTGGTGCGGAACCAGTTTAGTATCACAAATGCATTCTGGTATCCCATTGGAACTTTAATGCAACAAGGCTCCGATTTAAATCCGAAGACAACCTCTACCCGTCTCATCGGTGGCATCTGGTGGTTCTTTAGTCTTGTTATCGTCTCCTCATACACCGCAAATCTAGCTGCATTCCTCACCGTGGAACGAATGAGCACGCCCATCGAGTCCGCGGAAGATCTTGCGGAGCAATCAGAAATTGCCTATGGGACACTTGAGGCAGGATCCACAATGACATTCTTCCGCGACTCAAAAATTGAAACATTCCAGAAAATGTGGAGATTTATGGAGTCTCGTAAACCGTCAATATTTGTTTCCTCTTATGAGGCGGGCATCAAGCGGGTGTTAGAGGGGAACTATGCTTTTCTCATGGAGAGTACGATGCTTGACTACGTGGTTCAACAAAATTGTAATTTAACACAAATTGGTGGACTTTTGGACTCGAAAGGTTATGGAATAGCTACTCCAATCGGCTCACCTTGGAGAGATAAAATCTCTTTAGCAATTTTAGAAATGCAGGAGAAGGGCATCATCCAAGTTTTATACAATAAATGGTGGAGGAATACAGGGAGTGGGAAATCTTGTAATCGGGATTTAAAAAATAAATTAGACTCTAAAGCATCCGCTTTAGGGGTGGATAGTATCGGTGGGGTTTTTGTAGTTCTTTTGGTGGGGCTGGCAATGGCCGTTGTATGTGCAATTTTAGAATTTTGTTGGCATGCCAAAATGAATGCAAGTACAGACAGGGTCTCTTTATGCTCAGAGATGGCTGAGGAAGCTAGGTTTGCATGTAGATGTCGAGGGCCGAGAAGACGACCTGCACTGACCCGAAATTGTGTCACGTGCCATGAGGGTCCACATCGACATGCACCCACTGCCTACCATGACTACCATACCTACCCCCATCAACATCATATTAATGGAAATGGCTTCACTACGTCTTCTGGAGATTTGCATCATTAATCCTTTATACTCGAGTGCTATATATAGTAAATATTGTTGGCTAATTTTGAAATTACGAAGGAACTATTTAATTTTTTCTCTTCAATTAACTTACTGGTTTTAATAATAATGTAAATACAGTGCATATAGCTGTAAGCTGCCATTAGTTAATTAATAGTCTCAATTGTACATTATGTAATCGAAATTTCCGTGACTTTGCATTTTCTGTAGTAATGTAGAAAGTTGGGAACGCATTTTGTGAGATTAACGTTGTAAGATTACGTGATTTTAAATGAATGAATATAGTATGATTAAAAAAATACGGTAATAAATTGTACAATACAAATAAGTATCCTATCTTGAATTCAAGAATTACATATTATTACGTGCAAATATTTTATTCTGATATTATTTACAGTTTTAGTTATTCGTAGAATACAGGTAGAAATGTTTCTAAAATTTACAGATTTCCTAATTGAGATAATTAATAGACCACTTTAAATGGAAGGTACAACAGGTCAAGTAAGTCGTTTGTCAAAAAGCAAAATGACTTCTTAATAAGTGTTTGTTTTCAGGATCAAAGAAAATCTTAACAAAGGTGTTCTTAGAAATACAAAATCTTTGTGATGCACATTGTTGGCATTATTGTCGCTGAACAGAAGTAGTAGGTACTATCTAATTAGTAGAAATTATTTTTATGAATACAAGGTAAAATTTATGAATACATTATTCTTAAGTTAGCGCAATTACTATTATTCTTAAGTTATTTATATTTTTGTAGTTTTATTCGAGTTTAAAGCAATGATACGAAGGTCCATTTAAAAATTTCTGCGTTGTCTCAGTTATCAGTGTCTGAAAGAATTCAGAGGCGACTGGGCTCTCATTGATGGAACACGGCCAAAGGTAGCATGATTTTCAGTAGCAAGCTGTACTTGTGCTTTCATCCTTTTAATGAGCGGGTCTTGAACGACTTGAGGGGCAGGGGCCAGATGAGTTTGAGCATGTGCCTTCTTAGTAGTTGCAATCTTAACTTGCTCAAGAACAGCGTTGATACCATCAACGGTTTCTTCACAAGATGGAAGAATTTGTGCTGGTGGTAAAAGGAATCCGTAGTTGCCTTTGTCACGAAGTTCAAATTCAATGGACAGGAATGGATTTAAAACACCTTTAACCCAGTCAAAACCTTCACCGCTGGCTACATCTGTTTCACAACCACCATCAAAATCAGTTAGTTTTATTAACTGATGGAAAACGTAGCTTAAAATTACACATATTTTATATTATATTATATATCGCCTGGGAAGAACCAAAATCACCCATATACATTTGTAGCTAAAAACAAAATCCACTATCTACAAAAATATTGAAACATGTCTTGAAAGCATTTAAATAGATTATTTTGCACTTTTCAAAAACATCTAAATAGAATATTTTGCACTTTTCAAAAACATGTAAATAGAATATTTTGCACTTAAAAAACACATACATAAAATATTTTGGACTTTTAAAAAACACTTAAATAGAATGTTTTAAACTTAAAAAAAACATGTAAATAGAAAAATTTGCTCATTTTAGAAACTTGTGATTAGCATTGTAAATATAACATTTTACACTTTTCAAAAACTCGTGATTAACATTTTACGCATGTTCCGCATTTTGTTTATGACATATAGCTCATGTTGATTCTAGCTTAAATTGGATATCGGTAATTTTGGTTCTTCACAGACGATACAATTTTAAATCATTACATAAAAGATCGACAACGTTTCCAGGAGTAAAAATAGTTCCAAAACGTTGCTTTATTGCTTCTCTAGCGATTCCTCCGATTCTCATCTATTATTTTGTTGAAAAACCATCACAACACAACATTATGAAAGTTCATATTTGAAAATTGTATTAGTGCACAACGTCATTTAACTTATTAAACAAAAATCAGTCAGTCAGTCTGTTTAAAACCTAAAATATCTTACGTATTCTTCATGTTCAGGAATATGAACACTTGTGTGTCCGTAAGGGATAAGAATCCAATGGCCGTAGCTATGAAGTCCCAAATAAAAAGTTAGTCGATCCTTAAGCGGCACTAAGTAATCAGCTAGAGCCTTCAATTCTGGCTCCGAAAAAGCTTTTGCCCCAGCAAAGGTTTCAACACAAGGATTAGTTGAAGATCCTCCAGCTGCAAAAAATAATTAAAAATCAAATTTGGCAAATAGGTAACCGTAGCTTTGCCACTGGTTGTAAACAGTTAATTGTACATAACACAGTTAGTATACAGCACTAATTGAAATTGAAACCAATTTTATTACGTACTTAGCCAGTGAAAATCAAAATTTCGATTGCCATCAGCACCTTTACATCCTAAAGGAGACGACGTGTTTGATCTAGTTTTACGCCATAGCCGTTCCTAATAAAAACCAATAAAACAAAATCCATATCCTTGTTATTAAATATTCCAACATGTGTTTAGATACTAACCTAAATACTTACCTAGATACTTAAATACTAAAATATAGTGTGTGAATAATTTAAAACGATCTCAATATTTCGTACATTAGTATGAGAATATGCAAAACCATCTGGGTTAATGTTTGGGACAACGTAAACATCAAAATCATTTAAATAGGACTGGAGTGTAGTATTTTTGCCATTGAGAAGCTCATTTATGACGTAAGTCGCTACTGCGCTAGTGATCCATTCTCGGGAGTGAATGTCTGGAATTATATTAAATACAAAGCAGTTTCAATATTAAGTTAAGACATATCGCAGCACAAAAATTAAGCTTGTAGATACGTAATTTTCTGAAAAATAAAATTTCTCTTGTTCTTAAAATATTACGGCAGTCATATATAAGTAGTATAGTTAGTTGTTGTTGTTATACTTACTTGCTTCGATGAAAAATATCGGCTTCGTGTCATTTGAAGTTGAAATTTTCATTAAATATACTTCCCTACCCTCAAAACTTTTTCCGATTGAAACTAAAGTTGCAATGTCGGGATGGGCTGCAGCTTCCGCAATTAAAAAGTCATTAATCTATGAATCCAATATTTAATGATTTAAATTCCCAAATTACTTACAATAGTTTTTTTTAACATAGGTAAGCTATATTGAGTTTATTAGTCAAAGGAAGGTGTCACGTAGTACACTATATTAAAACAATTATGCTGTGTTTAAGGCATATGATGAATCAAAACGATACAGAAAGCTACTGTGGGCATCATGGCACATTTTAATATTACAGGTATAATGGTTAGTTATTGTATTTTTAATTTAATTATATCATAATACCTGCTCAAGTGTGTTGTATTGTGTCCAGGATAATCTTCCGTCTTTATTCGTACTGGGGTTCACTCGCTCTTGGTCAATTAAACTAAAACAAAGTGATAGTTCATATTTGTAGACAATATAGGCAAAAGTTAGTTGTCTCTTTACACATATGTAAAATCGTATCGAAACAGTGACAGCGTGGAACACTATCGCATTGCCCAAAAATTATATGGTTTTGTTGGTTTTTTATACATTTTATGTTTATCTATCTCTTACTATGTTGTCTAGTTGTTTATTATTACTATGCTTTATATATGATTTTGAAAATTACAAACCCAAAAATCCTACTTACCTCTGAACATTTGAAATGTACTCAGATCCCACAAAGCCCGCATCTTTCAAATCTTGGATTAAATTATGTTGGTGAGGGGCAAACATAACATCAGATGGCTTTCCGATGGGTGATGGGCCTTCCCAGAAAATTACCTAATTTTACATAATTACAGACGAGTTTAAAAAGAATTAAGACACGGACAGTCACGTAGTTAGTGTCACTTACAATTAGTGTTGAAAGTTATGAAAATTAAGATACTAACATTCTGTTTTTGAGATTTTTGTCTATTAGTTCTACCAGGACTGATAGAGGCTCAATTAAATCAACTTATCATTTGTGTTTTCAGTTTTATTCAACAACCATGGATATACTGAGTGAGTAGAACCACATACATTCTTGATGTTGTTGTGTGTGACAATAAATTATGCAGTACTACAAAAAACGCGTTTGAAAAACTTACTCCGCTGGATTCCATTTCAGCCAAGATGTTGACCTGCTCATTGGTTTCAGGAACAAACCTATAAACTGCGTACCCTTCATAGCGAATTTTCTCACTGTTTACTTGAACTGTAAGAATTACAGCCAAGATGGCACCGAGAATCAGTGCTGCGGTCTTCATTTTGGTTTTGATTTCTCTTGTTAGAATTTGGGGTTGTTGTTTTTAGCTTGATCAAACTAGCAGTGTTCCTAAGTATATACTGCTACCGAGAGAAAACCTATCAGTACTAAAAAGCTAAACTATTTTCAAGTACTTATTTACGGTCACATAACAGTTCATGCTGCATAAGTACAGTATTGTAAATATACCTACATAAATACTCTAACTTAACCGTTATCGAAGTTTTATTAAACAAGATAAAATATAACTCATTGTGTGGATCTACAGTTGTTGTTGCTTAAACAGTGTGCATACATGTGCTACTTATAATATGCAGATTCCATTATGCATAATTATATTCTTTTGTTTGATATAGTTTATCGGTTTATCGTAGAGATATAATAGGAATCGAAATATTAAAGTATTTATCAATATTCAGCAATTCACCAATGAGCTATAACTCGAAACCATTTTTGGTATTCCCAGTGTCCCAGTCCGATTCAGATACCTGATATCCCTTTCGTGTCGTCCATTATGAACCTATTGAATGTTGAAATTTGCTTAAAATTGCTGGGCCAGAAAGTGTATATAATAATCTGGATTACATTCAAATGACACATTAATCTCATCGTAATTTTTTTTTAAACTTTGAAATTTCATTGGTTAAACAAATAATTACGTCAATCAACTTTTCGACAGTTGAAATCAATTAAAAACAACTGCCACACTGTCCCTAAATAAAATATATAGGTGCCTATATACCTAAATTACATTTCATATGAAACCCATAATATGATATCATGATCTGCTTTCAAGCACCTATAACTAACATATCGATTAATTCATCAATTCAAAATGCTTTGCTCTATATGCTTCGAATATTTATTGAATTCTTTTTTCTCAGAAGCTGCTTGTGTCAATTGTATAAAATGGCTTACTCACCAACTGGCAACCACTAAATTTTGTTATTTAACATCGTCTAATCG
>OX461808.1:44135225-44413239 GCA_949802685.1 Dicyrtomina minuta | reverse complement strand
AAGGGAGGTCATACCAGATATTAAATAGATTTAGTTTTACAAAAATCCAAAATCACAATTACTTTTGTCCCTCATTTTTTTCATTAAATTTTCGCATTTATTTAATTTCTAGAAATCCAGTTAAGCTACAGCTTTTGCATGTATTGCAATTGATAACTAATAAAGTGACTTACATTTATTTACATTTACATGTTATTTGCTCTGAACCGTTTATGAGTTTTATGCACTTTAATTCATACCACCCCGAATCACACATACTTATGTCCACTGAGTGTAGGTATGTAGTAATTTCATTATATTTTATCTTTATTCAAATTACAACTTCCAAGTTATATACAGATTACAGATATTTTACCATATGATTATTATATATATTAACATTGAAGTAATCGACAGAATAATTATTAATATCCATTAATTGATTTCGGTCTAGTTTCTTGAATTTACAATGTATTATATATCATCATTAAATTAGGTTAGAAGTAATACGTAAGAATAATCATAACATGAAATATTTCAATTTCGAAACAAATTTTTTTGGTTAAAGGTAATAAATGCTTTAACAAAAAATATTATGTTATTTAGTTTATTTAATGCTCAATACAAAACAATCTACATACTACATACTATGCACAATCCATAAGATATTGGTATAGATGTACATATAATTGTATATAGAATGGAAACAATTCTGTGCGACACAATCACGATTTACGATGCACAAATCACAATAATTAAGTAGGTAGTTAAGTAGGTATTATAATTACATGGATAATGGTCACATTTTATAGTCATATATAGCCCTCTTTCGAATTTAAAACTCACAATATCATATATCAAATTAACATAAAGAAGTCACGAGCAGGATGAAAGTTAAAAAATAGTAATTAAAAATAAATGAGCTTCCAAATAAACCAGGAGCCAGAGGAACTCCACTACTACGAATTCTAAGCTTTTTCCTATTATTACAGTCATCCATGTAACACCTGGTCGCATTCGAGGTCCCATGGTCCACATAAATCTCATGATAATGAACCCGACTAATTTTATAGCCATCATTATACTTGACATTGTCATGAGTGCGTGACTGCTGCTTTTGCTGATCCTCGTCCTCATAACCATGACCACGACTACGACCAATGTTGCTATTATAATTATCCGGCTCGAACCTATTATTATTATTGTGGTGAATCTTACTGATGTGGTTGTTCTTATTATTATTATTATTACTACTACTACTACCGTGACTCAGTGTGAACTGTTCCCAAGTATCATTAGTCATATAAATTTTCCTCACAGAGATCGTCACTTCTAATTCATTCAGTCCACGACGATTCGCACATCCTCGGAGGAAGCCCAGACTGGTCATTTGACTATTTCTCTCCAGCTTCTTCCCCTCACGGAAACCATCAAAGGAGGTGATGACTTCGACGGGTGCTTCCAAGCAGAGGGAGTCACTCCGACTGCAATTCAGACTCACAGCATCCCATTGACTAGAATTAGTGGGGACATGTGGGTCGGGACAGAGGATCCGGGGATCAAAATGAATGTAGTGACTATTTGGAACAAATGTTCTCGTGATAGAGTCTTTGATGGACTCACAAATTAGTTTCGAGTCACATTGGAGAGAAAGGCACTCGTAGCATTTTAAACCTGTATACAGAAAATTTATAAATATATATTAATTTACTTTCATATTAAAATTTAAATTTAATTTTAAACTTAAAGAGGTTTTTGTGTATTAATAGAATTTTTGTTGGGTTTTTTGGACATTTTATTCGAATTCGCAGGGCCGGACGAAGGAATTGCTTTTAGGCAGCAATTTGATTCCATACAAAAACCACCATTTTGATTTTATTGATGGTTTTCTTTTGTAAAGCAAAATTTTATACATTTTTTAGAAAAGTACAAAATGTTCTTTTTACTTGATTCAAAAAAGTCCAAAATGTTCTATTTACATGTTTTGAGAAAAGTGGAAAATCGGATCACCTCGGTTTCGAAGCGCCCTGTTTTGTAGCGTGATGTGATTCGTAGCCCATTGTTTCGTTGCCAATGATAAAAAATGCAATGTGACACAGGTTAATTTTGACGGAATAATTTATAAACAAAAGCATTAATAGTTTAAAAGTGTGGAGTTGTCACAGGTTATCGCTGTAACGTAAATAGGTAAATAAAATAAAACGTTAAAAACATTACAAACGCAGCAAAAAACGGAAATGTAAACCAAATATTTACAAAAGTAGATTAACTTTATATACATATTTTTATATATATATTTCTACGATCCTTGCATTCCTTACTTCCAGCAAAAGTTGGGCCTTGATGACATAAAAGTGATAGGATTGTACATCGGGGCGAGAGGAACAATTACTAAATTTTTTCAAAATTTTATGAAAGCTCAATGTTTGCCTTCAACGCTAATTGAGGATATCGTGGTTTCCGTTTTGAAGAAATCCGCACAAATATGTGTACATCATTTATATTCCTGTGCTCCTACAGATTAATTTTCGATGATCATAATACATTCTTTATAAAACCACAGCCAACTAGATATATATAGTATATATCTAGTTGGCTGTGATAACACAAATCAATTTATGTACAACAAGTTTTTGAGCCGTATACTGAGTCCTTTGGGCTATCCTCATTGGAGGACAGTGTCAAATTTATTTTTAATAAAGTTGTCTTTCTCTTGCGTAGCCATTTCGTGCACTAGCCCCGTGTTTGACTTCTTAGCTGCTTTTGAGCGAGTTTTTATTTGTGGTGTCAAAATAATTTTTTTCCCTTTTCCACAAAGCATTTCGTATTGTGTTGCCCGCTGTCGTTTTCTAGTTTGTAAAGTAGGAGGTGGAGATGAGAGTGGAGTAGATACATTGGCTAGAGAAGACGGAGGAGGAGTAGCAGTACTTTCAAAAAACGGTGAGGTTGAGTGTGGAGTAGATATATTTGCTGGGGATGATGTAGGAGTAGTAGTCTTTTTCAGAGCTAAGTAAATATTGGCTATTCCTCACTTTTAAACATTTTATTTATTTGTTTATAAATTATTCATTATACGTTGTATTTTTTTTCATTGGAAACGAAACAATGGGCTACGAATCACATCACGCTACAAAACAGGGCGCTTCGAAACCAATCCAACGAAACACCGCACTACGTAACCGGGCGCTTCGAAACCGAGCGTAACCGGAAAATCTGTTATTTGCATGTTTTTGAAATACACAAAAACTTTAATTTGCAACTTTTTGAAAATTCAAAATGTTCAATTTACATGTTTTTTTTAAATTCAATTAGCGGCGCTGGCCGCATTATCCGGCCCTGCGAATTCGAACGGGGGAAAAAAATATACAAGTTTCAACTTCAATATCAAAATCGAAACCTCAAGCCAAGAGAGAATAACTCAAATTTACATTGGAATGACATTCTACTACGTTCTTTCAGGACTCATCCATAAATGATGTCATGCAAATATACACATTTCTAAGACCCTATGACAAACTTTTGTCATCAACTTGAATGTCAACATTATCGCAGCAGACCCATTGTCTCTGCTACACGTGACGTCATTTACGGACAATCCCTCGAAAGTATTTCAGATTATATTTATTTTTATCTCAAAATATTGTCGCGCTCTTGTTGAAGTTTTCTCTTTTTATTATTAGCGGATTCATGCAAACCGTCAACCGTATGTACAAAAATACCCAAGATATCAATGCCAATGTCAAAGAAATCCGATCGAATTCTCTCCAAAAAAAAGTAAAACCTGCTGGAGCTGGAATAGGAAAAAAGGCAAAGAGATTTCTGTTTCTTCTCCTTTTTTTCCATAGAAATAGTTTCGTGTTTCATACATTTAATGACTTTTCTCTCTCTCTCTCTCTCTTTTTCTCTTTTATTGGTAAAAAGATTGGATTTCTATTTAGACTGGAGTTGCTGGAATGGTGAATGGGGAATTCTCCGGTGTGGAACTATGGAATGTAAAGGGAGAAAAAGGAAACTAACGTAAGAACTTTGTAAGCCTATACGCTAGTACGCTTTATCTGGAAACTGGATATTCTAATCAAAGCATTTACAGTTACACGGAAGACGACGTTTTACCTTCACTTTACTTTTTATTGTACGTAATTACATGGCACATAATAGTCGTCCATGAAAATTTAAAACCAGAACCAGCATAGAGATATACCCAACAACGCATTTTCCTTTCTAAAAAGAGCTTTACGCAATGCAAAACTGAGTTTCTACATTTCTAGATTTCCATAGGCTTACTAGTACCAGTACCAGGTATTTTAGATAATAAAAAAAATAAAACTAACATGCTAACCCGTACTACAAAATTATTATATTTTTCGAAAAAAAAGCAAGCGCTCAAATTTCAATTTTTTTCCTCTTATAAAAACTTTTCCATGATTATGAAAACGGAGTTTACAATACTTCCCTTGTTACGTATTTTAATTTAATAGCGATGATAAATGAGAACTAATTGCACGATTTTTAAAAGCGGGAAACCCCTCGCCCTCTAATCACATGGTTTTGAATTCAAAAAATGTCAACTGATTTAATAGCATGTTATGTTTTTAAGAAAAGTGTGTAAAATCTCATAGTAATCACGTATATGCTTCTAAAAATCTGTACGAATCTTTTACTGATAAATACAGTAAGTAAATGACGCATGATTTGAAATTAGGTAAAATTTTCTAATCGTATGTATTCTAATCGAAAAAATGTCGAATATATATTTCAGTAAAAAGCAGCTAATATTGAAATATATGTATTCTGCGTAGACTGTAGACTGACGGTATGTCGGATGCAGATAATTGCATTTGAATTTGAAGCAATTATATGATCAGAAAATTGCGTCTGATAGTACGGCGGTATCACTCTCTTCCCACGCACTGAAATATATTATCTAGATTTTCTTTGTATTTCCTAAGCTCACTTTATCTCCTCAAAGGCAAAGAGATATATTTAGTTGTAATCCGTAATCCGTATTTTTGTAAATGCCAAAAAACATGTGTGGGAAGAAGGTATAGCTTACTAGTTAGTTTTAAATAGGAGGTTACCTCTATATTTTGTATTCATCAACCTAAGTATATGGTATTATATCAGTATAGAAGGAAAATGAAAGTGAGGACTTTTATTAAGCCCTCAAGATACATTGGACACACTTTAATACTTCCAACAGGATATGCCTATCACATATCGTTGTTGGTGTTATGTCGTTGCATGTCGTTGACGTTGCCAGTACCGGTACCGGTGCCAGTATCGGTGTTGGACCCGTTGCCGTATTGACGCTACATTCACGCCAACTATTTCCTGTGTGCGATACTTATAAACAATAATATAGTGGCAGTATCAGATCCGTAGTTACGGGTGATGGTGATACTTTATATATATTGTACAATTCTATTATTTTTCCTGGGTTCATCCAGAAATTATGTCGTGTGCAAAACTGTACTAAATTTCTTCACTTTCCGGAAATTAAACAAGTATTTATAAGCTTAAAGAAAATATCTTATAACATTTTAATCTTTATAAATATGTATACTGTAACACTTACTAGTCAGCCCCTCAACAGTATAAAGCTATGTGGACGTGATTTATGGATGCACCCTGCTAAGCTTGAACTTGTTTGTGGGGAGCGCTGGAAATGGCTTACAAAAACTATATATGTATAGGCATACTATACTGTTAACACTTTCCTGAGTCATTTATCACGCTTGGTTTATTCATCTTTTCTACAGGAAAAGCCCATAGGGGTACAATGACAATGCTGTGTATAATAGGAAGCGGATGCCTTCAACTTGAGGCAACTCTCTTAGTTGGTTCTGTAACTGCCGAGTATCTTAGAATACATTCCGAATCCATTGATCCATATTGCATTACATTGCATTGGATTTTTCTAATTTATTTTCTCTATATTTCCAAGTGAGTTTAAAGACGATCTCTTTATAATTTTTTTATTTATTGTTGTTGTCATAATATTTTTATAAATTATTTTCAAAATCTGTGGGTAAACATAAATACAAAAAACTGATACTGTGCGGCTTTAGGCCCTTTTAGGAATACACTTATTTGTGCTCCTTAAAGATAACCTAAAAAAATAAATATCTGCGCTTGGCATGTGTACATTTCTACCTGTATGCCTATAGTCTGCATGAGTATGCTGCACAGAATGTAAAAATGCTGTAAATAGCAGAACCGATGTAATTTACTGATATTCCTGACTTAAAAAATGAGTGCATTTTATATATTACTATATGGAAAAATTCTATACAAGTAGTTTTTAAAATTATATGACAGCGCTTTCTCCTAGGTTGCTAAGCTACTAAGAACTAAATTCCTAATGTTGAATGCAAAAAAAGTTTGAAAAAAGTTTGATTTTTTTACCTCTCATTTTACTTAACTACACCATTAATATTATATTATAACTTCCAAAGGCGTTGGTTGCGTTGCAATTCGCAATATTCAAATTGAAATCCAAACTTTTACATTAGCAAGAAGTTTTTTGCCATTTTTACAAAAAACAAGGTATAAAGACAATGAGCAGTTCTCTCAGAGGCAATTGGCGGCTTGGAGATTTTTCAACCACAATTTAATCATTTATCATATAGCTATAGTTGGCGGTAAAAAAAACTAGGTGAATTTTTAAAGAAATTATTTTGGGACTATTGGCAGTTGTAATATTATGTGGAATTTTGCAGTTGTTTTGCGCTTTTGTAGATGTACAGTTAGAAATAGCAGATCGGCAAAATTGACCCTACCGCAAATTGACCCTTCAAAAACAAATTGGCCGTCCGATTGATGCCCTATGCCATAATCAACAGCTAATTGCCCCCCTAACCGCGAATTGACATGTAGACCAAAAATAATCTATAAAGAAAGTATCTTTTTACGTGTCAGTGGTGTCAATCTTTTTAGTTTGAAGTTTTTGCTTAATAGCTAATAATCGTAATGCAAAACTTGTTTGCAACATTTTCAATTCCCAGTTCCATTCGAAATTCAAACTTTCAAACTACCTAACCTACCTATATTGTAAGAATAAAAATAAATGACAGTCAAAAATTAAAATATTGCAAGTATCAAGTATTTGCGCTTCCCATTTACAATGAGGTAAAGTATCTACCGAAATGTATCAGAATGACTGTCTATATTGGTATATTATAAGCCACTACAAATTCTGCAGATACCGTTATATATCGTCTGTGAAGATCCAAAATGACCCATATCCGTTATTAGTTTCAAACAAAATGCACCATCTACAGAAAAAATTAAAAGAACATGTTCATGAAAGCATCTAAATAGAATATTTTGCACTTAAAAAAAACATGTAAATAGAATATTTTACACTTTTCAAAAAACATGTAAATAAAATATTTTGCACTTTTCAGAAACATGTAAATAGGACATTTTACGTTTTTAAAAAACATGTAAATAGGACATTTTACGTTTTTAAAAAACATGTAAATAGGACATTTTACACTTAAAAAAAACTTAAATAGGACATTTTGACGTTTTTAAAAACATGTAAATAGAGCAATTTGCTCATTTTAGAAACTCATGATTAGCATTGTAAGCACGTATCTTATTTACTGTCTTTTTTTGACATAGCTCATTTTAATTCTAGCATAAATTGGAAAAGGTTTTGGTCATTTTGGTTCTTCATATGCAGACGATATGTGTATATTCATTAGTAAAAGTAGAAATAAATTCGTATGTAGGTAGTACTTACAATAAGGTACATTAGCCTACATTAAATTTTTTCCCTAATGTAATGGTGATCATATTATATATTATGTATATTTATTTAGCCACATGCGGAAAACTTTTTATATACACGGAATCTGCGATCTGCGACTCTGAATCTAAATCTGATCCTGCCAAATGTGAAAAGTGTAAAAGTGAAATCCGCTACCTCTGCTCCTCATATTACACAATGTTACATAGGACCTGTAGGCATAGGGCATATAATACAATATATAGTCCAATAGGTTGTCCTCCTAATTCATGATTCATGGTTTAAACTCGAGACACTACTACTAACAACGAAATATATAGGTGAGGTACTTAAGTACATAGGAGTAGGCAAAGCCCATCATTTGGAGGCAATAAAATAAAAGCATTCAAAGACTACGCTCTACTTCACTTTCTATTTTCTACTTCCTTCTTCAGCATTTTCAACTATTGCGACTCTCTCACAAACTCACATAGCGAATATCCTAAATTACCAAAAAGGGATTTTACTCTCTCAACTCTGAAGGTCTGAAAAGGCAAATGCTATGATGCTTAACATTGTAGTCTCCATTTGATTTATTCCCAAAACTCCTATTCTCTTGCACTGCATCAATTTCAAAGCGACAGCCCATATCACATAGCACTTTCACAAATCCGGTGGGAATGTCAGGTGCAAACTGATCTATCTTACTGTAAGTCCCATAAAAAATTAGATATAATTGAATGAGGTGAATTGGGTATATACTTGAAAAAAGGCTGTTTTGAGTTGTAGTATAATACATATGTCTTTGAAAAGGTGGAAATTACAATCATTTGAATTTCATATTTTGAGAACACTACAAGTCAACTCAGCGACGGTAAAAGGTGGGAAATTTTAAAATTAGTTGTCAGTAATATGTTTTTGAAAAATACGCTTTGTAAAACCTTCTTATAACATAATTTGGGAAAGCTGCAAAATATTCTAACGAAAACGTTTTAAAAATGATGTTTGAATTTCATACTTTTTTAAATGTGCGAAATCCTCTAATAATTTTAATTTTTAGTTGTTGAAAAGATTGCAAAATTGTCTAATATGTAACATGTTTTTGAAAGATGCAAAATGTTCTAATTACATGTTTTTGTAAAGATGCAGCATTTTTTAATTAATTTTGTTTGAAAAGTTTCAAAGCGCTCTAACTATCCGTTTTTTAAAAGAATCAAAATGTTCTAATTACATTTGTGTCGCAATATGCAAAACTTTCTAATCACACGCTTTTGTAAAGGTGCAAAATATTCTAATTACATGTTTTTAAAAAGATGATAATTTTTCTAACTATATACCCCTTTTTGAAAAGATGCAAACTCTCCAAATTACATCATCATAAAAACTACAAATTTTCTACTACAATACATACTTTCAAAAATTGCAAAATATTCCAACTACACGGTTTCCAAAAGTTGCTTTAATAAATTCTATCACCAAAATAAGCAATTTTAGCGAATTTTTCAAAAGCACATTTTTATAGTTAATTATATCGCTCAAAATTCTCTCATTGCTCTAATCAAACCACTTACAAATGCGATTTTGCATATAATCCTCATTCTACCCAGCTATATACTTTCAAATACCTTATAGTAGGTACGTAAGAACTTTTTCTAAATCAGCTTCCAATTGCATATATAAAATCGAAATTTTCAAACTCAATTTTACAATTCAAATTTACCTCCTTAAAGTCAAACTTTAAAAAAGTAACCATAGCCATTATCATAAACAAAAGGTAAGTAAATGGATTTTGCACATGTCTAAATGGGAACCGTGTACAGTTTAGATCACAAATTAAGATATGAGTTTTTGCAAGTACACCTTCAACAAGGAAAGGCCGATGCCGGTGCCGGTGACTACAATAAGGATGGTGGTGATGATGATGATGATGCGATGACATGCAGTAGTAGTACAATGGGGTATAGCGAAGTACCTTATCCATCCTACCTACCTACCTACCTCCATATAGATTACATGTCTACTGCCTACTCAAGCATTCTTTCTTCTTTTTTTCATTATTTCCTTGCATACTTTTGCCATATGTGCTGATTCACCGCCACCGCTGCTATGGACTCCGCATTGAAGTACGACGTACCTACCTCTAAAAATGTACTACATTACTTACCTTTTGGCAGGGACCGTGTGTTCAGTCGTTCAGTCGTTCAGTATGGAAGCCACAGGCAGGAGAGAAACTACAGTATAGAAAATGTGTAGAATCCGAATGAGGAGTAATTTCATGGAATAAAAGTATCATATGTTCATTTGCCCAGCTACTTTACATTTACAACTTTATCGATCCTCTCTATCTTTTCTCTTATAACACCACTCTCAATCGCTATGTATTTCTACGTCTACCGCACTTCTATACCGTTACCGTTCCACCGCTCTACCCTCCTGTGTCCATGTCGATGAGTTTGAGTGAGTGAGGCTTGCTTTCTCCTCCAGGACAATCTAAATCTAAATCTATACACTTAGCAACTGCACGTACATACAGACACTCCACTACTCATCTCAGCCACTTCATTCAATCCTTGAATTCTAAAGGTATCTACTACCAGTATCCTCTGCCTCCATGTAGACCGACCGCGACACCAACAACCAATCGACACCGACCACACAACAACCAAAACCAAAACCAAAAGCCCAACAAAATCAACAGTCAACCTACCATCCATTCAGCCCTGCGACAACACCCTCATCCTAAAATTCCTAAATCCGAATGACAAAATCTAAAATAGAAAATCCGAAACAGGAAACAGAGGAGAGTGTGAGAGAGATCGGGATGGGAGGGGGGAGATGAGGGGTTGAGGGGGCTATAAGAACGTACGGGAGTACGAGATGCGTTCGGTTTCGGTCTTCCTGTTTAGAGTTTAGATTTAGATAATACATTTATAGTTTGTGTATCTCTGCTTTCCTTTTAGTTGGTTTACCTTTACTTTTGCATTTCCTCCTTTCATCCAGAACTTTTACTTATTTTCCTTAGAGACGTAGCTAAGCATTAGAAATATGTGTGGAGCCTATTTTAAGTATAGGCATTTTAGGTGGGAATACAAATACAAATTTTACACACGGCTTTTTGTATATAGAAATATATGTAGATATGGCTGATATGGTCTGTGAAGAACCAAAATGACCCATTTCCATTTTTAGCTGAAAACAATGTGTACTATCTACAAAAAAAAATGAAACATGTCTTTAAAACGTTTAAATAGAATATTTTGGAATTTTTAAAAACATGTAAATAGAACATTTTACAATTTTCAATAACATGGAAATGGAACATTTTGCACTTTTCAAAAAAGGTGTGAATAGAACATTTTACAATTTTCAAAAAACGTGTAAATGGAACATTTTGCACTTTTCAAAAACATGTAAATAGAACATTTTGCACTTTTCAAAAATTCTTAATTAGCATTTTAAGCTTGTTTCTCATTTTGTTTTTATGACACAGCTCATTTTGATTCCAGCTTAAATTGGATATGGGTCATTTTGATTCTTCACAGACGATATCTTTAGTGATTCTGTTTAATGGCGATTATAACAGAAATTAAAATTTTCAAAACATTGTGTATATGCATTAAATACAGTAAGTACTTTACTATCAGTACGTCTGTCTATAAAGCTATGAAATACTTTGATTTTGAATATCATTTTTGGCAGCCTATATTTTAAAAAGGAAAATGTGAGCGAATTTCATAATTTTCTCTGTCAACAAAAAAAGCACAGTGAAAACATAGTACAAATGTTCTGACTGTGAAAACACAGTTTTTAAACGGTAAGATCCACCAATAAATAACCATCTACGATGTACTAAAGACGTGGTTTTACAATACCCAAGGACCAAAGTTGAAATTACAACTCTCGCCAGGTAATTGCTATAAATCTTTCCCTCATCTTCTGGGTTTCTATGGTTTACCTTAAAGGCAGGCTTATATACCCATTACCCAGTCCCAGTTCCAGTCCCCAATCAGTTCTGACAGTATAATAGTATAATAGTGTGCAGACAGTAAAAATGTCAAAATACGCTCATGGGCTTTGAGCATCTGATTTGATGCGGGTAAATGGTAAATAAGAGAGAAAGCGAGAGAGAGAAAGGGAAATCTGACACTGGTATTTGAGATTGGTATTGTACGGCCACGGACTACGGGAGTGGGACTATGCCGAATGCAGACAAAATCCCCGTCAAATTCTCACCTGTCACAACTCCGGGTCCGGGTAGGAGCGTGAAGGAGCTGAGGAGAAGGAGGGAGACGAGAACAATTCGGTTGAGATAATCCAGATCCTGAGGGAAGAGTGAGGAGAGCGATTTGGATTTCACACGTCGACGACTCCACCGACTCCCCTGGCAATTACAAAGCTCCCGGAGCCGGATGGCCATTCCGTCAACACTGGAGTTTTTCCTCCCAGCAGCAGAAGTACAGGACGACGACGAGGACGACGACGAAATCGACGAGGCGGGCGACAATGGCCAGGGCCACCCCAACAACTTACCCTCCGGATCTCTTGCGCTTGTTGTTTTTGTTACGCTTGATCCTGGCCTCGGAATTGGAACGTCAACGACATCATTACAGCAATTTTGAATGACTGGCACTGGCACTGACACTGGGACCGGGACCGGTACCGGGACCGGTACCGGCACTGGAACTGGAACGGGGATGCCTTTTATTCTTTGAAAATGCTCTGGAATTGTTTCTATTATTTTCAAAGATTCTGGATTTCGACGCGGGTCCATTTTCATTCCTGATTTCAAATTCGATTTCAATTTCATCTCTAACCCTTCCGCCCCTTCACCCACACTCACACCAACACCGACACCAACACCAACACTGAGACGATTACACCTTCTTTTATAGCTCATCTCGAGAGGAGAGTAGTCCGTAAAGCGTAACCGTCGTACGAGTCGTAAAACTATTTCAGCAGTTGCCACGTATGCACACAAATGAGCTCTATTTCAAATGTACAAATTTAATGTTATGGTATGTTTTCTCTCAGATCTTGCAAACTCCTCTATCCAGATTCTGTAACTAGAAGGTTTTTAACATTCTAAAATGTTCAATAGGGCAATTTTAGAGCAATTTTTACACACTTAAATTACAGTGATTCTATGACACTGTCGATAAGAAAATATCTGGACTATTCAATTCAGGGGCAAGTTGGAAATTGGCTATTTAAATATACCTATATAAAGACAATAAAAATAAAGTGTGTTTTCAACATATTAAAAGAAGCTTTAAAGGAATCTGGTTTAATAATTTCAAAAGGCAACAGTATTCGAATTTTTACAAAGCAGCAATTAAGATTTAAATTTGTTTAAAACCACTTTGGTTATGCAGTCAAATGGCGAATTTAAAGTTCGTTAATTAAATTAAATCGTAGATAGATTATTTTGCAATCTAAAAGAGAACAACATTATATAGCGTCTGTGAAAAACAAAAATGACCCATATCTAATTTACGCTAGAATTAAAATGAGCTACTTAATAAAAAACACTGAATTAATTGAATGCGTAAAATGTTAATTATAAGTTTTTCAAAAGTGCAATATGTTGCATTTACACTTTTTTGAAAAGTACCAAATTTTCTTATTACACGTTTTTGAAAAGTGTCAAATGTTCTAATTACACGTTTTTGAAGAGTGTAACATTTTCTAATAACAAGTTTTTGAAAAGTGTCAAATGTTCTAATTACACATTTTTGAAAAGTTTCAAATGTTCTAACTACACGTTTTTGAAAAGTGTAACATTTTCTAATTACACGTTTTTGAAAAAGTGTAAAATGTTCTATTCACATGCATTAAGGATTACACGATATATTCATGCATGTTTTGTAGATAGTACATTTCGTATTTAGTTAAAAATGGATATGGATCATTTTGATTCTTCACAGGCGATATATATTTTATGCAGTACCATATATGAGGAAGTTGAAGTTGAAAAAAGTCCAATGTGAGAATAGACCTTATATAGAAGTTACCTAACAGTCAGTCTAATCTTGACAGGAGCATAGGTAAGTAGGAAGAATGTAATCTTGCCCCATGAAATGGGTTCATTTTGTTTGTTTTATTTGATTTGTTCGAAAAGTGTTTTAGTTCACTTTGAGAGATTACTACACGGAACCGGAACACATTCAAGATTTTTTTTTCTTTTGGAGAGGGGGAATTGGAAGTCACTCTCACACACCACCACCACCACCACCAACCACGCGACCACACTTTTAATTTTACTTTTTCTTTTCCCTTCTTTCGCAATCAGTTCAGCTCAGTCTCACTTTCTCTATGATCTCAAACCGACGAATTTTTGCTTCAACGTGCAATTTTTACACTGGAACTTTTTGCAATTATCTCTTTCGCAATCGTCTCTGTCAAAAACTCAAAAGTCTTTGGGACTGGGCTCTACATAATTATCAGCAGTAACCACGTACCGCCGTATATATGTATAGTATCACACTTAATCAACACTTTTTATTCTAAATTCAATTCAACAATTCTCACAATTTTCCTACTATTCTTTTCTCCTTTATTGTGGTTGAAGTTCTTTGTAAAAATTTGAAACTTGGTTTAGTGTTAAAAATCTAATTTAGCTTTTTATAAAAGCTTCTTACGATTTTTATTGTAACTTCAATTTTAATTTGAATAATAATTGTGTAATTCCATTTGCTTCCAAGTACATAGGGGTAATTACGTAGGTAGTTTTTTTTACACTTTTCATTTGGAACTTGTTGTGCAGACGGCAGACGATGTATGTTCTTGTTTACTGTAGGCAGTGTAGGCTGTAGGTAGACTCATGCATATAGATGGAAAGTATTGAAAATAGAAAGTAGACTGGAAGTAATATGGATGAGAGTATGGAGCCAATTAGTCATTAGCTGTAGGGAAGAGGATTAATTACGAACACGATCTCTGTGGATCTTGGAAAAGATGTATGAAATATATTACAGAGATTACAGTCCATGTAGACGTAGACTTTGTTTCAAGCTGCTCAGCCTCCTGATGGTAACATCCCAGCCAGCTGTTTAATTAGAGAGACAGAGAGCGAGCGAGACTACCTATAATTTTAGGATTCGCTCACAAGATATGAAAAAGATTTGAGTTTGAAAGTGGCTATTTTTTGCACAAGTGTATAGAGAAGATTTCCGTGAACTGTTGACTGTAGACTGTAGGTAGGTAGGTAAGATTGTTCGCTCGACTATAGTTTGTTCACGTCTGTTTCTGTAGTGAGTCAACTGGACGTCCTGTAATTTTATTTTATTCATGTATTATGTATTAGATAAGCGAAAGAAGAAGGACGCTATATATCACATAAAAGTAACTTAGGTACCGTATATTCTATAATAATGCGCTGGTCTGTAATAATACTCGGGTCTGAGAGACCTCAGTTTGAATAGTACGCGGGTCTATTTAACACACTATTACGCTGGTCTGTAATGCTACGCGGGTCTGTAATAATACTCGGGTCTGAGAGGTCCAAATTTGGATAGTACGCGGGGCGCACTATTATAGGATATACGGTACTTAAGTATAGGTAGTTATTCTTAGCTAATAAGGTGCAAAAATGTAATATCTACAGTGTCAAATTTACATATCATAAAACTGTATCGGACCAAATTAAATGGCATTACGTACACTGCGTAGATATTATTAAGCATTTTGAATTTTTTAAACTGTATAAAACTATATACTACTATATAGATTTGACACTTTTAATTCATTCATCTAATTACTATTGATAAAAGTATGTGAAACATTTTAAAATCTAAAATCCATATTGTCTATACAAAACCAAAATGATCCATTTCCAATTTATGCTAGAATTAAAATGAGCTATGTCAAAAAAATACAGAAAATAATATACATGCTTACAATGCTAATCAAGAGTTTACAAAATGAGCAAATTGTTCTATTTTCATCTTTTTAGAAAGGTCACAACGTCCTATTTACATGTTTTTCAAAAGGTCAAAATATTCTATTCAAGTGTTTTTAAAAGTACAAAATATTCTATTTAAGTGTTTAAAAAAAAATAAAATGTCCTATTTACATGCTTTTCAAAAGTGCATAATATTCTATTTACTTGGTTTTTGAAAAATGCACAAGGTTCTATTTACATACTTTCATGAACATGTTATTTTAATTTTTTCTGCAGATAGTGCATTTTTTTTAAAACTAAAAATGAATATGGATCATTTTCGTTATTCACAGACGATATATAAATTAGACATGTATTTGACGCTATAAAAACTATGCTACGCATACAGTTAGAAGATTTTGGATTTTTGGAAAAAAAAAATGCAACAAGGATATTTGGCACTTTCAATATCTTACTCGTCGATTAGCTTCACTACAATGTATGCAAATTTTTGAACTATCCAGAAACCATCATAATCATAACGTACAGTATTGCATGCGGCATACATACTAAATTGCATGCATGAATTTTTATAATTAAGTTTTGATTACGCTGTATGTGAAATAACTGTAAAAGTTTGCGGTATTTTTGGAAATTGCAATCAGGTCTAACTAAACATATAAAATACACTGTAGATATATAATGAATTTTGCACCTTGCCTTGATACTTGTAGCTTGGAGCGAAAAGCGAACTTGCCTAAGTAAGTAAGTTGTAGTAGTTGAAGTTTATTAAGCTATGGAGTCTATATCCATACAGCTTTGTATTCACAAGATTAATATTAATAATCTCGTGGTTGTATTTACATTCGGAATAATGAAATTTTCTTCTTTATAATATGGGTCTTCTATTCTACGACTATATCAGTAGTAGACTTTTGTTCTTGTCTCGTCAAACTTTTCAGCCTCATCAGCTTTTCATAGGAAAACTTGTGTAAGACTGTGAGAGCGGAAGCGAGAGAAAACTTAAAAGAAGGGAGAAAGCTGCTGCTGTGCCTGTGTAGAGAAAAGGATGCGGATAGAAGATGACTTTCTCTTTACTGGTGCTGTAGTGTGTTTGTACAACGCAACGCTTTGGTTGCCGCACTACCGCTTGTAGATGTGATGAGGAAAATGACGTAAACGAAAACGACGACGATGATGATGATGATGATGATGTCTCACAATCACAATTTGTTTCTTTTATCGCATCATTCAATGTTGAATGTCGAGGTGGAGTCAAAACTTCAAAATTTTGAAAGAGATGAATTTCTTTGTTAAAATTATAATTTTTCACAACTGCACTCACGTACTAAATCACTCCTTTCGCTCTCTTCTATCTCTTGTATCTCTTTTACTCTTCTTAGTCGTAGGGTAATAAATCACTTTCCACGCTCCACTTCCATAAATAATGTAAGTTTGTGGAAAGATACAAAATTTCTTTCCTTTTCTTTTTCCCCCTTCTTCTTTTTTTTATTTCTTCTTTATTTACAGTCTCGACAAATTTACCGAAATTTATTTAAATTTCCAATTTGCAATTAGGAGTTATAGGAATTGAACGTACACATAGCTTCGTCAGTTCAAAATTTTGGAATTTGCATTACAAACGAGATGGGAATAGGGGGCGGTATACGCTATGATGTAGTGTGTGTGTATGGCTCGTTGGCCTTGTAATTGCTTCCGCGGGCTTTTTCTTGAACTAAGAAATCCGATAGTGGATGAAGAAATCTGTGCATTGAATAAAAAAAACAAAAATTTCACAACATTATTTTTAAACTCTACATGCAATGTTACATTTTAATAAATGAACAACAATATTTTTGTAATCAATTAGTTTTGTAGCGGTTTTTTTGAAACTTTTCATTCTAATGCGGAAGTTTTTTTCTACGTTTTAAGTAGTCATAATTTCACTGTCTGAGAATCGAAAAAAATCATTCCTGACGCTTCTGACAGCTGCAATTTAACGCTCATTGCACCTTATTACCTTCTTAAATAGGGTAATTAGATGATTTTAGAAGGTTTAGAAGATTTAAAGCAATTTTTGAAACCATAATTTGTAAGTTCTTTACAATATGTACATAGGTGAAAGTTGCTATATAGGATTCGTGTTAAAAAGTAATCATACAGATACACGAACGTTTAGAAACCTTTTAAAAGTGTCTGTATATAGGTAATTCAATATGTAACGTTCAAATGTTAATGTTTGAAAGCCAAGAGCTAAAACTTGCTACTGCACGTGTAAAGTAATTTACCTAATAATTTAATTCCATAGTTTTCAAAATTTCAGATATCTCCAGTGCCAGTGTTAGTGCCAGTACTGTGTAATATAGTATGCCTACATATATCCTGGCATACTCAAACATATATGTCACGAGTGAAGTCTTAAAATGAACTACAATCATTTTTATCTAAGTAAGTGCCAAAATCTAAATGCACTATTTTTACTAACAAACAAAATACCATGATCCAAAAAGCTAGTAAATAGAACATTTTGTACATTTTCAAAGCATGTAAATAGAATATTTTGTACATTTTGAAAACATGTAAATAGAATATTTTGCAAATTTCGAAAACATGTAAATAGTACAATTTGCGCATTTTGAAAACATGTAAATAGAAAATTTTGCACATTTCGAAAACGTAAAAATACACAATTTTGCACAATTCAAAAACATGTAAATAGAATATTTTGCATATTTCAAAAAAACATAAATATACCATTTTGTACATTTTAAAAAACACATAAATAGAAAATTTTACAATTTCCAAAAATTCGTAATTATTAACACATAAAGCCTGTATCTTATTTAGTGCTATATTTTATACATACACCTCACGTTATTTCTAGCATAAATTGGATATGGGTCATTTTGATTCTTCACTCACAATATATCTAAAATAATATGCAGTTGCTAAGCATTACTTAAGCCAGTGGAAAGCAGCGTTGGGAAAATTGACGACACTGCTTTAAATGAAAATATGGGGGCTCTGAAATAAATCAGGGAATAATGAACGATAACGATAGAAACTTGGGCTTTTGTTCAATTGACAATTTTCTCTACGTTCTAAGGTCGACTTTGACGCTCGACTCAAAATCGAAATCGAAATGGAAATCGAGGACACACAAGGAAGTTTCCATTTAAATTGGGAGAGAAACGACATAAGGAAAAACTAAAGCAACTAACAAGGAAAACGACGAGGAAGACGAACCGATCCCGATGCCGATATCCGATATGCGGCAAGTTCAGTACGTAGGTACATATATGTATCTGACATGTATTCGTATGTGTGTGCCCATATACTGTCTGTTTGTCCATAGATCTTTCTGCCGTACCTATATACTCTGTCATGTCAGTTCTGCCTGTCTATCTATCTATCTATCGGCATTGTACGCGTACAAACTAATAAAAGGAAAGTAAACTCAAGTGAAAGTCGAAAAGTTAAACTAAAAACTAGAACATGTACATATTTACTCGTAGTCTAACCAAAGGACGGAAGTTGATTTGCCCTGCGCTTTGATGAGATGCATAAATCTCCTATACAAATAACAGAGAGAAAGAGAGATACAGAGAGAAACATATACTATGGAGAAAGTGAGTGAAAACTTTTTAAAAGTTTTACTTTTAACTTAATTATAATCTTCCTTCCCTCTCAGTTCCCTGTCTTATTTGTCTTGTTGTATCTGCTTGTCTTACTTTTACTTTGGTTTCGGCTTCACTTCTTTTTATTTTTACACTGTTACCGTAAAGCTCTGATTGGAACACCCGCGCTCATCCATTTAAAACATTTGCCTTAAAAACTCGCGCAATTTTATGAAGACCCGCGCTGCTTTGTACAAGCATAAAAGACGCCACAGCAGGTAGCCCCCGCTGCTTGAATTTTCAAAAAACATGTAAACGAAACATTTTACAATTTTCCAAAAATGTGTAAAAATAATATTTTGGCTTTTCAAAAACATGGAAATAAAAAATTTAACAATTTTCTTAAAACATGTAAATAGAACAATTTGGACTTTTTTCAATCAAGTAAACAGAACATTTTGCACTTTTCGAAAACATGTAAATAGAACATTTAACAATTTTCTTAAAACATGTAAATACATCATTTTGAAATTTTCTGAATCAAGTAAATAGAACATTTTAAACTTTTCTAAAACATGTAAATAAAACGTTTAACACTTTTTTCAAAACATGTAAATAGAACATTTTGCACTTTTCTAAAACATAAAATACAATATTTTGCTTTACCATAGAAAACCATCAATATAATAAAAATGGTGGTTTTTGTATGGAAACAACTTGCTGCCTAGAAGCAATTCCTTCGTCCGGCCCTGAGGCATCATATGTGTGAAGCTGTAGCATAGCCTGTATATTAAAACGCGGGTCTAGGAGGTCAGAATTTGAATAGTAGACGGGGCCTATTATTACAGGAAATACGGTAGTTGACTTTGTACTGCAAAACAGTGAAAGAGGATGAAACTCTGGAATTAATATTGAACTTGCTTTCTTTTGTTATTTTCTACTATCTGCTATGCATTCTAGTTTCACCAACTTTTAAATTTTTTTTCTATTTTGTATATTCTATAGTTTTTTTTTTACTCTGCACTATCTGCATCAGTGCCACTACTAGTGAGTGAGCTACTACTGGTAATGCAGTGCAGTGTTTTTTTTTGTTTTTTTTCCGCACTAGGTTTTTGTTTCAAGAGTATAATCTCTAAGTTTATTTAAAGCATAGTTGGTTGAGCTGGAAATAAATTTGAATTGTTAATGATACTTGAAGAAAGTGCCTACAAATTCAACCCTGCCGTTGCCGTCAATATGCAACATACAAGATGAAATATGTGTGTGTGTGAGAGACCAAAAAAGTAGTATGTGTTTCAGTAGTTCTGTTTTCTTTTTTTTCTCTTCGTACTTGTTTAATGCTTTTCCTGTAGTAGTAAACGAAGCTAATAAAAACAATCGTAAGTATGAGAAAGTTTAATCGTAAATAGTCTGGGAAACTGGGAGGCTTAAAAAATTGTGCTACTGAATATTGTGAAAAGTAAGTTGTACAAAAATTTGAGTTGGTACAAATTATTATTATTTTTTTTTTTAAATTTGATCTCCAGGCACTGATGGGCCTAATCAAATGTTACTATAGAGGTCCCTAGCGCATAAAATTAATTTGCATATCGTCTATGAAGAACCAAAATGACCCATTACTAATTTATGCTACAGCTACAATCAAAATGAGCTATGTCATAAAAACAAAATAAGAAACATGTGTAAAATTTTAGTTAGTTATTTTTGAAAAACGTAAAATGTTCTATTTACTTGTTTTTCAACAATGTAAAATTTCTTATTTACATGTTTATAAAAAGTTGCAAAATATTCTAATTCCATGTTTTCGAAAATGTGCAAAATGTTCTAATTCCATGTTTTTGAAAGAGTGCAAAATGTTTTATTTCCATGTTTTCGAAAAGGTGCAAAACTTTCTAATTCCATGTTTTGAAAAGTGCAAAATATTCTATTTAACTGCTCTCAAGTCATATTTGAAAATTTTTGTAGATATTTGATATTGTTTTTAGTTAAAAATAGACATGAATTCATGAAAAATTCCATGTTTTTGAAAAGTGTAAAATGTTCTATTTAGATATTTTTGAAAAGTGGAAACTGTTCTATTTAAATGCTCTCAAGACATATTTGAATATTTGTGTAGATAGTTGGTATTGTCTTTAGCTAAAAATAGATATGGGTAATTTTGGTTCTTCACAGACGATATATTACATGGTAATATTAATTTACTGTGTAGCAAGATTTTTATTATTAAAATTTTCTCGTCTTGTAAATAATGCTTAATGGTGAAGTACAAAACCGTGTATTGAATGTAGAAATACTAAATAGATTTAATTACAGTTTCATTAATGGTATATTATAGGTATTCATTATAGGTACATATGTTTTAAAGCCACCAACCCATTCAATGCTGATTATTGCTGATTGAAAAAGCCTACATTGTCTCTTGCTGTAGAAGAAACAAACAAACGAAGGAAAAGATTAAAAGCAAGCTGAAGCTGGAGTCACATTTTTTTATTTCATCCCTTGTGGCATACATTTATTTTTGTGCCATACAGTATAATAGCTTACCTTGAACCTTGTATCTGTTCCTACGGCTACGGCCACGGCCAGCGTCGTTGTATGAGTGCAGTACATAGTACATATATGATGCCATTAAAGTACGTTACAGCAGTAAAACGCGTATCTTTATGGAATATTTTATCATACTTGAACATTAACTAAACTCATACTTCAGACTTGAAGCAGCAGTAATCTAGTAGTTTGTAGTAGTATAGCCTAAGGATTATAAAGCGCACAAGTAAACATCATGATGCATGAGATGGTTCTGTGGAATTTTAAAAAGTTGATGGAAGTTTCTTTGGAACTTTACTAGGTAGTTTTTACAGTGCAGGCTTCAGACTACAGTTCAGCGCCAGTGCAAACTTACAAAATTTGAATTTTTGGTAATTTACCGGGCCCGTCTTGATTCCATTCAATTCACTTTGGGTTTTCACACAAATTGAGTTTCAGTATCTTTTTTTAAATTCGGAAAATATCAGAAAATTCTAAAGTTCAAAATCGTAAAATTTTAATTTTAAAAATCCGCAAATGCTAAAAACGTCCTGCTTACTTTATAAGGCTCAAAGGGATCGATCTTATCAATTCTTTTAATTTCAATAAAGGAACCATTTCCAGCGCCGGTCGAAGTAATTACTTTTAGGAAGCAATTTGTTTCCAAACAAAACCATCATTTTGATTTATTTATTGTTTTCTTTTGTAAATCAAAATTTTGTACTTACATATTTTATAAAAGTTTAAAATGTTCTATTTACTTGATTTAGAAAAGTCCAAAACGTTCTATTTACATGTTTTGAGAAAAGTGTTAAATTTTTATTTGCATGTTTTTGAAATGTACAAAAATAATTATTTGCATGTTTTTGAAAAGTTAAAATATTATTTTTACATATTTTTTAAAACTGCAAAATGTTCCACTGTTGTATTTTAAACATTCAAGCCACATCATAACCATGTCACGATGTTTACTTGTTACGCATTCCAACTCTATGTATGGCTTCTTGTTGATCATAGAGGTTTATTTTTTTATTATTTTTCTACAAACAATGTTATAAGTACTTCTCGTATGTCTCTTGTTATCCCTTTGTTAGCAGTGTAAAAGATAAGCTCGTTATTTAGGAATTAAAATTCTACTGAAACAATCTGTTCAACTTACTGTTCAATGTCGTACGAAAACCGAAAACCAACATCCAACTCTATGAGCGTCATACAGCAGCATAGTAATAATAATATCAGTAGTAATTCCAACTACATGAATAGTTTGCTCCTGGCCTATGTGACTCTACCCAGCATGTACATACATGCCATCGTTTGGCCCCGCCTGACATATCGTCTGTGAAGAACCAAAATGACCCATATCCTATTTAAGCTAGAATCAAAATGAACTATGTCATAAAAACAAAATGAGAAACATGCGTACAATGTTAATTAGGAGTTTTTGAAAAGTGCAAATTGTTCTATTATAATGTTTTTCAACACTGTAAACTGTCCTATTTACATGTTTTTGAAAAGGTGCAAAATGTTCTAATTCCTTGTTTTTGAAAAGGTGAAAAATGTTCTAATTCCTTGTTTTTGGAAACTTGCAAAATGTTCTAATTCCATGTTTTTGAAAAGGTGCAAAATGTTCTATTTACATATTTTCAACAACGTAAAATGTCCTATTTACATGCTTTTGGAAAAGACACAAGATGTTCTATTTCCATGTTTTTGAAAAGGTGCAAAATTTTCTAATTCCATGTTTTTGAAAAGGTTCAAAATGTTATAATTCCATGCTTTTGAAAATGTGCAAAATGTTCTATTTATAAATGTTTGAAAAGTACAAAGTACTCTATTTAAATGTTTTGAAGACATGTTTTAATATTTTTGTAGATAGCCGATATTGTTTTTAGCTAAAAATGGATATGGGTCATTTTGGTTCTTCACAGACGATATAGTGAGTCGTTTCAAATTTTAAATTCTAATTCTAAGCATATTGCCGTTGTCATTATTTTTATTATTATTATTATTATTATTATTATCAGTATTATTATGCAGGGCTCCGCATGACATCCATGTTCCATATGGAATACAAAAGTAAAAGCTGAGCGAGAACGAGAACGAAAACGACAGCAAGAAAAACAACAACAAACGACAACCTACAGCGTAGAACTACAAACTATAATAATATGTACCTAGGAGAAAGTACAACTCTACATACAAAACGAAAGGACCATCTCGTCCCGGTCCCACAACGTAACAACATTACGTGTTCACTCATCTCGTTCCTTTTGGTTTTCGAAGCTTGTTGGTTTGTAGAATGAGAATATGAAAAGCACGTATAATTATTATTATGGATGGTGAAGGAAAACGACAAACGAGGTCATAAAAGATACTACTGAGTACATACTAAACTCCTCTGACTCTATTTAGCGTGGGCTGTGTATTAATTCCAAATATTACTTTTGTAATGAAGAGAATGGTACTGGTTATGGAATGGAAGGGAAAACATATTCGTGTTCGTGCCCACGTTCATTTTTCATTTGTCAGTTTCACTCTTTTCACTGAAGGCATAGTATGGTGGCAGTGGACGGGAAAAAGAGGAGAAAGCCATGTCACAGTATTATACGTCTCCTGTTTAATTGTGTAGCTCGAGGCTCTGCTCTACGAGGACATTTCTAATTTCTACGCAAGGAGCTTAAATCTGTGCTGTGATGAGAATTGCGGTAATTATAATAAATTATACTCACACACGATCTATCCACTGACACTGCATGGGTTCCATCGCGTCTAGGACTGCCAGGCTACATTTTGCTATGGTTAAGGGTGGTGGTGATGGTGGTATATTGGTACATGGTACGTTAAACAGTAGTTTTTAAGAATTTGCAAACAGTTTTCTAAAATTAAAAAATCTAGTTTAACAAATATGCTCCTTTTAGATTACTGTATTTTCTGTAATAGTGCACGGGTCTGAAAGGTAGGAGTTAATACATAGTATACGGGTCTATTTATTTAACCAGGGTCGGACGAAGGAATTTATTTTAGGTAGAAATTTATTTCCAAACAAAAACCACCATTTTGATTTTATTGATGGGTTTCTTTTGAAAAGTGTGAAATGTTCTATTTACATGTTTTTGAAAAGTTTAAAATGTTCTATTTACTTGATTCACAAAAGTGCTCAATGTTCTATTTACATGTTTTGAGAAAAGTGTTAAATGTTGTGTTTACATGTTTTAGAAATGTACTGAAAGATTTTTATTTACACGTTTTTGAAATGTACAAAAAATTTTATTTGCATGTTTTTAAAAATTCAAAATAATATTTTTACATATTTTTTAAAACTGTAAATTGTAAAATGCGTGTGTGTGTAAATTATGAGAACATAAGTTTTTAAAATTCAAGCAGCGGAGGCTGCTTGCGCTGGCCGCATTATCCGTCCCTGTATTTAGAATACTACTATATAGAAGCTCTCTCATAATTTTGCAAAATTTTGAATACTTAAGCTTTGAATAAATTTATGTGAAGAAACCTTCAATTAGTATATAGGAATGCCTACAAAACTCTAAATTTCCTTTAATACCGTCAACCGTATAGTTTGCAGAAAATTGAAAATAGTTTCATATATGTATTTCCTTTTGAGTTATTATCATTTCTGACCAATTGCTACTTATGCAGGTACTTCAAAGTGGAAGTTACGAAATCACGTACCTACTCAAGATTATAGTTATGTCACGCATCCACGTGGCTTCCTACTTCAAACGAAAAACAAATTCTTGGAATAATAACTTTAAATATATGTATAGAATAAGGGCAACTACTCGGCAATATAGGTGAACCATATATCGTATTTGAAGAACCAAAATGACCCATATCCAATTTAAGCTAGAATTAAAATGAGCTATGTCAAAAAACCAAAATGAGAAACAAGCGTAAAATGTTATTTAAGAGTTTTTGAAAAGTGTAACATTTTCTATTAGCATGGTTTTGGAAAGTGTAAAATTTTCTAATTCCATTTTTTTGAAAAAGTGCAAAATGTTCTAATTCCATGCGTTTGAAAAAGTGCAAAATGTTATAATTCCATGTTTTTGAAAAAGTGAAAAATGTTCTAATTCCATGTTTTTGAAAAGGTGCACAATTTTCTAATTCCATGTTTTGAAAAATGCAAAATGTCCTATTTAATTGCTCTCAAGACATATATGAAAATGTTTGTAGATATTTGATATTTTTTTAGTTAAAAATAGACATGAGTCATTTTGGTTCTTCACAGACGATATATAGCATATGGGACTACCTTTATATATGTATATCTAAATCATAATTATAGAATTCATATAGCTATAGCCGTAGCCCACTCCAGTAACATAGTAAATGAATTTGGCATTAAATTCTCTAAATGGAAGTTGATGATAAATTCAAATTAGCACAGGAGAGAGAGAAAGACAGGGAGACACATACAGAGTTTCATTTCCATTTCTATATTTCACCAGGCCGTCCAAATGCCCCATGGCCTGTCCCCCTGTCCCACAACTGAGCCTATAATACCTGACACTCACATTTGATTTAGTTTATATCTGTATGTAAATACCTTTATAGGTAGTGAACTCGCCCACAATTGGCCTATATATAGGAACATACTATTATAGACTTCTAGTTTCAGTTCCTATGCAGTACATAGTACAGGGACAGTGCCAGGAAGGATAATACGAGTTCATTGCCAGAGAGAAACTAAACTAGATTTATAGAGAGAACACGTTGGATTTAATAAAATTCCCCCGTGTCTCGGAACGTCGGAACACACACGTACATAACTAAACGGTTTGGGGAGCTTGCTGCGGGCTTTAGTTGTGATTTAATTAAGTACGCCATAAATTAGTTAAGTATCCATTAAGATATAGACAACCTTATTTTATTTCACTCACCATTTTATACAATCTAATATATTGTATATGCCCAGTCCACTATACTCCCCAAACCTCATATATAATCAAGGTAGTTAACCGCACTAACACAGTGCTGTAAACCATATTAATTTTTCATTAGCGCGCCGTGGCTGGAAATACGTTCACAACAAAATCTGACATCTCCTGTGTATGCATATTCAAAACTTGCTATGTATGCAATGTATTTCTAGTTAAAAACGTTTAGCGTTAATAAAAAAAGTGTATTGGCCTAATTTTTGTTTGAATTTACGCGCCACTTGCGAAAATTTTATTTTAATTTATTTTAATTTAAGTTTCCGTAGTAATTCATCAAGCCATAGTGAAATTGAAATTGTCGTATTTTTAATGAAATTCCTTATTATACATAATACATACACAAAGGGCCGGACAAAGGAATCGCTTTTAGGTAGCAAGTTGTTTCCACACAAAAACTACCATTTTATTTTTATTGATGATTTTCTTTTGTAAAGCAAAATGTTGTATTTACATGTTTTTTAGACAAGTTTAAAATGTTCTATTTACTTGATTCAGAAAAGCCCAAAATGTTCTATTTACATGTTTTGAGAAAAGTGGAAAATATTTTATTTCCATGTTTTTGAAATGTACAAAAATAATTATTTTGCATTTTTTGAAAAGTCAAAATGTTCTTTTTACGTATTTTTGAAAACTGCAAAATGTTCCATTTACATGTTTTTTGAACATTCAAGGAGTGGGGGCTGCCTGCGCTAGCCGCATTATCCGGCCTTGCATACATGGACATATAGCACATTTTGCATTTTGCAATCATCGGTTTCAAGAGAAAGCCTCTCACATAGATGGATTTGAATCTGGGCAAGATAAATACATATAATGGAGGCTGTCTTGATTTACAAAGATTTATAGGACAGATGGGCAATAATATATAACTATTCATTTCCATCTCCATTCTCCATACAAATGTAGCCCATGTATTTACTGTTCACTTCACGTGTACTGTACGAACGTAGGTAGGTAGGTTCATATGTGGGCTATTACATAACATTAACATCCAGAATCCGGATTCGAATTCGAATCCAGGTCCATATTGTATGCGGAGTACGTATACACCATTAAACTGTAGTGCACTTGAGTAGTAGTTGAGTAATAATAATTATATACACGGAGGTATGCAAGTGCACGTACACTTTCCTATATAGAATCCCAAATTCCTTTCTTTCTATATACAGTTGTTGAATTTAAAATCGATCCGACATTCGAATTTCAACTTGGAATCTGAAGCTGACTATATAGTGAGTTTAAATTAAAATGGGATTTCCCTTTTTGAAGAGGCAAAACTAGATTTCTGTGTTTTTAATGAACTGATGAAACTTACATAGATATATTGTAATGCATGCAACTTTGAAAAGCTTTAATTTCTAAATTCCAACTTGAGGCAAAACCTTTTGAAATACTTGATCGATTTTGACGTGCGATATACCATTCGAAAGGTAATGGTTAGTAAAATCTTCATAAGGAAATCGCGCCTGCTTTTCTTTTGTAAAGCAAAATGTTGTACTTAGGTACATGTTTCAGAAAAGTGCAAAATGATCTTTTTACTTGATTCAGAAAAGTGCAAAATGTTCTATTTACATGTTTTTAAATGCTTTATTTGCATGTTTTTGAAATGTGCAAAAAAATTTAGTTGCATGTTTTTGGAAAGTCGAAATATTCTATTTACATATTTTTGAAAAGTGTAAAATGTTTCATTTACATGTTTTTTTTAAAATTAAAGCACCGAAGGCTGCCTTCATCCTATGCCCTGACGAGTTAATTAGGTTCGCCGAATCACTGCAGTTTGAATGGTATATCACTTATGCTCAATTCAACGAGTGATCGGTCGTAATTTCGATTTTTAAAGATTTGGCGGGAAATTCAAAACTTCAAATTCTGTGTTTAATTTTTGTGTTCTTACAGAAATTGATCACAAATAATGTAGTATAAGCAGCTTTCTAGTAGTTTTTTTTTACTGCCAACAAATGCTTGCAGATAGCTTATTAATGAAACGACAAAAAAATAATTCAAAATAATGAATTACATTGCCAATTATTACTGCTATAACGCTTATATTAAACCTTCACCAGCCACATAATCCAAAATCCACTATGTACATTTGTATAATTATATTCGCACACACACACACACAAGGAACCATCCCACTTGTTAGTTTTACATAATGTTAATATGTTTCTAGACGAGCTTTCTCCCTCGTGAATCGTGATGAATGTCTCTTTTGCTGCTTAAAACCTGCCTAGCTCTCTCTTTCTCTCTCTACTCTCCATCTCTAGCACTGCCTTTCTCTATACATATTTAATTTAAACTCTTCTCCCACTCTATGTACGCCAGTGCCACTACCAGCATTAAATTTGCTTTTTCACTCCCATTTATATTTATATTACGCTTATAACTCAACATCAAAATCAAAATCAAAATCCAAATCAAATTCCTTTTTATACACATGAGTAATAATGCTACATACTTATATAAATAAACCCATCAAAAGAACTGTACGTAATACAACTGTGTAAGCTTCTTTTACTACGTAATATACTCCTACATGATATAACTAGGTAGGTAGGTACTTGCAGTATTTTATAACTACCATTATGTACACGATAGGACAAAGCATGCTAGTACACACATAGGTGATAGGTGTAGGCAGCTTAGGGATATAAGCCTATACATTATATACCGTATTTTCCCTATTAGTTGGTGGGCCTTCTATAGTAGGCGGAGGTTGGACGCATTACATAATATACGAGGTCCATTATGAGAGAAAGTGCGGTATATGTATTTGTGTACCTTTTGAGCCTCTAACCAAAAATCTAGAGCCAGAACCAGAACCAGATAACTACTGAACTGAATAAGAAAGACTGAGCTCTAATATAGGGAAGACGCAGCGAGTCAACAAAGAATAAGGCTGTGATAAAAAGATAGAAAGGCAAAAATACTCAATCAACTTATAGCCTCCAGACCTCGAGAGAGAGAGAGCGAGCGTAAAGAGGCAAATGGCAAATGCCTTCTTTTCTCAATACACTCTACACCAGTCATAGTCATCCACTTCTACTTCTCATCCCCTTGATTCCTTCCTTTTCTTTCCTCAAATAACTTGATGTATAGAAAGAAAAAACGAAAATCGAATATAATATGAGCAGAAAGACAGTGAAGCCCAGATCAAGATCTTTCCCTACAGATCAAGATCTACTAGATCAGATCCAGAGCCAACAAAGCAGAGAAATAAAAAAAACTTGAGAGTGAAATACATTTTACATTGCAAAAGACAAATAATATTTAAAAATCTAATGTGTGCGAACGTGAATGTGGGTAGTAGAAAGCCTGGCTATATGGCTCTGGCTGCGCACCGTAAAACTTGCATTACAAAGCGGGCATATTTTTTCTTACAACGTGTGCGTTTAAAACATATTTTTTAATAGGATTAAGGCTTATATTAAATTAGACCGCGGGTCAGAAGGCGAATTTTTGAAATAGCATTTAAATGTCCCGACCCAGGTGGTCTATTGGGTGTTTTACGGTAAGTACTGTACACTGTGTGAGTCGATGAATGATCCTCATAAAACATTCGAGTCTGAATTTCTATCAGAGTCCAAAATCCAAATCGTAAATTATTGACACAGCTAAAACACAGAGAGAGAAAGTGGGAGAGAAAGTGGGCGAGAAGGACGTAAGCGACACAATTGAGTTAGCGCTCACAAAGTAGATGCTAAGCCTTTTTAATACTACCTGTCATTTTGGTACTTATAAGTAAGTACTGAACACACTCCAAATCCTTACGGGCTACACGGCTACGGCTACATGTAAATACGACGGAACACATTATTCTAAATTGTATAATGCAAATGTTTTAGCTCTGAGCCACCTGAGCCTGAGCCAAAAACTCCATGCTCCATACACTGACTGATATATATTACACAATTCAATGGATTTCTATTACATGGTTCTTTGTTCATAGGGCAGGGCAAAGGCAAAAGGGAAAGAATGGTAATTACTTCTACTCATTTTCTAGGGACATGAATATTATGCAACGGGCTTGAAAGAAACATTGAACTGCTTGTTTTGAGATAAATAATTAACTACTATTGTGAAAAGAATTTTTTAAATGTTAACAAAACATTTTTGAAAATTGAACATTGAGATTGTTCTATTTTAAGGTGAAATAAATACACTCAAAAATTGAAAATAAAGTGTGTTTTCGAAAAGTTTAAAATGGCCTTGTTACACGTTTTTGAAAATCGCAAAATCATTTAACTTTACGTTTTTTAGAAGTATAAAATGATAAAAGTACAAGTTCTTGAAATCTTCAAAATGGTCTAAATAAAAGTTTTTGAAAATTACAAAATGATATATAAATGCAAATTTTATGGAACTTAAAAATTAACTAAGAGCACGTTTTTTGAAAATTGCAAAATGATCTAATTACAAGTTTTCGAAAAATGCAAAATGATCCAAATTCACGTTTTTTGAAATCTTCAAAATTATCTCATTACACGTTTTTTTAAAACTGCAAATTGATCTAATTACACGTTTTCAAAAACTTCAAAATGATCCAAGTGCACGTTTTCAGAAAACAGCAAAATGATCTCATTACACGTTGTCGAAAACTCCAAAATGATCTAAATACCCGTTTTTTAAAGTTAAAACGAGCAAATCTTTACTGTATGTTTTACAAACTAACAACTAAACCGATCGAATTACAATATTTTGTTTAATGTGCAAAAATGTTCTAACTCCAATGTGGTTTACGTGGTTAATGTGGTTTACTGGAATAAGCGATATGATTATTTCAATTAATTTGATTTTAGGTGTAAGGTAATTTAAATATTTGTAGTGTCCGTCTTAAAAAACAGTATAACTATATTGAATGTCTTGCCACTAAAGAAACTAAAGAAACTCAAACTCCAAACTTGCCACTTATAAAAATTCTACAAAACTTTTTGTGTTTCATTAACATTCAAAACATGTATAAAATAATATAGATTCGTGTTCAACCAAGGATAAATTATCCGAAAAATCAAACTGTAATTACAAATGTTGTATGGGCTGAGGCCAAATCGACAAAATGAATAAATTATATTATTATTATTATTAGATTCGTGTTCAGTGTTTTTTTTACTGTGTAGCTTTTAATAAATAAATAAAGTTTGCGAAAGCTCTTATAGTTCTTTCCTCTCTGAGTTTTTATTTACAACAAGACGCGCCCCTTCTTTCTCCACATGAAATTTTAAAGCAACTTTTCTTGCGACATATTTTATACGTAGTGCAACAAGCATTTTGGTTATGCAATGCAGAGGGTCCCAATGCCCAATGCACTAGGAACATATTTCATGCGTCAAGAAATCAAAATTAAATTACAACAGTGGCAACTCGCAACGCAATACTCCTTTATCTATCTCACATTCAACGTACGTACACCCACATGCAATAAATCTCAAAAGCTTATATATTTATTATGTGAGCTATATATTATACACCAAACTCCAAAGTGCGTTCTCACCATTATTCAACAAGAAGAATAAGAAAAAACCTCAAAAATGTTACATTTAAAAAAACAAAATGCACTTTTTTAACATTTAATTTTAAAATTCAATTCCAATTCCCGCATAGTCCCAAAACCGTCAAGGAGCCCTAGAGCCCCAGGTCCCGGCCCCAGACAAAGACTAATGGAAATTCCAAAATTCACATTCCAATTTTTTTGTTTACGTAAAGTCAAGTAGTAGTAAAAAAAAGTCAGGGACCAAATAAAAAAAAAGAAAGTTTATCCTAAAAGAAGTATCAAAAAAGTAAGTGCATAAAAGCGGTGAAATAATATTTATATAAAGTATACTATAAAGTTTGTGCAGAGCGATACACACAGTAGAAAGTCTCAACTGAACTGAACCTGAACTGTGAGGAAAGTATCTTTTAGCGAAGAAAAGTAACAGCTTCTCCAAATTAAATCTTGCCTCTAATTCAATTCTTAAAGATCAAAAGGAAGGGGGTAAAAGCCAGAAAACCACAAGCTATACCATATAAACTAATTATCAAGATAAAAGGAGGACGAGTTTTCTAATTCAATTTCACCAGCCTCTCTTTTAGTCCTTATCAAGATTTATCCTCATTTTTATTTATTTTTATTCACATTTTCCCCCACCACCACAACCACCATATCTATCCAATGATATAAGTTTCCGTATTAAACTAAACCAAACCACACAGAAGTATTTACGTACTTATACTTATAAACGGAAGGAAATTCATAGACTATTAACAGAGTAGAATTTTACTGAAACCAAAAGAAATTGAAAATTTTAATAAAATATAAATGTCAGTCTTTACGCTAAATGGACCAATAAACTTTTAGTGATAGCTTAAGCTCCAGCTTATTTTTACAAGTAGAGACATTTTAAATATCTATATATGTGGCCATTACTTTTATTTGTACTTTTGTAAAATAAAGCTTGGTTTCTTATGTATTGTACACAGTTTTAAAAAATTTGATAAGATTTCACATTAACAATAAGACACTTGAACAGTTATGCCATGTCGTTTCCTGAATTACGGTGAATTTATATGATGACTTGTTGCATTTTTTAAAAGAACTAACCGTTTGACTGTGGTTTTACACTTAAAAGAAAATGAGTTGTGGTAATTTTTTTTTCAAATTTTGGAAAGCATAGTTGCAAAAAAATGTGGTACTTTTACTATACGTATTTCTAGCCTAAATTGAAATTTCAAAGTTCCAAAAACGTTCAACTGTTCATCTGGTAATTCTAAATTAAATTGTTTTCATGATCCTATAATACTATAAAATATTCAAATTAAATTACAACAATAAAAAATTACCAAGTCACGTTTTGTTGTTTAAAAAAATTAATTTCCACTCTATATGAAAGAGAAAGTCAGTATAATGTAACAATAACTAATTCCACTCCATAATTCTCCTTTCATAAAATTAGCTCTAAAAATACTATACATTTTGTGATTCCAAAAATAATAGTAGGAAGGATACCATAATAATATAGAGACGCGACGAGATTCTTGAAAATAATTTGATAAATGGACAACTACACTACGCTGCCGCTCTTTGCCCCTATCCTCACCACAACCGCAATAGCAAATCGCAACCACCAGAAATCATATCAGAGAAACCAATACAAAGCAATACACAATGACAATACACTCGAGCAAAATGAAATATTACAATGAGATTTCTTACACAATGCTTTCTTCTTCGGGACTTGGGAAGGAAAACTAAAACGGCTAACTCAATTCTTTACTTTCTCTTTCCTGGTCACAGTTCTGTAGTCCTGGTCCTGATGCTGCTAATAGGATAGCAAGCTGGTGCTGGTCCCGATCCCGTTCTGCCTTCTGCCTGCTGATGCTATAATATGAAAAGGGGAGACAAGACAAAGACGCTTTTTCTTCTTAGTAGATACTTTGCTTTTCCTACAGCTTCTGCCACTGAGACTAAACAGAGGAGCACTGAAGACCTTCACAGCTCAACACTGAGTCCATATAGTGGCGTATAGCTCTAAAGAAAATTTTGAAGAAGAGGCTCTCAACTCTCTGTTCTGTTCTGTACAGCTACGATTCTTCTGAACCCAGTCTTGTGAAAGCACTATAGAAATACATGAGCCAACTAAATAACTATATATAGGAAAATCCTCGTTCCGTTCCACGAAACTACACACCGTACCGTTCCCGTTCCCGTTGCCGTCGTCGACTCTCAAAATGAGAAAGGAAAATCAAGTAAGCGAGAAGGAACTTTGGATATTTTTTGAACGGCTTACGATCACGATCAGGACTATACTACTACAAATAGGAATTTGGAATACGCAGACACGATACGATCCCGCGTCCAGGGATAATAGGGAGGAGATAGTGAAGCACACCACAGCACACCAGAGCACACAATATCCTTATAATACTAATACCCCAATTCCAGAGTCGTTTTCCTTTTCGTTCTGCTTCGATTTCCTCCTTCTTCTTCTTCTTCTTCTTCGTCTTCTTCGTCTCCTTGTTCTCGTCTCGACAAGACCTCAAAAAGGACTGAAGTGCAGCCGAGAGTGAAAGTAGAAGAAAATGACGACAGGGACAGGGAACGTACTATAACACACGGGACAAAACCAAAAACCAAGTGAAAGTTATGAAAGCGAAAGTGAAAGTGAAAACGAAAGTCAGGGAAAGTCTATGATGTAAGAGCTGTGTAGGAGCAAAAGGGAATTTCTGTAGGATCTCGTATTCTAGAACCAGAACCAGAACCAGAACTAACTCGTACTCTAATAGTAAGTCCAAAAGTGGAAGCAATTGTGTGAGGGTATAAAGAGCATGCTATATGTTATTATGTAGGTGTAGTAGGATGGTGGGCATAATATTATGTTGTACATTTTATACATGTGTTTATAGCTTTATATTTATGGGTGTAAATATCCCATATAATATTCATATACAATAAAATATTATTATACTGTCGGCTCGTACACTGTGCTGTGCTATCTCGTACACTTGGAACATAAGTGCTTGTAGAAATATAGCACGCTTTCCCTGTATAAATTGCATTGCCTGGGAGAGAAAAGTAGTTGTCAAGTCCTAGTTTTTAGTTGTGGGATACGATGGCCTATGGGTCTGCTAGAGTTTTAGAGTCACAAGTAGACTGTACAGACTGTAGGACAGCTTTAGTTAGTATGGTTAAAGGACAGCTTAGAGTTTAGAGCTTTCTCCTATATTCTATATAGCTCTACATGAAGTGGCTCTGGCTATATGGTCTTAGAGATAATGATAAGAATAAGAGGACAGAACTAGCACAGAGAGCGAAGCACACACATAACACATACTTTTTTTCTTTTTTTTCTTTTTACTCTCTAGGACTTTTCAAAAATCCTTCAAATCTTTGTACACGACTAGACGAGACAGCTTTGTGAGTGAGTAATAATATCTACTTTGTACAACGCACAAATTGTGTACATATATCCATTGCATACTAGGTATTTGTATGACAATATGCAATGAAATTTTGTTGCTCCCTACTTTTTACTTTTTATTTAGCCAGGACACATGCATTACATAAGAGGCTTTTTTTAAAGTGCAAAAAAATTGTATCTAGATTCTATTATAAAATATAGAACACCTTTGTGGTCTGGTCCGGGTCTGGTATTTGTGTCAGACAGTGTAGCTGTTTTTTTAAAGTTCAAATGGTTGTATGTACAACTTTATTATAAAAACTTTCACTCACGATTATTGTCGTTTGTGGATGAAATACTTAGTGAAAAGCTCTTGAGTTAGGTACATCTGTTGTACAGGCTTCAAAAGCATGCTTTGTACTTGAAAGTATCAAAGAGACCTAAGGAGCACCTAAATGGAGCTTTGATAAAGTTTAACAAAATTAAAACTTAATTTGTAGCTTGTTTTTTTAATCAACTTTCTCCATTCTTACAAAACTTGTAGATAATTATTTTGTGTTATTTAATTTTGTGTTCACTAAAGTTTAAGTCAAAATAAACAGTGTACTCGCAGTTTTGAAATAACTAACAAGGAAATGGTTTCACATGGTACCCGCCAATTTGAAAAAGTCATGTCTACAAAAATCAGGCTATATTTAAATAGTGGAGATCCAAAGTAACTCGACTGCATTTTGCGTTGTTTGGTAACAGTAGCCCGCCAAAGTTTAAAAGAATCCAAATTTTAATACTTTGCCGCCCTATAACTTTTTGAATCTTTTCTAAAAGGGAATTTCAGGATTTTTCAAAAGTTGGAAAAATTTCATTTTTTCAAAAAAATTAGTCTATAAAAGTAGGCCTTAAAAATAATGTTTTCTCAAATACGTTTCACCAAAATAAGAATTCTTTAATTTTGAAAAATCCTGAAATAAATTTTTAGAAAAAAGTCTAAACATTAGAAAAAATCAAATTTTGTACAAATTGGATGATGATTGTAGAAGTTACGCCCTGTAACTTCAAAGTATTAAAATATGATTTTTTTTAAACTTTCACGGGCTAATGTGACAAGACAACGCAAATACAGTCGAGTTACTTTGGATCACTGCTATTTAAAAGTAGCCTGATTTTTGTAGACATAACTATTTGAAATTGGCGGGTACCATGTGAAACCATTCCCTTGTAAGTGCTCCCGTAGACTGTTTGATCTATGTAAAAGGATAAATATAAAATGCAATATTTTTTATTTTTCAAAAATACCTTCCCGCCTTAAAAACGTCCTGAATGCTGTTTTAAAGGCACCATGACGGAAACATTAACATTGTTGAAGTGTAGATATAACATTTTGAAGCTTGCCCTTCCCGTATTATCTTTTCACATTTCACACCTTTTGCCTTTTTTGCAGACTTGTCTAACTTTATTCATGGTCGGACTGTGCTTTTGAATTCGAATTCGAATTGGAGTTTGAATTTGAATTCAATTTTATTTGTATTCTTACAAATGCTTATATAGTACACATCACTTACACAAATTGAAATTGCAATTTATATAGTCAATGAAATCATAATAGATACCTATACCTACCCAGGTATATCAAGTATATAAGGACATATGCATACCTAATATTGTACTAGAGCCTATCTACCTACTTTACATAACATAACTACCTCAACCTCGTTGTTTTCTTTTTCGGCTTCTTTCTTTTGGTAGCGGTGGTGGTGGTAGTGGTGGCTACCATCCCCTCCCTCGTTTATCGTTTTCCCCTCTCTCCTTATTTTCTCGGTTGAAGAACACAATCACAATTTAGAACTTACAAAGCAAACCAAAATACTTTCTCTGGTCTTCTGGATTCCGGATTCTGGGCTCTATGCGTTGTTCTTCTCGTTCTTGTGACTTGGATTTAAATTTCTTCCTTTTTCTCACTTTCACATTTAGATTACGAGAGAGAAAGTGTGGCTGTTGGTATTGGCTAGGCCGGTGTCGGTGTCGGTACCGGTACCGGCGTTGATATCGGTGTCGGTGTGAGTGCCAGAGTATTACTTGAATGGTTAGCGAGCTTTCTTTTATCTTGTTTGCAGTTCGACTTTCACTTCGAATTCGAATTCCAGCACTTTCTATCCAACTCGGAATGGGAATTGAAATTGAAAATGCTGTACAGCAGACGGTAGCTCGGTATCAGGAGCATTACTGGTGTGGCCCCGGTGCCGGTGCCGGTACCGGTAACGGTAACGTTATTGTATCAGTTGAGCAGTATAGTATAGTGAAAGTTACCATTTACCTATATTATATGTTCTTATATATTCACTTTACATTGACTGTACAGAGATTCTATGCAGCAATACATTGAGTACTGTGAGTGTGATTACAAATAGACATATGTCCCTATAAATGTACCTACCTACCTACTCACCTACCTACTTTGCTAGATAAACCTGTGTCAGTGAAAGGTACGGATATTATTTTGGGCTTCAAGCTTAGGTCGCCTTCGTAGTCGAATTCCTATTCCTATTTAGCCATTTACTTACATTTACTCTGCTTGAGTTTTTGGCCTGATAGAGTTTGTGCAGAAATTCAGGAACATGTCGTAAAGCATCTCTCAACTCAACAAGAGGATGCGGGGCAGTCAATCTATGTTGAGTCAGTCATTTGAGGACTCAGTTCAGTCAGTCAGGAGATGGACAAAAGGGGACAGGAGAAGTGAAAGAGAGAGTATATATAGGAGCCAGCAGATGTGTATCCCAAATTCTCGCCTTATATTTTCCCAAAGTCTGGATGGATATGTCTGGATTCTGAATGTCTCGAGTCACTCTCTCTCTCTCTCTCTCACTAAATGCCTCGATTCCATTTCCATGCCAACAAAAAATGACAGGGCCAGCTGCCAGAGTCGACGTCGACGATAGTGTCAGTGGTGGTAAAGGGTACTCTACAGTTATAAAGAGACGAAAAAATGTTACAATTTTCCCCCTGCCTCATTCCACTAGACCAGACCAGGACCAAAGCAGCTTAGCCCAGGACCAGGACCCGCGACCAGATTATGGGTCAAACCTGAGTGGAATAAGATGTTCCTTTTAGACATACTGTATAGGTCCAAAATGTGCTATGTATTTTTTGTTTCCATTTTTATTCAGAATTCAAGTACGTTTAAAAAAATGTAAGCTACAAAAAATATTCTCTAGTATTTAAAAAAATGCATATAGAATTGAATAACAGACCAGTGAAAGGAATCTACACATTCTTGAGAATGTAATTTTGTAATAGTTGGAATTTTTGTTGCAAATAGTACGTTTTTACAATTTACCTATATTTTGTCAAAATTATTCTGGGAGTATACAGAATTTGTAGGTGTACCTACCTTATAGTACCTTTAGACAGAAATATTAAGGCAATAGGCAATAAGGTCGACGTCTAACGATAAGTTTAAAAGCCGCCCAAACTATGAAGGATCCAAGTTCCGAAGTGTGCGACACTATATATGGTATTATTGCCAAATTGTGAAACTATGTATTTTTCTTTGCTTGGGTAGAATGTAGAATAGTAAAAATCAAATCAACTGAGTAAGGAAACAGCCAAGAACATATTTAAAACACATATTTTTAAGACTGACACCGTGTTCATGTTTAGTATAGTATAAGTATAAAGAAAGCTGGCACCGTCAAGGCATGAGACGATGATGATGATGATGATGATGGTGATGGTAATGGAATGGCAGTAATGGTTATGGCTGCCAAGTCAATGCAATTCAATGTAGCCATGACAAGCCATGACATGACGACAGGGCAGGGCGAGGGCCAAAGGCTTTACTTTTTGGCAGACGAGGAGAAAATGAAAGAAAAGAGACATGGAAACGTTCTTGTAATTTCAAATTCACAAAAAATAAAACTTGCAATGTTTTCCCATTCCAGTCATGAATTTTAAATCAGTTTTTGTCTCTTTCTCTGTCTCTCTCTGTCTCTCGATCCCATTCCAAAAGACTATTTTAACAAGTTTCGTTTAAGCAGCATTTTGCCGGTGAAAAAAGAAGCGGAATTTGAGAAGTTGATTTTTTAAAAAATTTGGTGGATATTTGTGAACAAACAGTGCAAAACACTATATCGTCTGTGAAGAGCCAAAATGACCCATATCCAATTTAAGCTAGAATCAAAATGAGCTATGTCATAAAAACACAGAATGAGGAAGATGCGTAAAATGTTAATTTATGAGTTTTTGAGAAGCATAAAATATTTCATTTAGGTACATGTTTTTAAAAGTGCAAAATGGATTATTTGCCTGTTTTTGAAATTGCAAAATGCTTTATTTACATGTTTTTGAAAAGTACAAAGTGTTTTATTTACATGTTTTAAAAAAGTGCAAAATTGATTATTTGCATGTTTTTAAAATTTCAAAATGTTTTATTTGCATGTTTTTAAGAAGTACAAAATGGATTATCTGCATGTTTTTAAGAAGTACAAAATGGATTATTTGCATGTTTTTAAGAAGTACAAAATGGATTATCTGCATGTTTTTAAGAAGTACAAAATGGATTATCTGCATGTTTTTAAGAAGTACAAAATGGATTATTTGCATGTTTTATTGCAAAATTTTTTATTTGCATGTTTTTGAAAATAAAAAATGTTTTATTTACATGCTTTTAAAAAGTGCAAATGGATAATTTGAGTATTTTTAAAAGTGCAAAATATTTTATTTGCATGTTTTTGAAAAGTGCAAAATGGATTATTTTCATGATTTTGAAAATATACTTCATTAATCTTATAGATAGAGAATATTGTTTTTGGCTAGAAATGGATATGCATCATTTTGGTTCTTCACTGACGATATTTTCCTACTAATTTCATAAAATACATCAACTTTTTAAAATTCCTATGTAATCATATGTCTGGATTTTTATTTGTAAGACCATTTCTAATTAAAACCACAAAAGGATTTCAGCAATTCCTGGACTTCCTTCTCAGTAATCAAAATTTGATTTCCGTAAAAATGATGTCTTTGGATTTTCTGACAGACAAATGCTTTTGCCCATGACAAAATGAGTTCAGTATAAATTTCTTCTATTTAAAAATTAAAGTAAGTACACAAGCTCATTTATTATGTAGATTTTAGGTCATGAATTTTCACGTCAGTCCTGAGTCCTTCTAAAAATATTCTCTATAGTAAAAGTTGTAGTAATATTCTGCAGCAACCTCAGCAGCAGTCAGCAGGTTCTCGTCACTTTTTTAAGTGACAGAAGAAGGATGGTGATGGTCATGAAGATTGCGTTGAGTGGAGCTGGAAACTGGAAGATGCCAAATAAGTGGAGGCGTCTCTCCTTCCTATGTATAACATAAGGAAACAATGTGCAATTGGATTTTAGCCTTTCATTTCTATATTGTAAATTAGGTCAGACTATATAAAGTAAATCTTGATGTACCACTCCCAGTGCGGGGCTAGTATAATTCTACTAGTCTAGTTTCCTACGTGAAGTGTTCTAAATTTTACGATAATAAAAGTACTTTGTCATGCATAGAATGTATACCTATTCAGCATTGATTTAAACTGTATTCAAACACAAATATCTGTACTTTTAAAACAGTTAATTTTAATAACGTGGCATAAAGCTAACTAAACCCAATCCAATACCAACATCTATATACTCAGTGCTACTTATACCGCACCGCCCCCTCACTTTGCCAAGCCCCCCTACAAAAATCATGGAAATCCAATAATTTTTTGCGTACATAATTTAAATTAGGAGCGCGTACAGAGTTACGAGAGTCAACTAAATTAGAATAATAAAGCTTTACTACAAAGTACCGAGTGGAAGCTAAACAAAGGGTGGCCACTCAAGCCGTCAACATGGTGAATTTTATTATTACATAAAATAAAAATTTGAGCACGCTTTTCTGCATGTTTTTTCTGTAGTTGAAGTTTTCGTAAAAAGGTTATTTGATATACTGCTAAGTTCCCTGAGCAGAAACTGTAATATATAGACTGAAGTCGAGCAAAAAGTGAAAACAGTAGCAAGGCCACAGCACCCGACGAAAACAAAAAAAACGAGAGGAGAGCAGGAGGGCAAGTATATAGTATGCCGGAACATGGGACGAGAATATAAAGAAGGAAATTTAATTTAGTAAACTACATAGAATGGGCAAAAAAAGGCACTGGAGCTGGAGAAAAAGTCCACATCCAGTTCCAGTCATCCAGCTCCAGCTCAGACCTCTATAGACTTGACAATGGAGAAAGCGTACAAGTTTGGGAATTGAATGGGAGAAAAGAAAAGTCATGATACTATGTACATATACATCTTATTGTGATTTGTGATACGATACGGAAATACGACACATACTTATTACCACCACGACATGCATGGGCGTATGCATATCAGTACTTTGTGGGCCTTGTGGGTCACATACTTCGTGGGTTAAATTCAGCATTGTGACCGTCGAATTTCAAATATCTACATGAATGTAATCGTCAAAAATGTTGGAAAGTTTACCATGTAGCTGTTGATTTTTAACCAATTTTCCTGTTACTCCGACAATGACAGCACTAGGGATGGCTAATTCAAAATTCCCTGCGTTTCATTCCCTCCCGATCCAAAGTTCCCAAGGGAAGGGAATTTTGGCAAAATTCCCAGTTAAATTCCCAGTTTTCAAAATTCCCTTAAATTCCCAAAACTCCCTAGGGAAATTTGGGAATTTTGGAAATTTTCATTTAATAATTCAAACATTCCCTGTTAGAAAATTGATGGAATATTGAAAATTCTTACATTTCCTAAAATTAAATGTTTGAAAATTCCCGGAACATTGAAAATTCCCAAAGTTCCCAAAATTCTCTGTCTAAAAGCTCCCAAAATATTGAAAATTCCTAAATTTCCCTGTTTGAAAATTCCCGGAACATTGAAAATTTCCAAAGTTCCTAAAATTCCCTTGCTGAAAATTCCCGGAATATTGAAATTTCCTAGTACTTCATACACAGGGAATTTTGCCAAAATTCCCTCTTTTCAAAATTCCCAAAATTCCCAAAGTTCCCTCCCTCCCAAAGTTCCCAAATTCCCAGGGAATTTTGAATGGGCCAACCCTAGACAGCACTATCGCAATCGGTTGACAATGGTCAACAGGAATTTTTATTAAGAATTTACCGACTAATATGTAGGACTAATAACTACGAACCGATACCTCTGTTATCACAGACATTTATTCAATTGTGTTGTATATTTATCACCACAAAATCTGTAAAACATACCGAATATTGGTTAAGGAGTTTTTTAACATTCAGGACTGTTACATGTACCTTACCGATTTCCCTACTCTTAATTCCGAATATTTCAATACTTACCGATAAATCTGTAAAAATTAACATCAAGCCCGGTTAGCTCGACCTTACAATATTGTTGTTAAAACATATTCTAAGCGCGTAGAAATAGGTTCAATATTGTTACTGAGCTCTGATTGAGTATGCGCGCCACTAAAATATTTTAAAAATTAAATCGTGTGAGGAAGCTTTCATTAAAATTTTTTAATTACCTTAAAACAATACTAAAATATCGTTTTAATCTACATTTTTTAAGTTACACTAAATATTTTCGTGCTAAATTTTTAATTTTGAAAATCGCTGTTATCAATAATTTTAAATTTTTAAAACATTTAGCAAATGAGTTGGAATTTTAAAAAATCGTTTGTATCAGTGTTTTCTAATTTTAAAAAACAATTTTGAATAATTATTGATACGCTTAAAACACTGTTTTTATTAATGTGTTTTCATTAATTTGATTTTTAGAGAAGAGGTTTTTGAGTTTTATTATATTTTGAAAAGTATTACAGGACTTTAAAGATTTAGAATTTTTAACAAGCTTACAAATATTTTCAAACGGTAAAAAAATAATATTTTTTAAAATTCCTTTTTTTAATTTAAAAAGAAACTTGTTTTCTCTGAATCATGTAATGTTTAAAAACGTGTTTCATGTGACAAATTAATAGTTGTTGCAGGAAGCATTTCATTTTATTAGGTCTTTTTTTTAATCTTAATATTTTATTTTTGAAAGAACGTGTGTTATTGTTAAGAAACGGGAAACTTTTCATATTACATTTTACAGCATTATTTATGTACTGAACACCTTCCCACGAAATAAACTTGTCTCACGCTCTTTCATTCAGCAGCTACGCCATTGGCGTGATTCAGTACAATAATATGTGGAAAAAAGAAAAAGTGAGTTGGAGAATGGAATGGTTGTATTGTGGTCTCTCTGAGTGTGTGTGCGTTTCTATGTGTAGCTCTTTACCTGCCTCCTATCATCACCTCCACGTCGCGAGAGATAAGGAAAAGGATTGTGTGTGGTGCACGACTGGAAGAACCTCCGCTCCTTTGTGTCTTTTATTGTTCTCGTGATTCCAGATTATTTCTATGTGTAGAACAACGTAAAATGGGGGAATAAAGCACCTCTACGAGTTTCATGGGCTACGCGGCTACGGGCTATGGGTACATAAGTTAGTCCATAAATGCAGGAAATAAAACCAGAGTTCAAGTTGCACGAATTGATATCAGGATTTTTGCAAGGATGCAAAATGTCCTATTTACATGTCTTTCAAGCTCAGATCGTCCATCTCCATACGTGTATTCAATATCAGTAGATTCTGAAGCAGGTGCTGCAGTTTAGAAATAAAACAGTTTCAATTTCAAAATTTTCAGACTGACTGTGAGAAGCATACTGATGATTTTTGAAATTATATTCATACTATATGTACATATTTTAAAAAATTGCAAAACTTTCCTAACGCATTGCATTAAAATTCAAATACCCTAAAATTCCTAAATTGTTATTTTCGCGATGTTTGAAAAATTGCAAGCGCTTTCATAGCACAATACGCTCTAAAAAACTAGAAACCGTTCAATTACAAATTTTTAAAAACCACAGAAAAATAGTAAATATACGTTCTAAAATCTATACTGATACATTATTAGAAAACCTTTTGAAAACCCCCCAAACGTCTAATAAACAAAATTTTAAAAAACCTTAGCTTAAAAAAACATAGTTTAAAAACTTTCAAAATGTACAAGTTTATTAATTCTGCCAAAACTTATAATAAAATACGCTTAAAACTTTTAAAAACCCTTAAGTACAGCAAATACGTTTTTTTAAATCTGCCATTTAAAACTAAAGTTACTGTCTTACACTGTGATAATCTGTGATAAACTGAAAAGAAATACGTTTCAAAAACTATGAAAAATTCGCCAAAAATAAATGCCAAAAAGTAGGGGAGAGAAAATTATTTTAAAAAAAATTAATCATGTAAATCATAGATTTCACAGTATCTGCTTGTTCCGTTATAATAACATAGATGATTTTGGACCTTTAATAAAAAATAAAGGGTATAAAATTATAATACTCTCTACACACTTACCATGGTTAGCATCTGAATAAAACTCTGCGTAAGACAGTTTGCGTGCTCAAGGACTCCATCTAGACAATAATTGGAAAGAATGAAGTGAAGTGAAATGAGGCGGAATAAAATAGTGTCCGAAATTCTGGCAAGAGTGTAGCCAGGCCAGAGCCATAGACCTGAGAAATAGAGTGAGACACTTAAATCTATATTACAGAGCACAATGCTCCAGTAAGCTTTCCTTCCACACAGACTTTTTTTTCTTCTTTTATTTGCCATTTTCGATTTACGTTTTTTTCACTTTTTTTTCTCTCTCTCTCACTCGTATCTTCTTTCTTTATTTCTATGTCAATCCCATCCTGCCCAACTTTTCTTCATTTTCATTTGCTCTTATCGATTCCCTATTCCCACCACTTACCATTTACTTACTACAAGTCTCCTCAACGATTATTTCATATGAGAATGAATGTCGACCACTAACCACTACAATAGACTACCTAGGTAGGTAGTACAGTAGAATGAAGAAGGTAGCAAGTTAAAGTTTCAAAAAGGAACATCTACCTCTTAAGTTTCGATCAAAAGCCACAACATTAATCTTGTCGCTCATAAACTCTTGCCACATTAAATGATTTGGTGGAAAATCGTACATGTACCCCCATAATATAGGTTTACGACTAGCGGATCTTGAGGTAGATAATTTTAAGTTTGATTTCATGTCTTGCTAAAGAAAACCCCAGCTATAAAAATGGAATTAAGTTTGCCAATTTTGCAAGTAATAAGGCTCTGTGGTCTTATTTGCTAACTAAAAAAGATATTCAACGATTTTGATATTTTTGAAAGTGAATTTAGTCAATTTAGTGACTGCAGCAACTCCCGGTGTTTACGCTGACAATAATATCTTCTGTGAAGAACCAAAATGACCCATATCCAATTTAAGCTAAGATCAAATCGAACTATGTCATAAAAAAAATGAGAAACATGCGTAAAATGTTAATTAAGAGTTTTTTAAAAGCGTAAAATGTTCTATTTTCATGTTTTTGAAAAGTGTAAAATGTTCTATTTACGTTTTTTCAAAAAGTGCAAAATGTTTTATTTTCATGTTTTTGAAAAGTGCAAAATGTTCTATTTTCATGCTTTTGAAAAGCGAAAAATATTCTATTTAAATGCTTTCAAGACATGTTTTCATATTTTTGTAGACAGTGGATATTGTTTTTAGCTACAATTGGATATGGGTCATTTTGATTCTTCACAGACGATATAGCACATAATATTTGGTTTTTTCGTTAATTCAGTTCGATTTATTTCTAGTATTTTCAGTGGATATACGATTCTGTTTGTTTTCCAGACGGCGCTGCGAATTCAAAATGTCGTAGGATTGCGCTATACACGTAAAGCTATTTAAGTAACGCAGCATGTATGTACATAATACTTAGCAATGGTTATACATTTTAATGAAATTTAATTTACCGTACTGTTACTGTCTAAAATTAAATCTTGAGAAAATTAATAAAAACATAATTTACCGTAAGGCTTCTAATAACTCCCGGGATCTTTAACATTGAATCAAATGAGGAGAATTTTGTTTTTCAAACTTGTAATTTCTAATAACTCCCAGGTCTAAAGCAAAGTTTGACGTAACTCCCCCCTGGGAGCTATTAGAAATTTTACGGTACTAATAAATAATACCTACCGCGCTCGGGTGTTTGGATTTAAATCGTACTTTATAGTAAAATGTTTGGTTTTACATGTAAAATTTAATGTATCACAGGCTCATAAGTTGTTAAACTGCTTTTAATACATTTTGTATTTTATAATATGTTTAAACTACATGGGAAAATCCTTTCTCATTCCAAAACAATTATACCTGTTAACCTGTTATAATTATACCTGTTACAATTTTAACTTGCTTGCTTATATATTACTATTAAACAACCCAATAATAAATTATATTTGCAAAATACAATTATTAATTCGTGTAAAAAATTATGAGAACATTATGACGCCACTATTAAAATTAAAGCATTTTGCTAGAACTCGCGTGTTACATATTAGTGAACGGGTTTACTGATGGTAAAATAGACAAATTCACTTCAGTGAGAACGCTATACAGTGTAAATTACTTTAGTACAAGGATGCGCCAAACAATATTTCTAGCAGTGAATTTCCTTAATAGCTAGATAGGTATACTATAGCATACAGAATGTATGAAGGGGTGCAGACAGCACGTATGTAGCGTGAAGTTACCTAGTTGAGTTAATTACGAAAGGTATTATAATGCTATCAACCTTCATTTCATAATCATCATTGTCTGTAGATTACCATTGTTTTCGTTACCATTAAAAATATATAGTCTGTGAAGAACCAAAATGATCCATATCCAGTTGTAGCTAAAACCAATATCCACTATCCACAAAAATATTGAAACATTTCTTGAAATCATTTGAATAGAACATTTTACACTTTTCAAAAACATGAAAATTGAACATTTAGCACTTTTAAAAAATATGTAAGTAGAACATTTTACGATTTTCAAAAAACGTGTAAATAGCACATTTTACACTTTTCAAAGAAATGAAATTTAAACATTTAGCACTTTTCAAAACCATGTAAATAGAATATTTTACGCAATTCAAAAACATGTAACTAGAACATTTTACACGATTCAAAAACATGTAACTAGAACATTTTACACTTTTCAAAAACATGAAAATTAAACATTTAGCACTTTTCAAAAATATGTAAATAGAACATTTTACACTTTTAAAAAAACATGAAAATTGAACATTTAGCACTTTTCAAAAATATGTAAGTAGAACATTTTACACTTTTCAAAAACATGAAAATTGAACATTTAGCACTTTTCAAAAATATGTAAATAGAACATTTTACACTTTTCAAAAAACATGAAAATTGAACATTTAGCACTTTTCAAAACCATGTAAATAGAACATTTTACACTTTTCAAAAACTCTTAATTAACATTTTATGCATGTTTCTCATTTGGTTTTTATGACATAGCTCCATTTGATTGTAGCTTAAATTGGGTATGAGTCATTTAGGTTCTTCACTGACGATATTAAGTAAACGTCCACACCGTAAATCCTAAAATAATACGCGGGTCTGAAATACCACGCGGTTTCTGTTATAGTACGCGGGTCGGAGAGGTTCATAATTGAATAATTCTCAATATAGTAGTACGCGGGTATGTTTTTGTAAGCAGGTGGTTGGATTTAACACTGGGAAACTCAGACCTTCATGGGTTTAAATGTAATACGCATGCGATATTGTCATTAGTTCGGCTATATCAATAAGTCACATGTTTCTGTGGCGGTATATTTTGAAAATACGTTTTGTATTCTTCAATTACCAATAGTAACAGTCAGTAAATCAAAAATAAGCGTAATATTTGTATTATTGTGCAGCCAATGAAATACGCAACTAATTCAATCAAATATGCATGAAGTCGTAATTATTATTAGAATGTAAATGATTATTTAATACTAAAACAAATCATACGTCTGTACTTTATGCTACAGACGTCAGGTTAATGTATGATGCAAAAGTACTTCAAGTACCTACAAATCACAGATCTGTCTAGTTACGTATGCTTTTCGATACGAAAAAGAACAATGCATTAACACAAACAAGATAACCAACAAATATTTCACGTTTGTACAACGTTATGGAATTTTTACACACAAAAATTGAATCACAGCTTTACGAGTGCTGATTTATTTAAATTACATACTTTAATTTTGCCTCATAAATACCAACTCAAAATTTGCAATGTCAGCAAATCGATTTTGGTCATCATGAAAATTGGACACAGGTTATTAACAGTTTTATATTTAATTTCAATCCTAGCTTGGGCGGGATCATTTGAAGTTAAATTGAAGCAAGTGTCTAATAAAAGTGAAACTACTTTCGCATCAATTTCCAGTAATTACAGTGCCATTAATGAAGGTAAAATAGTGGGTGGAGAAGCTGTTTTTCCACACGAACTTCCGTATCAACTTGCTCTGTACATAAAAGATTTATTTAATTGTGGAGCGGTCCTACTAAACTCTGGGCATGCACTCACCGCTGCCCACTGCATTGCCCTCCCGATTTCTCTGAAAGACTACGAGGTGGTGGCTGGGAAGCATGAATTGTACGACTCAAAAGATGGATTGGAGCAGAGATCATCTGTGAGAGAAATTGTTATTCATCCAAATTACGACGACACTACTTTGGAAAATGACGTTGCAATATTAAAACTAGCCCAAAACTTTACTATGGATATTGCTGTCCAAGGGATTCTAATTCCAGCTTCAGACTATGTTGCAAAGGGTAAGTAACTAACTAACTTCAGTACTAAACCACAAAAATTAAAGTTGTCAATTGTCTAGCTGCATAATTTTAAAAAGTGTAAAATACTTTAAATACGTTTTTGTTTAATCCAAAAATGCTTAAACTACATTTTTTCAAACAAATTATACAGAAAATTTAGTTATTACAGGAAAATTAAAAAGAACAAAGCATTTTAGTAACACAATTTTGAATAAGTGTAAACTTTTCTAATTAAACGTGATTTTGAAACAGCAAAAAATAAAATTCCGCTTCCTAACAATAGGTTATTCCAAAAGAAATTGTTTTATGACTATAACTATGCACAGTTTATTGTTTAAACTTTTATAAAAGACTATTATCACAGTTTTTTTATCAGTAATTAACATTTTTGTACATACTTGCTCTGTAACTGTTGTACTCTGATTCATTGAATATTTCTATCACAGAGTGTACTACCAATACGTTTAATACTCTGTAAAAGCTACTTGAGAATTTTAGCACACGTACACGCTTTAAGTTTTCTCAACCGGAAATCTGGTTAGTGACCCCGTACAAAAATGTTTGTGTCGAGTCAGCAGAACTAGTCAAACCAAACATGAAGTTTAATTTCTGCAGGAAATTTTTGATGACATATGCAGAATTAATGCAGAAATGTTTCTTCAGAAATTTTATGTATGATTTGTTAAATGATTCTGCACAAAAATAAGACATTTAAAAAATTTTGCAGAGAGATTTCTGCAGAATATTGGGCCAATTGCTACAGACTGCTGCAGAAATTGAAACGATTTTTTTGTACACGCTAGGTTCAAAAATATTATAGCGGCCACTACTAACTTGGCTACGTCGTGGTATATTTAATCACTCTTGCTATCAATTTTCACCGAATTTTCTATCAGTAGTGGAGTAATAGCAAGGTCTATTAAAAATTAATAGCGAAGTGGTAAATCCATAAGTACTTTTCACAACACCAACGGGATTAAACGTAATATGTAATTATTACAGTAGGCGAATGGAAAAATGAAGAATGAAAACCTAAAAAAATGTATTATAAAATTCTAGTGCACTTTTGAACATTAATTTGTACTAAACTGATTTTTTTGTAAATTTGAAACCATACAGGAAATGCTCTTGTCAGCGGCTGGGGCTTCACAGCGGCGAACGGGAGCCCTTCCACAGTTCTAATGAAAGTCTCTCTTCCCATTCAGGATAACAAATACTGTCAAGATGAGCTTCCTGACTTCAATCCAGAGGTCATGCTCTGCGTAGGAACGAGATACAAGGGCATTTGCTCCGGCGACTCTGGCGGCCCATTAGTGACTATGAAAGATAATAAAACAGTTCTAATTGGGATTGTCTCAGGTGCAGTGAGTTGTGAAGTAGGCTCACTTTTTCCTGCTGTCTACGCAAATGTGGCTTTTTTCAACGAATGGTTAAATTCAAATGTAGAGGATCTGAACATTGATAATTCTTCCACGATTTTAAGCTCATTATTGACTTTCAATTATTTTAGCATTGTCTTATTGATTACCATTTATTTTGGACACACTAAAACTATTACTATGTAAGCAGACTGCAAAAATCGAAATTATAATCCTTTAAATAATTCTTTTTTGAATTTATTCCTTGATTTACAACTATCTAAATAGCTAGGTTAATAACGCTCTATTTACATTACATACTTTTAACATAGTACATTATTAGTAACAGTGGAGTTTCTCATGATGAAAACGTTTTAAAACAAAATTTGAGCTGAGCTCCGCTGAAAACTAACAACGTTGTTTTTAAATATTTTTTAACAGCCAAAACAGTCTAATTTGCATAAAATAAAAAAGCACAATATGGCCTAAGTAACTACACATCAGTAAAAATTTATTGCAATCTGGAGGTACTGTTTAATTAATGTGGGTGCTAAAAACCTCAACGTTCGATTTTTTAACGTAAAATACTTCAAGCATTTCAAAAATTGCCGCTATGATTTACAAACATTTTGATAAAAATATTTTATAGCAACTGCTTGTTAAATAATTAGCTTCTTTTATATTATAGCTACATAATAAAAGCAAAATATGCTGTAATATAAAAAGCATGCATTAACTTTAACAATGGTAAATTTTTTATCATTAAATAAACTAAAGTCCGTTTATTTTTATATCGTCTGTGAAGAACCAAAATGACTCATATCCAATTTAAGCTAGAATCAACTGAAGAATTATGCGTATATAATGTTAATTAAGAGTTTTTGAAAAGTGAAAAATTTTCTTTTTACATGTTTTTGCAAAGTGTAAAATGTTCTTTTTACACGATTTTGAAATGTGCAAAATGTTCTTTTTACATGTTTTTGAAAAGTGCAAAATTTTATTTTTACATGTTTTTGAAAAGTGTAAAATGTTCTTTTTACACGTTTTTGAAATGTGCAAAATGTTCTTTTTACATGTTTTTGAAAAGTGCAAAATTTTATTTTTACATGTTTTTGAAAAGTGCAAAATTTTATTTTTACATGTGTTTGAAAAGTGTAAAATGTTCTAATTCCATGTTTTCGAAAAGGTGTAAAATGTTTTATTTACATGTTTTTGAAAAGTGCAAAATATTCTATTTAAATGATTTCAAGGCATGTTTCAATATTTTTGTAGATAGTGGATATTGTTTTTAGCTACAAATGGATATGGGTAATTTTGGTTATTCACAGACGATATTTTTAATTTGCACTTTTTCCGATCCCTCCGATGCGCTGCAAGCGTCAGCAAGGCAACAAGAATAAGTTTCAAATGCTACACAGAAAATAATGCTATTTATTATTTCTAATTTCCTATTACGATCCAGAAGGTAGCATATATATAAAATTATATGTTCATATGCAAGTAGATAATACGTTTACGTTATAGTTATAGTTACACTGATAATGATTTCAAGCTTAGTTTTTAGTTGTATGTGTCCTTGTCATAACGAAAAAAAAACAGAATATAAACAAAGTTGTTTGCACTTTAAGCACGGACGAATAAAGAATACTTTAAAAAAAAACTCTAACAGAAAGCTAACCAGTAAGCCAAGGACATAATTCATCTATAAGACTCACTCACTAGCCTATCGCTTTCTACGTTCTACGTAGGTAATTTTGTATTATTATCGAGACTTCCTCTTCTGACTAGTGAATAAGATAAAGGATACAAAAAGGCTTAATGCATCATCAGTTATTGAGAATTGAAACCCGTTGACTAATCATAAGCCACATGAAGGAACACGTAAGCGTAGCAATATTTTCTTTGGTTCTATGAGATAAATGTCGTCTATGAAGATCCAAAATGACCCATTTCCAATTTAAGATAGAATTAAAATGTACTGTGTCAAAAAAGACAGTAAATAACATACATGCTTACAATGCTAATTACAAGTTTCTAAAATGAGCAAATTGTTCTATTCACATAATTTTGAAAAGGTCAAAATGTTCTAATTAAGTGTTTTTTAGAAGTGTAAAATGTCCAATTTACATGCTTTTGAAAAGTGCAAAATATTCTATTTACATGGTTTTGAAAAGTGTAAAATGTTCTATTTACATATTTTAGAAAAGTGCTAAATGTTCAATTTTCATGTTTTTGAAAAGTGTAAAATGTTCTAGTTACATGTTTTTGAATCGTGTAAAATGTTCTATTTACATATTTTTGAAAAGTGCTAAATGTTCAATTTTCATGTTTTTGAAAAGTGTAAAATGTTCTAGTTACATGTTTTTGAATCGTGTAAAATATTCTACTTACATATTTTTGAAAAGTGCTAAATGTTCTATTTACATATTTTTGAAAAGATCAAAATGTTCTATTTAAGTGTTTTTTAAAAGTGCAAAATGTCCAATTTACATGCTTTTGAAAAGTGCAAAATATTCTATTTACTAATTTTTGTCTGTAGATAGTGCATTTTGTTTTTGACTAAAAATGGATATGGGTCATTTTGGTTCTTCACAGACGATACACATTTTTATGAAACCGAGTTGTGGATGAAATCTATATACATACCAAGTCCATTATGTATGGTAAGTATGATTCTGCATGTGGAAGCATATGGAGGTAATTACACGCTACATATTATTCACATTATTAACACAGTATTCAATTTTCAATTCTACTTCTGCTGCACTGACTGTTCACTACGCTTCCAAGTCGAAATTAGAAAGAGGATTCGTGGTGTTGAAATATTGGAGCTTTGGAGTTGAAGTTGTACATTTTTTATCCGTTTCAAGTATGATCAGCATGGTCAACAAACTACAAGCTCGTGCGTAGTATATCTACTTCATAAATGTAATTATTTTGTCCTTGAAACTCCTACTTGGAGCTGAACAAAAGGCTCAAAGCCGAAAGTCGACAATAATAACAATTATTAAAATATTTATTACTAACACCAACGTCGAAAGAAAACTTTATAGTGTATGACTAATGGAGCGCATACCATTAGTAGCGCCGATACGACGGTAGGTGGAGGAAATGCACACGAGTTTTACTGCGTATGATTGATTTAATGAATTTCTGAAGCTTTATTATTTTCTTATTTTCAAAAACTATTTTGAAATTAAGTTTAGGAATCATACACTATGTCTCAAAATAAAATAGGACCATCCATAATATGCATGGGCCACTTAACGGTTTCGTCGAGTTAAGCTCCCGTATCTGATGAATGGATCTACGAAAAAATTAAAATTTGATGCATGCAATTTCAAACGTAGTGAAAACATTCACTATTGTCAAGAGGTCACTACAGCGAAAGCCCCAATGGCAGTCGAAAAGGCGCGTCGACCTCATGTCACACTGCTTTAACATGGAAATGGGAAAATCACGACCCATTTCACTTGATAGCCGTATAAATGCACGATGACGGGACGATTCGTCGGATGTAAATTCGTCGGTTTTTTTTGCCAAAAGACAATTGGTCGGGGTCAGTTAGATCAAAATTGGACGGTTCGCGTTGTGTTCATTTTACGAAAAATTGATCGTTTCGTCGGTGTGATTTTACTTAAACTTATTCCTTTCGTCAGTATACGACTTATCTTGACGTACCTGTTGACTGCTTGAAGACTAAACCAGACTAATGCAAAGTATTCAAAATAAGCTTGATATGCTTGCATTGATTGTGATTCATTTGTTTATGCATATTATATAATAGGGGTACAATATGTTAATCTAGTATATGATTTCTTACTTCTGTCGCAGTTACAATCTTGTTGTAGTTACTAAAAGTTTACAGCTAAAGGATTTACAGGTAAATTAATAATTATGGACTCTTCAATAGAGATATGTGATTTTGAGTTTGAAAACTTTAACGATGACATATCAAGTGAAAGCAATAGCAAATTTGATAACTTCGGCTTCTGTTATGTGCGTGGAAAAACTGAAAGGGGAAAAAATTTAATTGGATTTAAGGGGTTCGAGTACACATTCAGTAAGCGCGAAGCTACTAGAATTGTTGGATGTGTGTAGAGAAAGAGTGCCAGAAGTTGCCCTGACAGATTGATGCGGTATCCAGAGAAATAAAATCACAGAAACTAGCCAAGGTAACAAAGGAGCATTGTGAACATATTTTTTGGAACGACCCCGACGAACCGTCCAACTTTGCTAAGAATGACCCCGGCGGATGGGATTTCGACAAATGGCATCCCGACCAATGGCATCCCGACGAATTTACACCCGACGAATCGAATCGACCGGTAATTAATCGTTTGTGGATAATCTTGAAAATAATCTAGCTCACAAATTTGAAACATAATCTACCGAAAAACCTTGGTCACTCCGCTGAAGCAAGCCATCGCCAAAGGGGCTTTCCATTAGTAAAGACTGCAGCCAAGGATGTTTTTTTAGTAATTTTTAGAATGGCATACAAGCATATAGCGCTTGTTACATTAATCTAAAATTCCAAAAAATGCGCATATAATGCAAATGCAACTTTTAAAAAACATCGTTAATTGTACCACACAAAAGCTCAAAGTAAACAGTGTTTAAAAGATCATACGTGCGTCTGCTGTCCATTGAATCAAATTTAAAAACTGTTTACAGCTGTTTCAGCTTCTAATTTCCACCACGCCGTTATCTAAATGTTTTAGGACTATGATTTTCCCTAGCGTTAAAAACCATTGTTCTTATTGGTGAAAAAACAAATCAATTCTTAAAATTAAATTAAATCAACTCTGCTCATGCTCTTATTTGAAAGATCCAAGATACTCCCACAACTGCACACGTACAATATTTTTTAACTTTTTTGCCTTCCGGTGCGGTGGTTGGTCGTGTGAAAATAGTCCAATTTGTTAAATACCAACAAGAATTCATACTTATGTACTGGTGTGTGTGATTATTATTGTGATGAACGACATGAATAAATATTTATTTCATTAATTGCTTTATATAAAATAGTATTTTATACACTACCTAAATGGAACTGCGTTTCACAGTTGACAGTTTTGACGCAGTCTTTGGCTATTAAGTACCATATGACGGAAATACAATACCAGAAACTATTGACATGTCTATATATTATATAGCGTAATAAAGTAAATATAATTTTAAAAAATATATAAATCAATAGCATCAGCGAAATATATTAGGTGGTGACTGGTGACATACTCACTTCTCTTTCCTCTACTAAATTCAGAACTCTGGTAGAAAAGTTTTCATGAACTCTCAATAGTGGGAGTTGCTTCACCTGTATTTCCTTCTCGGAGCGGAATAATACAGAACTCAGCACTGACACACAGCACAGCACAGTCAGACCAGAAACAGAAACGCAATTCAACAGTCCGTCTGACGGTCTGACTATAGTGACTATTACTGACAATAATACATGACTCATTCAAGTGTAAATATATGTATAGGAAATAAATAAATAACCAATAACATTTTTTTTCTATTTTTAATTGCAAAATAGAATATCAAAAATATTAGTTTACTTTTCCTTCAGTTTCTGACACCAATAATACAGATAATTGTTAACTATAAAAACTTACAAAATTAAAACTTAAAACATTGCAAAAAATGTCAAATAAATTGTCTATAAATTATGTTAATAGGTACAATTAAATTAATCTGAATATATCAGCATAAAAAATATTTAAATTCTTAAATAAACTAATATTTTTCAGTTTTTGGAAAATTTGTCGACGTAGAAGTCGAATTTTGAGTCAAAAACAGATAACTAATTTTAAAAGTGATGTACATAGGTTGATACTGACGCCATCAAACTTTATCTAGATATGTGTACATATGTTTACACAAGTGTGTTTATGGCTTTTTGGTCCCTTTAAAACCCCTTTCAAATCTAACCGACACTAAAGATTGTCAGTACAATGAAATAAAACAAGTTAATGTCCATGTCAATAAAGAAATAAAACACACCACTAACCTAAATTGGAATTGCCCAATACAGATATACACAATCATCAAAAATAGTGAGAAAAAACAGAAAACTAGATCGATGCTGAAAATACTAGTTCATAATATGAAATACTTTAATGGTATATATGTATAACCCACTACCCGCGTCCAGTCTCAGCCTAGTCCAGTAACCAGTTCAATCATAAAACCCAATACAAACAGAAACATAGCAAACAGAGTAAAAGCAAAAGTCAACAGACATTGCATGCAGTGGTAATCAGGTACAAAACAGAAGAGAAGGAGAAACCCTTTTGAGAAATTGAAATTCATCAAAGTAAATAAAAACACACCCAACCCAACAACACAACGTTTACTTTTTACTTTGCCGTCTATTTTTATTTCATTTTTATTTTCCAGCTGGGAAAAAATTTCAGTAAGGAAGGAAGAATATTAACTTCATCATAATATTATAGCGTTTAGTTAATTATTTTATCGGACCGGATCGGCTCAGTATCCGATCCGTTTCCGTTATATAGGCCTCCTGCAGATTGCAGATAATGAGTTGCTATTATTTTATATTATGTATTTCGACACTGGGTAATTAGTCAACGTCAATTTCAACTTCCCCTTGATATAGTGAACGTCAGTGGAGTAGAGCATGGCATGACACATTCTTTCTGGAGCCGTGGAGCCGGAAATAATTTTGACAATGTTGAAATTAGCATTACTTACTGGAATTTATAATTATTGAAGGAAAGGACACGGAAGCATTTTAGAGAAAGGTATAGGCATAAAAGCATAGCAATATAGCAACAACAGAATATTTGTATATAGCTTCTTGAGGACTACCTAATAATCGTCAACTTAGCAGAGGGTACGCTCATAAATTACATTAAGAAAAGCGCTATGGACCGTCAGCCCCAAAAATGTAATAAGCGCAGGGTTATAAAGAACCCTTATTAAGCAGGGTCAGACGAAGGAATTGGTTTTAGGCAGCAATTTGTTTCCATACAAAAACCACCATTTTTATTTTATTCATGGTTTTCTTTGGCAAAGCAAAATGTTGTAGAAGTGTTGTTGTGTAGTTGTTGATATGATTTAGAAAAGTTTAAAATGTTCTTTTTACTTGATTCAGAAAAGTGTAAAATGTTCTATTTACATGTTTTGAGAAAAGTGTTAAATGTTTTATTTGCATGTTTTTGAAATGTACAAAAACTTTTATTTTCATGTCTTTGAAAAGTCAAAATATTCTTTAAACATATTTTTGAAAATTGCAAAATGTTCCATTTAAATGTTTTTTGAAAATTCAAGCAGCAGGAGCTGCCTGCGCTTGCAGCATTATCCGGCCCTGCCCTTTTAGGCATAGTAAAAGTGTTATAAAAGCGGATTAAACTAATTGAATGATTGTAGAATCGTCTTTTGATCAAATTTAAACTCAAATATACGTGTTTTTTAATAAAAAAACAACACAAAAACTGTTGTTTTAAATTTAATTCTGTGCGAATTAGGTAGAATAATTAGGTTCTTTAACATTAAACTTTAAAAAAAATTAAATAACCACCGAGCTCAAATAACTGTCTCAAATAAGTGATAGACTGCCATTCCAAAGTATTTAATAAGATCCCCGCTCTAATTCTGTTAAATGCGGTAGTTAATATTAAAAACTTCTATTTCCCGGCAAACGTCATTTATGACCAGACCCTTCTTCACTTATGTAGCTTATAATTATGGTGAGTGTAGCATAAGGTAAAATAGCTATAGGACCCAGTACTGATGATACATATTTATTGCATGGTATGGTATGGTGAGGCCTAGAAGGTCAATAGCATGGCTTTTTGTACGGTATTCGTGTTTTATGGTGAAATATATAATGAAAGTAGGAAAATAAGGAGCATATATAATTATCTATCGAAAACTATGCCAGTTTTATCCTACTGTATATACTTATCCCTAGTTATGACAGCAAGAGCCACAGTAGTCGCATGTCGCCTCCAAGTCCAAGAATCAATATTTATTAACAAGGCAAGACAATTCACTTAGGAACGATGAACGACGAACAAACTCACGGCTACCGGCACCGGCACCGCACCGGCTACTTGAATTTCTGAATATTGCTTATAGGTAGGTAGGTACCTCAAAATAATAATACCCCTCAAATTCCCATTCCTATTATATATCTATAAATAATCCCAATCGTCCCAATGACCGATACTCGATTCCGTGTCGAAACGAAAAGCTCCATTACATTAAAGGCTTCTACTTTCTACACATATGCAACATACACACTGGGTATTATAATACATGCTAAGATAATTGCTCACCCTCCACCGGATGGTCCTCATGCATGGTGTATTGAGTATTGACTCATAAATAATTTAAAACTGACAGATACAAAAAGTGTGTCAGGAAGGAAATGGAAGACACACACATGGAAAGTTCTGGTTCTCGCTATCTGCTCTGGTTTTGGTTCTGGTTCTGGTCATATGGTCCTGTCTAATCAATAACTATGAATTTTTTATTCCACACACTACATTGGGTCATTAGGTGTTAGTTTAGAATCTACATGAAAGCGTTCACTTGGTCTTGTTGTCCCCCACTCAACGCACATTTTAGATATGTATGCAATAAAACTATGACATGGAATTTATCTCATATATAGTTGTAAGTTTCTGTACGGGAAGACACAGTAAAATCATGATATTGGAAAACAGCAACTTTTCAAAATCGTATATACATATGTATATGGGTAGTAGTTAAATACAGGCCCTACGTGATTAATTTTTGGCAATTCAAAGTTTTTCTATCTAGGTACTTAAATTGTTTATTTCTGCAGTTCAAAATTCACAAAATTCAAAAGGTGATATTTCCCCTTTAGGGAGCACAGTTTATATACCAAAAGCTATTTCTCAAGTTTTTAGCCATGGCCCTCATAGTATCTACTGTAATGCTCATGATATTTTCATTACTGCATTTATTATTGAATGTGATTGTTGCCAATGGCAATAATCACTAATACCAATAATAACAATGCAAATTATAGTTGATTTCCATTTCCGACTAAATCCTCCCTTGGGCGTAGCTAAACATTTTCAGTTACCAATGAGATACTACAAGTTTCAAAAGTTACTCTACATTTCCAAATCTTACTCGACCAAAATACTATTTAAACTCTGACATTTTATTCAATAAGGGCTTGATTCTTTTAGAATCAACACAAATTGGAACTCTCTAGTTCTGCCATCATATTGAGCCTCTGGCTCTTCCTTCATTCTGAACTCATAGTTCTGTCGTCATAAAAAGCCTCTGGCTTTTTCCTTATTTAGAAACTTATAGTTTCTTCCTTCGTTCGGAACTTATAGTTCTATTGTCATATTAAGCCTCTGGCTTTTTCTTATTTAGAAACTTATAGTTTCTTTCTTCGTGAGAAACTCCTAGTTTCTTTCTTTGTTGAACTTTTAGTTCTTACTACGATTATAATTAATATTGCTTTTGACTACAAATAAACTTATAACTTAACCATTTATTTATCTACGATTATATGTATTCTTATTCAGGGTTCCAAGGTGTAGCCAACAAAACTTGTTTCAATCCTCGTATATATAATTGACTAGGATCTATAATAGGATTGTGATTAGTGTATGCATTTTAATAGATTCGTTTGCATTCTTGTTCATTGAATAAATATTTATCCTCGTTTGATATTGTTGTTGCAGAGTTGGGATTGAGATTGTGGTTGTGGTATTTCATATTTAATAAGAGTTATTTGTTATTGAATATTAAATATATACTGGCAGTATAGTGTATTAGCGAGAATCAGAGCCCTAGACAGCGAAGTTAAATTTGTTAATGCAGTATATTGATTTGCCAGCGGTAGAAGCATTACAAAAGCTTGGCCGGGATTACTTCGAGACCTTAAATCAATTTCTATTGATTTTAATTAGCGACAGCTAGTATCGTAACAGTTTAGGTTTAGTAGCAATCCAATTGAAGTGAGTAGCAACAGTACGACAATAATATTAGTAACAAAAAAGGATAGATACATTATTTCAACATGCCAGGAAGGAGAGCGAGAGTCGTTCAGCGTAGGACGAGGCCAATTATTACTAGAGCTACAGTTCAGCGGGAAGCAAATAGCAGTGTGAGTAGTGGATCATTAGAAGAAAGTTTGTTATTATTACCAGACACTCCGGGTGGTGAAGTTCCAGTTTCCCAGGCAGCAGTGGCTAGTGCTAGAAGTAATAACTCTAATGCTAAGGTAGACTTTAGAGAGGGGAGAAATGAGATTGTTGATAATGATAGGGTAGTGAATACTGCTGCGTCTACTTCTAGACGAGATGGTAATGATAGTAATGACAATGAAAGTATTGTTGCAGGGGATACTAGGGATGTAAGAGGAGTTGATGGGCACAATCTTATGATGAATAGCGCCAGACGGTTAAGGCAGATGATTGTATTTCCAGATGAGGAAGAATTGCTTGTACGACGTAGGGCTCTATTGGTTGGTAGAGAGAATAATATTAGCAATGGGAGAGAACATGTTGAAGTTGGAAATGATTATTGTAATCGTGAGGAGAGTGTGGACAGAGGCAATGTGGATCAGGAAAGATACAATTGGCGACTGCAATACACTCGGAGGGATCAGATCAGTGAAGAGAATAAAGACATGAGAATTAGGTTTCTGGAATCTCAAATAGGCAGGTTAACTAGTAAAGTTGATTATTTAGAATCGAATGAAAATGGTTTGGGAGACATAGATAGGCGTTCACGGTGGGAATCTCATGATCCCAGGTTTAGGGCCCAATCTCAAATGAATGCTCATAGGACCGGATTATCTAGAACCCACCACTTAAAAACGAGTGATATTTCGATTCCTAAATATGCAGGCTCACATGAGAAAAGGACTCCATATGACTTTCTTATGGGATTAGAAAAATATCAACGTGCGGTGGGTTATTCAGATGAAGAGATGTTACGTCATGTAGTTCCTTTGGCTTTGATTGAAGATGCATATTTGTGGTATAGGAAGATGCCTCAAGTAGCTCATAGCTGGACAAACTTTAAGCGTTATTTCAGAATGGAATTTCAGTCTGTTAGCTATAGCAGGCACTTACAGAGAGATTTGGATCAGCGGTTTCAGGGACCATTTGAGCCTCTGACTAAATTCATTCATGTCATAGACGATTTCTATGATAGGTTGGATCCTGAAACGCCCCAGGATGTTAGAGTAGAAAAGGTTATTTCGAATATGCATCCGGAGTATCGTAGACGAATTCTGGCTACTGGGAGACGATTTTTTGATATAACAGGATTATTGGAAGAGGCTTATGAGGCTCAAGCAAGTATTGCTAGGGATAGAGAGTATCGAGTTCCAACAACAAATTCAGGCATTGAACCTTCATTAGCTTATCGTTTACCGTATATAAACAATGATCAAATTACGCACATGGGGGTTCAGCCAAATTTGCAGCACCAAAGTAATTCTCAATCCAAGGGGACAGAATTACAAATGGCTTCGTTCAATCAATATGGATATTGGCACAAAGGTCTGCGAGGGGATGTCAGTGGACCACATCCCAGTGTTTCTCATGTAGAGAAACAGTATCAGAACGTATCGGGTTATAGACGGAATAATAGCAACGATAGGGACCGAAGTAACTTCAGAGGTGGTTATAATGAAGAACGTTGGGATAGAACAGATCATCGTGGATCTGCTTCGGCTACTAAGAATGGTTTTCGAAACGACGAGAATTGGCGTTCAAACCCCAATGACTCTAATCGTAATATGGATAATCATGCGGGACAGTCTTTGTCAGGGGCACAACAATTTCATCAGCAAAGTTTATCACAGGCAGGTCCATCTCATATTAACACGCATCAGCCAAACCAGCAAATATCTCAGAGTGTTTCATTCCAAAACCAATCGAATCAGGGAAACGAGAATCACTCGAGCCGGAATTGAGGACCGATGCTCGAGTGAAGAATTCAGTCGTAAGGTTTGATCCTCAAATTGTAACACTAACTGTAGACAGTAATAATACCCGATTTGCTCCAACGCTCATTCCAATTGAATTATTAGGCATTCAAACATCGGCGATATTGGACTCAGGTTCAGATTCAAGTTTAATTGGTAAATGTTTAGTCGATCTTATTAAGATGAGAGGTGTCTCAGTTCAGCGTAGTTTCCATAATTTGCATATGGTGACGGGTATATGTTCTACTACGGAGACGGCAGACTTACCAATAAAATGGGATGGCGGTACTCTTCTCCAGCGCTTTATACTTGTACCGGGCTTGCAACGCCCAGTTATATTAGGTAGGGATTTTATAGGTGCAAATAACATTGGCATACACGTGAGGCACAAGGGGTGGACTATTGACCCGGATCCTCCTATAGGTATGAAAGACTTTGATTCTGACCCAATTAGCATGACCTTTATAGATGAAATGACAGGTATTGAGAATTCAACAGAAGCATTGGAGTTGTCAGAAGATCACCTACGACAAGACACCAATTTTTGTGATGCGGAAACATTTTTTGATGTAGATTACGCAGGCTTTATTCATGAAATTAAAGACGAATGTTACGCACTTCACACAAGTACTGACCCAACCGAAAACCTTCGTAAAATCGTAAATAATTCTGAAACTCCTGACAACTTCAAGCCTGCATTTGAAAATCTTCTTATCCAATACTCTCACATTATAACAAAAAAACCAGGTTTATGTAGATTACGACAACATGAGATTAATACAGGTGATAGTAAACCAATACGATGCGCTCCACGACCAATGACACCGGCCAAACGTACAATTTTGCAAAGCTTAATTGATGATCTTTTAGATCTGGACATTATTGAGAAATGCACTTCTCGTTGGATCAGTCCCCCAGTTCTGGTGCGTAAGCCTGATGCTCCGGATGGGTCACCGCAGTACCGCCTGACATTGGACTACAGAAAGTTGAATTCTGTAACTATCCCTTCGAATTGTCCAGTTCCTAGAATAGATGATATTTTAGTAACGATATCAAAGGGTAAATATTTCACTTGTTTAGATTTATCTTCCGGTTACAATCAAATCGAGATGAAAGTTGAAGATAGAGATAAAACCGCTTTTTATGGTCCTAATTCTGTGTATCAATTTAAAAGGGCTCCGTTTGGAGCAATTTCATCTGGATCCACCTTTCAGGAGGCAGTTAATGAAGCTGTCGAGGAATATCTCTGGAGAATTGTAATTGCTTATGTCGATGATCTTATTATTTACAGTGACAATCTAGAGGAGCATTTGATCCACGTTGAACTTATATTGCGAGCACTTGCTACAGCTGGATTTACCATAAACCCTAAGAAGATACAATTAGCAACTACTAAGATCCATTTTTTAGGATACATAATTGAGAATGGAGTGTACAAACCAAGTACAGAGAAATTAGAGGCCATGGCTAATTATGTTACGCCGAAATCTGTTAAAGATGTCCAACGGTTCCTGGGTCTAATTAATTACTTTCGGCAGTTCTTTGATCACTTCGAAAATACTGCCCGACCACTGTACCGATTAATGCGCAAGGACACTAAATTTGTTTGGGGAGAGGACTGCCAAGCGGCATTTGATACTTTAAGACATACTCTGAACGAGGTTTCATGTTTGCATTTACCAAACCTGGAGCTTCCTTTTATTATCCAATGTGATGCGGCTTTAGGGGGGTTAGGTGCAACGTTAATTCAAGAAAAAGACGGGATTCCATATCCAGTATATTTTGCGAGTAAGGGCTTAACTCCGGCGCAATCTAGATATAACACCACTGAACTTGAATTACTGGCAATTATCTGGGCTGTAAGGAAATTCCGTGGTTACATTGAGTACTCTAAATTCACAGTTGAAACAGATCACAAAGCTTTGACGTGGCTATGGAGTATTAAGGACCCGGTAGGTCGTATCGCAAGATGGGGCCTAGAGCTGCAACAATTCAAATTTGACATTAAATACAGGAAGGGTATTCATAATTACTCCGCAGACGCGCTTTCTCGATCCGTTGAGGTGGCTTTAGTAGATAAACATGAATTAATTGATAAAGATTCATTTATTAAGGGGCAGCGCGAGGATCCTGTACTAAAGGGAATTATAAATTTCTTACAGACCGATATGAAAACGGCAAATACATCCGACTATATTATTAAATTGAGCAGAGACGCTATTGTAGGTCAAGATGGAGTTCTATATAAATACGTTGGGCCTTTGAATAAGGTCTGGGAAGATGAAAAGCATTACTGGAAAGTGTGGGTGCCGGATTCATTGACTGGCTTGGTTCTAGCTTTCTTTCACAGTTCTGTTTTGTCAGGCCATATGGGAATCAAGAAGACATTTAAGAGAATTGAGGAAAGATTTTGGTGGAAAACCATGCGAAAGAATGTAGTTCAATTTATAAGAACATGTGAACCATGTTTAATGACTAAGGCACCTCACACTTATAAAGTTGGAAAAGCATCTTCACCTCCTATAAATGGCCCGTTTCATAGCTTAGCGTGTGACATCATGGGGCCGTATACTGAGGGCAAACAACACTGTCAATATCTTTTGGTTATTGTAGACTATTTCACTAAATGGGTAGAATTGTATGGGCTACGTAGAGCTTCAGCAAAAGCAATTATCGATAAGTTATGGAAAACCTGTTTGCGATGGGGTGTCCCAAAAACACTTACTGTTGATAATGGAAGTGTTTTTACCAGTAAACAGTTTTTGACTTGGTGTGCAAATATTGGGATTAAGCCACTACACATCGCCAGTTTTCATCCTCAGGCTAATATAACAGAAAGATTTAATCGAACTATAAAAGAACGTATTATTACTGCTATTCAGACTTGTAAAGACTGGGACTTGTATTTAGACGAAATTGCTTTTGCTTTAAGAACTGCATCTACTACATCCACCACTTTTACTCCGGCCTACTTAAACCTCGGACGAGAACTGAGAACTCCTTTTGACAGCAAGTTAGGGTTAGAAATCAGCGCAGTCAGTAAAGACGACAAATTATCCGATCGACTAAGAATATTGCAATGTTTAGCTAACGAGGAATTATTGGACAGTCAACATAAATATTTAGAATATCACAACAAGAATAGAGTCGACAGTAAATTTAAAGTTGGAGATTTAGTTTACGCTTTACTGCCAACAATGTCAGATTCCGAAAAAGGCATTACCAGCTCCCTTTGCAAACGATTTAAAGGTCCATTTATCATATCTGCACTCAAATCTAGATCAATTTGTGAATTAAAATGTCCTCAGACTGATCGTATTAGGGGGGTTTTGCATGCTTCAAAGTTAAAATGGGCAACTACTGTGTCCGATTGATTGTTTATATCACACAACTTTTAAGAACGGTTTTAGAAATTTCCCTATATTTATTAAAATTATATGCTAATAATTGTTCATGGTTGATTCTAAACGTCAATTTAATGTTGGAATCATTTTTATTTTTGAAACTACATTTAAAAAAGACTATGAGTGTGATCTTGTCTTGTGCCTGTCCAAATATAATATGCAGCGTCTTCAAAACCACGCGTTGACAAGGGCAGCGAGATCCAGAGTTCACGGCACTAATCTGCCTATTGTGTAACGTTAACTGTGAAACCCTTTTGTACGTGGGCAGGGCCACGAGAGCTAATAGTTCTCAGTATTAATTTACTCATGAGTAACGTATAAAACGGCACCCTGATTGAACACGTCACTTTTGTGAAATATAATTGCATAAATGGTAGACATGAAGGCAAAGGTCGCAGGCTATAATCTTGTCAATTAATACAATCGGTTGCGTCGGCTACATTATTTGATTTCCAACATTGAATGGGCCATACGGAGGGACTATATGCAATTGTTAAATTATTATGTATGTCTTGGTTTTCGGATAGATTGGTCCTAATTTCTAAAATGTAATTGTTCATGCTAGTTGTGCGGTTGCATGGTTTCTGAGAGTTGAGGTATCTGCTCGTGGATTGTGCATTCCCCTGTACTGTGATTAGATTTTGTTTAATTGCTACATTTATTATTAAATAACTTGTTTGAGAGGGTATGTTTGATTGGCCTTGTAAATTACCTAATGTATAAAACCCTAAATAACTCAAAGCTGTGCGATTCGATTTCTCTGATTCTTACATATATTGATGAGCATTTACTTCCTATTTATTTGATATGTCGCTTGTTGAGGCTTACAGACGGGTTCATTCCTTATTTCCTTTTCAAAAATCAGTATTTTTGCATTTCCATAGCGGTGACGTACAGACAACCCTATACCTACTACTTACTGTATACAATCTTAAATATCTCAAAACTGTGCGATCCAATTTTTGAGATTTTGAGATATGTTACAGAGCACCTAATTACCCTTCATTTGATATATCGTTCGTGCCTGCTCGCAGACGGGTTCAATAATTATTCACATTTCAAAATTATTGTTTACTCATTTCGTTAGCTTTAATGTGCATACTAAATTCTACCCATTACCTACTGTATCCAGTCTTAAATATCTCAAAACTGTGCGATCCGATTTTCGAGATTCCGAGATATGTTAAAGAGCATTTAATTACCGTTCATCTGATATGTCGCTCGTTACTGCTCGCAAACGGATTAAATAATTCTTTACATTTTAAAATTCTTGTTTCCTCATTTCGTTAGCTTTAATGTGCATATTAAATTCTGCCCATAACCTACTGCATACAATCCTAAATATCTCAAAACTGTGCGATCTGATTTTTGAGATTTTGAGATATGTTACAGAGCACTTAATTACCGTTCATTTGATATATCGCTTGTGCCTGCTTGCAGACGGATTCAATAATTATTCACATTTCAAAATTATTGTTTACTCATTTCGTTAGCTTTAATGTGCATACTAAATTCTACCCATTACCTTCTATACACAATCCTAAATATCTCAAAACTGTGCGATCCGATTTTTGAGATTCCGAGATATGTTAAAGAGCATTTAATTACTGTTCATGTGATATGTCGCTCGTTACTGCTTGCAAACGGATTCAATAATTATTCACATTTCAAAATTATTGTTTACTCATTTCGTTAGCTTTAATGTGCATACTAAATTCTACCCATTACCTACTATACACAATCCTAAATATCTCAAAACTGTGCGATCCGATTTTTGAAATTTTGAGATATGTTAAAGAACACTTAATTACCGTTCATTTGATATATCGCTCGTGCCTGCTCGCAGACGGGTTCAATAATTATTTAATTTTCAGAATTATTGATTTTTCATTTTGTTAGCTTTACTGGGCATACTAACTCCTACCCACTACCTACTGTATGCAATCCTAAATATTTCAAAACTGCGCGATCTAATTTTTGAGATTCTGAGATATGTTAAAGAGCACTTAATTACCGTTAATCTGATTTATCGCTCGTTACTGCTTGCAGACGGGTTCGTTACTTGTGGCCCTTTTCAGAATTATAGTTTTCTCCTATCAATAGCATTGGTGACCATGTTGCATTCTTACTGCTGCTTAATGTGTACATTCTGTCATATCTTAAAACTATGCGATTCGATTTTTGATATTCTTACATACGTTAATGAGCACTTAGTTGACATTCATGTAACATACCGGTCATGGCGGCTCGCAAGCCAATTCAATAATTATGTCCTTTTCCAATATTGCTATTTTGCGGTTTCAATAGCATTAGCGTAAATACTACCTTTACCGAAACGCTTTATCACCATTCATTTATTGCATGGCTTGTTGTATTTCGCATACGGGATCATTAAACCAGTGTGGTTGTCATGTCGTCTGCCTCAAGTTGTTCAACCTTTCTGTCGCTGAGCGGTTGCATGTGCGTGCAGTTGGAGTGTGCAAGCAACCAATTGTTTGTTCATTTCTGCACTGCCACGTCATCACAATTCTTGCGTCGTCGGTTTCTTCCGACTTATCCTACACGATTTTCATTCCCCATCCAGAGATTTTCATGTAGTTGTGATTTTCTCACTTTAATTTTCATTCCAAATCTACTATTGTGCCTGTTTAAACGTGTCAATTTTAGATTCCGGGTTACCGTGCAATTTCTACGTGTTCGATTCTGTTCTGTTTCCGTTGTACAGTAGTTCAGGCTCAGTGGTGTATTTAGGATTGAAACAAGTTTTCCATTGCCAATTGTTGCTCACATCCTTTATTGTAAGTACCTGTTCTTACATTGTGTCAGTCTTCTCTTGTGAGGTGGGCGTATGGCTATGCCTTTTAAAAAAAATATTATTTGAGGAATGTATATCACATTATAATTAAACAGCTATAATAACTAACTTTTTGTTAAATTATGCCATACTAGATGTCTGTAGAGAAGAATTATGACCAGTTTAGTTTTCTGGAACGTAAGCCATGGGAGAGCATGACCAATAGGGAGCGAAACATTTATTCTAAAATGATGGAATCTCAAGCCTGGAAACAACCATCATCTCAACGAGTCGAATTCTGGAAGGGTGTGGACCTGCTGAGAATGCCGAATGTCAATTAATGGAACCCAGGAGGAGTCAAAGTGTTTTTGGATGTCCTTAAAGATCAGAGAAGAGTTCAAATAAACAACCACAATGAAAATATTGATCGGGGAATTGACAGAAATGGTTCATCTGATTCCAGACTCCACTTCTTCACCGTGACAAATCAACGAGAGGATTTTAAAACTATCCTATTTCATCTAGGCCAAAAGGTAACCGAACAATATGCTGTAAAACGTAAGGAAAGTAAAGCAAGACAACTTGACGCTATGTACGATGAACTATTTGGGTCTACCGTGGTAGTAGAAGAGAAAAAAGCACCATTACAAAAAGCAAATCGCAAAGTATTGCAATCGTTGAATGCGGCGGTTGTCACCATCCCGATTAAGAAGATAAAGAAAATCCCTATAAAACCTCAACTCATAGTGAAGCAGCTAAATCCAAAATCAAACACAACAGCTACGATGCCACAATACAAAGAACTTCTAATTACCAGCTCTGCTACAAAGGAGAATAACCCAAAAAGTGTGCAATCAATAAGAAAACGTTCTAATCTGAGTTTGGCTGATTTGGGGAGCAACATTTGTGAGACAACCCATGCTATTACTTCTTTGTCGGTATCATCTAAGAAATTCAAGTCACTGGTAGAAATGGACTTGTACATGAGTTCTGATTCCGATGAAGTCGATGCTGAACCTAATGCTGATAATCTACTTCCTCCTCACTCATCATTTCTGGAACAAGAATCTAAAGTGCATAGTTCCATCCCGAAGTCCATTATGATGACATCTGCAAATGTGTTTCTTATTAAGAATAATTTTTCGTCCTTGGCATTCGACAAGAGAATGATCAACGGAGGGGAAGTTATTACTATGGAATTTCAAGGGAAGAAGAAAAAGTCATCCTTTCATGTTTCTTGGATAACAGGATCAAATGCTTCTAAGGCCATATTTACTGACAACAAAGAATTCAAGTTCTATCATCCGACACAAGGTTATATGAATATGTTCGAGTGGAAGACCAAAGAGAAATTATACATACACGTAGACCATAAACATAAATGATTCTACAAACACACACCTTTACACTTTCATTGCCTGATACATTTAGTAATCGTATATAAATATTATATTAGTATTTTGTTGTATAAGTTAATTAATAATCATACGGATTGAAACAAGTTGACATTTTTTGCTGAAATATTTAGTTAGGAGGAGGGCGTATGTAATGCTCATGATATTTTCATTACTGCATTTATTATTGAATGTGATTGTTGCCAATGGCAATAATCACTAATACCAATAATAACAATGCAAATTATAGTTGATTTCCATTTCCGACTAAATCCTCCCTTGGGCGTAGCTAAACATTTTCAGTTACCAATGAGATACTACAAGTTTCAAAAGTTACTCTACATTTCCAAATCTTACTCGACCAAAATACTATTTAAACTCTGACATTTTATTCAATAAGGGCTTGATTCTTTTAGAATCAACACAAATTGGAACTCTCTAGTTCTGCCATCATATTGAGCCTCTGGCTCTTCCTTCATTCTGAACTCATAGTTCTGTCGTCATAAAAAGCCTCTGGCTTTTTCCTTATTTAGAAACTTATAGTTTCTTCCTTCGTTCGGAACTTATAGTTCTATTGTCATATTAAGCCTCTGGCTTTTTCTTATTTAGAAACTTATAGTTTCTTTCTTCGTGAGAAACTCCTAGTTTCTTTCTTTGTTGAACTTTTAGTTCTTACTACGATTATAATTAATATTGCTTTTGACTACAAATAAACTTATAACTTAACCATTTATTTATCTACGATTATATGTATTCTTATTCAGGGTTCCAAGGTGTAGCCAACAAAACTTGTTTCAATCCTCGTATATATAATTGACTAGGATCTATAATAGGATTGTGATTAGTGTATGCATTTTAATAGATTCGTTTGCATTCTTGTTCATTGAATAAATATTTATCCTCGTTTGATATTGTTGTTGCAGAGTTGGGATTGAGATTGTGGTTGTGGTATTTCATATTTAATAAGAGTTATTTGTTATTGAATATTAAATATATACTGGCAGTATAGTGTATTAGCGAGAATCAGAGCCCTAGACAGCGAAGTTAAATTTGTTAATGCAGTATATTGATTTGCCAGCGGTAGAAGCATTACACTACCTAGGCACTTACATATGCATTTTGAATTATCGAGCTATAACAATGTATGTATGTAGGTATTTGAATTTTGAATTCAACTGCAACTTCGCCCGCTTTACTAAAAAGCTAACAGAGAAAATTTACTTTCCATTTAAAAAAAATAATATCTGCCGTTTTGAAAACAATAGCAAACAATAGTAATATAATTTCATATTATTAATGTTATAACGAGTTTCATACATGCAGAGTACGTATTAGGATAATTAAATTATCAATAAAAATTTAGTACCTTAGCAGTATTTTATGCAGTTGAAATATCGGCTTCATTTAGTACTAGATTCTCAATTGCCTGAGTAGGTTATAGAAGACATTTTCCTCCCGGACATTTTTCTCCCGGACATTTTCCTCCCGGACATTTTCCTCCCGGACATTTTCCTCCCGGACATTTTCCACCTAACGCGTACCAAGGACATTTTTCTCCCAGCATCAAATTCGTTATTAGAAACGAGTTTTTCTTTCTAAAAAGGAAAACTCTTTCTGTTTTCGATTACGAATGGGGAGGGAAATTTCCAGGAGAAGAAATCTGTCCGGGGAAACATGCCCGGGGGGGAATTTCCCCGAAAAAAATGTCCATTTCCCCCTGGATACTTGGTAGTGTAAACAAGACATGGCTAGTACAAGATTTCTGTCCTAATTTCAAGCGGGTTTTCCCAATTTATAGTAGAGACCCGACCACAACTAGAACCCTGGCTTGCATCATCAGTCATCAGTAATTTTAATGTATAAACTTACATATTATTTTACTGCTATAATAGCAACTATAAAAATGAAATTACTTTACTAAGCTCATTGTTTAATTTAAAGCAAAATTAAATTTCATTATGTTATTATCGTTTTATGATTTTTAAAAATAGGTATAAAAATTTCATTCAAAACCCATATTGATTTTTTATTGTAGCTGCCGTGGTAAATTTTGTGAACGTTCATCCATATCGTTAAGTACATTGCAATTTATTAATGCATGTACTATATAATATGTATGTACCTATGTATATGCAACAAGCAGGCACCTATAGAGTATGTCGCAAACAGTTTGACGTACATGATTTTTCGTACGTATTTGATTAAATTTGAAGTAATCAAATAAATGCCGAAATTGCATCCGTAAGCTTTAAACTTTGATAGATTAAAAAAGAATTTCTGATAAAACCCTAAAAAAATATTTTATCACTGATGATATCACCCTATATATACCAAAATGACCAAGTAACATCAGGAAAATATAGAATCACATAAACAAAATAAATTCAATTTAGATAATGCATTGCATAACTCTTGGAGCTTTAAACCCATTTAATCCATTCCTATTTTTTTGATTAAAATGTCCTTCAATCTTCAGTCCAACCTCAATGCCAATTCCAACTCCAACACTATTTGCGTAGCAATATTAGAATCCATTCAATTTCCAAGTCCAAGAAATAAATAAACTGTACTGCCATACACAATGTATGTACATAGGTAAGTAAGTATATGTGACATTGGATGAAAAAAATTGTCCGCGGCATGCTGAAAATGGCATTGAGTTTAATTGACACAATTAAATACGTGAATAAATAACCTACGGCACATGACACATGGCACATACATAATAAGTTCGAAGATGTGCTTTTTGCTCTTACTGATAATATTATAATCCAAGCTATCTTTTTAACAGCGCATTATTTAGTGTCTGTTCTTTATACGTAAATATATGTACTGCTTATTAATATAATTTTAAAGAGCAGGAAAAAATACAGTTAAATAGAAGCACAGTTGAATAATTTAAATATCAAAATTAAATAGAAAATCAATAACAAAAATAGAAAACCGAAGAAAAAGTGAGGCACTATATATGCATAGCATATAGCATAGCAACCACCGCAGCAAAGTAAATAATACATAAAAGAATTTCCCTTTTTCACGTCTATTTCCCTTTTGCCCTCCCGACACTTGGCTTAAGTATATTTCCCTGTGCACGCTTTGTACTTTTGTATGTTTTATATACTGTATTGTATGGCGACTGCTGGACTCTAATACTCCAAATGTCATTGGCATCCGCTCTGTAAATAGAATTTGTCAGGCAACAGGCTTTGGCCATCTAAACGAGGACTTAGCACGATATGAAACATGCAAAAGTATTGTAATTGGTAACAAGAGATTGGAGATTTGTAGTGCGGGCGTGGGCCTTTTTTATTTTTAATGATACTGGAACTTCGTAAATCGGCATCAAATAGGTCATGCATTATCTTTTTTTATTTTTTGGTGCGCCGGTGTCCATGGAATTAAATTGGTTTTTTAAAATTTTAAGTCAATTTTAGCTATATAATAACTAAGGGTAACAAGGGTTTTATGAGAATTGACCACAAATGGTTCATTTCTGTTCATAAAAATGACCTCGAATTAAGTTTATAATCCTGATATTTTAAAAATAATCTGAAAATTCAAGATTTTAAAAATATTTGTCCTCTAAAAATTGTGTTGTTTTGGACAGCGATAAGTTGGAGCTAAAGTTGCCGACTCACAACAAGATAAACGAGAGAAAGGGCAAAAACATCCAAAGAGGCAAAATTCATTGAGTGGAGGAAAAGCCCATGAAATTAAATGTCAAAACGATCGCCATAATAGTTTATAAAAAAAGTTTAAAACAGGGCAACAAGTTCGTCAAAATATTAATACAGATGTTTAGGTCAGCATTTTGGTTCTCTCAAACCTTATAACCATTTTGGCAGGAGTTTGGTCCACGAAAAGTTTGGAATATTTGCTTATTTAAGAAAGGTTTTACCTTTTGCTAACCCGTCTTACAAGGCTGTCTCGATTTTACAACAAAATTACTTAATTTGAGAAAAATGCTTGCACTATGTTAAATTAAAGTTTTCGACACGCTCCCCGCAAGAAAACTAGGAATATCATAAACAGGTTTAGGATAAATAATTAAATATAGTAAAAACATTTTAAAACCGTTTTAATTGGTTTTATTAATAATTTAAAACTGATTGGAAACCGTTGAACATTCCGCTGCATAAAATAACCACTTTTGGCCTCAATGCTATTATTTTCAGTGTAAAATTGAACACAAAGTTTTTACAATATAATTTTTGGAACTTTAAAATGTAGTTTTGAACTTCGGCCAGCAGAGAAATAGAAAATAAATTAATGATTAAAACCAAAAAAAAATCTTCAGTTACACCATCAAGAAAATGGACATGTGAAAACCTCGTAGTAACTTACACTTACAAGATTTAGAATCGAACGAAGGCAAGATAAGAAATAGGAGGTAGTAAACAAAATGTTTGGCCACGTGTTTTTCTTTGACCTTTTGGAGGGGTAGGGAGAGGTTATTGGGAAAGTACTGACGATGAGAGGCTGAAGCCAAAGTGTTTATTTATTAGCATGGATTATCTTGAATAAATATTTACTCAGTTTTCATAGGTAATCTACAGTACACATTAGGCGAATAGCTTTGCCTGCCTTCATCTCATTGCTGTTGTTTGATTGAGTGTGACGAGTTCATTTACACGGAACGATACGAAATAGGGATTGCTGATGAGATGTTCAAACTCGATGACCTTTGGGCATTGCTTCATTTTTATATATGGCATATAGTCCCAAACGCCCCACTACATTTCGTCATAATATTATGAGATTACACAAGGAAGAGTAAACATTTTTATTGAATTGATACTCAAATTCTGCGCTGTTCTATGAATTGCTTTATGGATAATTATTATTACCAAATGAAATTAATGAAATAATAAAAGCAAGAAGAAAGACACCGCACTCTCTAACTAAACAAGGACAAGAAGTATTAGTAGAAGAAGTTAGAAGAAGTAGCACATGGGGAAATTTATTTGAATTTTGAGGTGACGTCGGACAAAATATTTTGAATTTATGCTCCATGAAAATAATGCGTAAAATTCAAATAATGCAATGGTAATTTCAAGTAGTCGTATTTATGTATTAATCACCAACTATCTAAATCAGCTTGTTAAAAAAAATTAACGCTGCTGAAAAAATAATTTGGCTGCAGATGGCACATGCGCAGATTCAATTGAGACGAATCAAAGAATCCTAGTTCTAAAGTTATGATATGGAAAAAATTAGTTTGCGCGATTTAAGTTTTTAAAAAACGCACGTACCCGTGCAAAACACACAACTTGTAATAATTGCATCGTAAGAGTTTCGAGATTATTTAACAGACATCGAGTAAAGTGCGCACGCTCCCATCTTCTTATTAGAGTCTGTGCGCACCAAATTCAAAGGGAAATATCTCGTACAAGCAAAACTGTCTTATGTAATTATAAGCCCAGGTTATTAAGAAATTAAGCATCGGAGAATAAGCATAGGCTTTTTCAAGAAGTCTCTGAAGAATTAGAAAATAATTTGTTTTTGTTACTACTCAAACAAGTGGGTGCTTTTTAAAAACTCCCACTAAATTTCTTACGCGTTTCGGATATTGAGATCTTATACGAACGGAGTGTCCGGGAACCCTTTCACGACGGTTAAATAATGAAGCTTCATTCAAATTTAATGTTTTATTATAGTTTCACTACACAATATGGAGTCTTAAAGTTGAAGTGCGCAGACGCCATTTATTAAAAAATTACCATTTAGGGTAATTCTCATTCACACAGCATGCGCGGAAATAGACCGAGATATATATTACAGCCACGCTTCTATAATTGGTAGGCTTGAAGAGAGTGGTCGAACTTAAAGTATAGGTACATATACTAGTAGTAGTAGTATATAGTAGTAGTATATACTAGTAGTATATACTAGTAGTTAGCGTGTTCTCTGGTAAAATGCATAGACCCCCGCAATTCTGAGCAGAGCATATCCACTAACATGTAAGGGGTCTTGCGATTGAGGGTTTCAGAATAATGATGAAAAAATGGCACAAGGTTGGGGGGGGGGGGGGTAGACATCATATTTTACAGAGGTATCTGAAACGTTTTCTTGGGTTGACTGAGCACCCAATTTGGAAATTAGTTGTATGAATGTTCTTATCCAAGGAAACGATATAGATGTCTTTTTAGATCCAAAGAAGAATTAAAGATTGACTTTTAGAAGCCAAGGATATTTTAAAGTAGTCTTTATATTATCCAAGTAAAATACGAAGATGTCCTTTTAGAACCCAAGGATATTTTATTGGTGTACTTGTTGAACCCTACGACATTTTAAAGAAGTCCTTGTTATTAATCCCAAAGAAATTTAAATCTAAATTCATGTCCTTGTATTCTATGCAACCGTATCAGCGGTCATCCGGGGGGGGGAGGGTGCAAGAAGAAATGATTTTTTATGATGTTAGAAGAGGAGAGGTGAAAATTGGCGATTTTTGTATGACGCAATAATTGTAAATCTTCTAACTATACGTCAGGAAGTCGTTCTATCAAAGGAAAATTTCTTCTAATAATATGTTAAACGCTAATCTTTTCAAAGTAATTTAACCTACGCGATTAGTTATTAAAATTCAACACAAAGACGAAAGGAAAATACTCTTAAAAACTTTAAGAGCTTCAAATAAATTATCCATAAATTTTACTAGTGTAATTTTATGTTCATTTTAACCACTTCCACTTTAATTCCATCGCATTGTTCAAGCAGGAAGTTGCATTTTTAAAATATTAATTTTTGCGTTGCTTTAACGTTAGAATGGACGACCAAATATTATTTGAATTTTATTATGCGTATTATGGCTTAGGTAAGTCATGTAAGCATATAGTGCCAGTAACAGAAAAACACGGGAGACCAGTTACATGTATGCAACGTCATTAGCCCGAATACACTTAAATAAATCCAGATTAAAAATTCTCAGAACCATCATCAATAGCGATTAGAAGTGAGCAGTTATGTTTTCTTGTTATTCATTCAGTTCCCAGGAATTCATCTTCAAAATACCCCAAGTTGCAATCCAAAAATGCCACAGCACAGTACACGGTTGCCACGCTACATGTATAAGAGTGTACTTAAGTGAGAAATCCTAATATAACGATATGTGTCGTAAGTAGTTGTAATACATGGGCCTTATGCATATGAAGCAATGTAGGTAGGTGCTCAAGTTCTGTTTCGCCGGAAATGGATTTTCCTTTATTACTATCTTAAGCCTTCAGAATTCTACAGAACATTCCAGCACTACATATTATGTATTACAGCACCAAGCATAATGTATACCATTACTATATGTTATAATTATAAGCAACGCATGAACTGAACATAACAATTTGGATTACTATGAACATTATCGTAAACTCGTTTCCAGCTCAGCATAAATTCTTAGTATTTTAAACTTTAAACAAGTGCTCCAGTGAGCAATACATTCATCTACCTCCTTGTTAGAAGGAATGTGCTAAAATATTCCATCTGCATTATTCATCGAAGCAAGACAAACAGCTAAATACACCTCCTAAGAAATCCGGCGCTTCGAGCCTGATTTGCCGACCGTGGAACCGATGTAGATGCTGAGCTGGTAGCGAATATTAGCTTCAGCAAAGGGGTAGGACCTTATTTTAGTAAAGCTTAAAGATAATCAATGCAATATATGTATTTCCTCGAAACATCAAATGTTATTTCTAAAGTTCAATTTCGTAACCTATTTCCCATAAACTTCTCTTTTTAAACAAAACCAGTTTAATAGTGCGACCCGTGGCGTGCGACCTACGGACAGACTGATAGACAAAACCACTTCAATAGATTCTTAATCTCGGGACTTTTAGTAATACTTTGGTTGACATCATTTATGAACCATCCCCATATTTAAAGTGAAGGCATGGGAGTGGGGCGGTACTAAACAGGGGATAATTTGGTTGACATTATTTATGGACCATCTTTAAAGTAAAATGATGTGAAGTCGTACAAAATAGCTAATAACTTGGTTAATACCATTTATAGACCATCCCTGAGGTAATGTGATGACATGGGGTGGAACGGTACTTAATACGTAAAAATTCAATTGACATTATTTATTAACCACCCCTGATTTAAAATGATGAGATGGAAGTGGGGCGGCACTAAATAGGTTATAATTTGGTTGACATCGTTAATGGACCATCCCTAAGTTAAAGGGATGACATGGGAGTGGGGCGTTACTAAACAGGTGATAATTTGGTTAACTTCATGTATAGATCATCCCTAAGTTAAAGTGATGAAGTAAGGACTTGGACAGTACTAAACAGATGATAATTTGATTTTCATCATTTATGGACCATACTCAAGGTAAAATGATGTGAAGGTACTACTAAATAGGTGATAATTTGGTTGACATCATTTATGGGCCATTTCTGAGTTAATGTGATGACATGGAAGTGAGAGTTGACATCATCTACGGATCATCCCTGCATACGTACATAGCTAAGTATCTACGCCCATAATGATGTTTTGTGAGTAATTTTTCAGGTGTGTTTACATAGTGGGTCTTATAATAACTGATGTCATGGGTAGTGGTAGTGGGGCTAGTTGTGTATTGATGACACTCCATGTTAAAAGTAACCGTTTTACGTAATTTTAAAGCTTTGACTTTGGAGTGGGACAGTCGCAAAATAGTGATAATTTGGGGACATCATCTACGGACCATCCGTGAGAACATACATAGCTAAGTATCTATCTATGCTCGGGGTGTATAATCCTGGGTAAATTTTCATTTGTGAAATCATGGAAAAACAATGAATGACAGGAGGAAATTAGCGGTTGGACACAAATGGCGCCATGCAAATTGCCCCCCCCCTCTCGGTTGGTGCGTTTTTTGCGTCATTTTATTTTATATTTTAATTTACCTCAAAATCTAAAATTTGGCCCGATAATCACTACAGGTGACACACCATTCGAACTGTAATTACTAATAGAATATAATTATCTGCAAGTATCGCGAACAATCACAATACTTTTTATATTGTTTTGAAGAGACTAAGTATTGTTTTGAAAAATAATTTGATTTTTAATTTTTCAACAGTTTTAAAATGATGTAAACACTCCTTGAAATCGGTTTAGTATTTCAAAAGATTAGAAAATTATGTGTATACAGGTAGAAATAAAGTTGTTAGCCTTCAATCTATGCATGCTGAGCTATTTAAAAAAATATATAATTCAGAGAAATTATATTTCACACGTTCACAAGCCCACTGCACACATGCCTTGTTATTAAGCAAAATACGTTTTGTGAATGTGTAAAATAACATGCAGGTAAATTACATGGTTTACACACTTTAAAAAAATGACATGTTTTTTTATTTATTTCATAGTAAGTACCTAGTACGTGGGAAAATATAGGTAGTTAGTTCACTTTGAATTTATAGATAGCTTGCAGTAAGTTCTATCTACTACAGTACTACACAGTGCACAATTAAAAAATGTAGCTAGGTAATTCGTACTCCACGCTTTTAACAAAACGTAAAGGCGGAAGGTGCAGTTAGCAACATGTTAACTTTTACGGGAGATACGTACATATGTGATAATATATAATGACGAAAATGTACTATATTCATATATCAATCATTTCGAATACTGATACTACATACATATTACGAATGATGAGCTTCTCCATATTATTATATATTTTTTTGTGCTTTTTTTTTGCTAAAATTCTTTTCGTGCCTTCCACTGTTGAATTTCCTCTGAAATAATCAGAGGTTCCAGAGCATGCAGTATGCAGAGAAACACCAACACCACAGACAGAGCGAAGCAAAAAGTCAAAATCTGTCCCAGCCTACCAACTGAGGCTTACTATGCAGAGTTTAATACTAGAATAATGTGTTTAAACTTCTGTGTAAGAACGAATATAAAAAATACCTCCTTAGAGTGTTCAAATACCGAGTAAAAAATACAACCATTCTACTTTTGCAGCTACCCTATCAAATACGTGTATTACTCGCATGTATCTCATTCTCATACTTAGGATTGCTCAACAATAGTACCTACATAAATTATATTCAAAACATGTAAAAAAAATATACATAATAAAAAAAGAGTAATAAAGCAAAAGCAGTCGTGCAGGACGAGAATCTTCCACAATTTAGCTGGAAGCTGGAGAGTATTTACTTGTATATAATATTGTGTGTCCACATTTTACATGATATAAGTAAACAATAATTACATTCTGTGTATTTCTACCCCATCATATTAAATTTATTATTCACGTGGAGCTGCTGCTGCAGAGCAGAACTTTTTCGGCAAATAAACACAATAAAAGCAACTGCGACATCGACATGACAGATTCAAACTAACTGTGACTCTCGTCTGTTTATATTCTGCTATACTGCAAACTTTGAGCATGTCATTATTATTGTATTATAATAATATAACTTAAAAAATTATACGCAGAATCTATGGATGGCAACTAAAATACACACAATAGAAAATTGAAATTGAAATTTTATTTTATTACATGCTATAAGACTCACACTAATGATATGCAAAATGCTGAGCTTCATATTGTACTTTTCAGTCCAGCCATACCATGTCGTCATTCAAACAAAAATCGTTATCGTTCATTTCATGGCACACAAAATTAACACGTGCTGGTTGATTGACTTTCTGTTGTGGTTTTCCTCTGAATGCACTATAGCTTGCTGGCTGAGGTTCTGCTGTTCAGACCGATATTGTATACAGAAGACACATTGTAAAATATTATTGCAATGTATTGCGTGCTAGGTAAAATTTAAATACATGCGAATAATTATAAATCAATCCAGAGTTAAGATAAATACAAGTGTGTGATCTACATACGTAGGTACTAAATTATATCTCTGAACTCTGAGTCAATAATTGATAATTATTTGAACACTCATTTATTTAAATCCAAAAATCCAGACTCAGCCTATCTCAGCTTATCTCAAATACAAATCATAATACATTATACACATAGTTAAAAAGTTGAATTTCTTAAAGTACAATGAACGATTCAACAATTCCTAGGAATCGTGCATTCGCATTAGGAAAGATAAGTGCAAAAAATAATACAAGTTGTATACATGTAGTATGAGTTAAAATGCCTGAGCACTGACTGCACTTGCTGAAGTTAGCATTTTGGCATCCTTGCCTTGTTATGATTATATCATCAGCCTTTTTGCCATCGTTTTTTTTAAGTATACTGCATTGAAATGTACGCCTAAAAAAGCATGTTAACTAATGTAATACATTTTCAGGTAGGTAAACACATTACTGCATATTTATATAGCATTATCATCATTTCCATGTGGGATGATAGGAAGGTAGAAAACATGCTGCCTCTACCTGCTTTAAGAAATTGACATAATAATAAAGAGGATGTTATTATGAAGTAAGAAATTCTAATTTGGGCCTTGCCTTCTTTCATTGCAGTGCATTCCTTAATATTCTGGAAGCATAATATCGCTACTGAAGACGCAAAATTGCCGTTCTCCATTTTTAAATGCATTTAATTGTGCGTAATTTTGTTTTTCGGTAAATTAACCAAGTACCGTATTTTCTCTAATACTACGCGAGGCTCTAATAGAACGCGGGGGGTATGTCATTTCATAGAACATGGGGAATTTGCTATGCTTTAACATTACGTGCTACAGAGCCGACAGAGCGGGTCTCTAATACAACGGTGGTGTTGTATTCCAGAAAATAGGGTAGGTAATTCTTAATGTTAATTATACGAAAAACACAAGTTTTACGCTACTTAAGTCAAAAAATGGAGATGGGCATTTTTACTTTTAGCGTGAATTAGAGAACGGCAATTTTGCGTCTTTAGTAATGATATGCCTATTGATTGTTTCACAATACATATTTCTAACAAGCATTATGCATTATTATTCTAAGCGGTGTCCTTTGTGGATTCAACTTTTAAAGAACGTGTTTTATAAGTTGTAGAAAACAAATCGCTTGAAGCATATATTTTCAAGTAAAAATAAGATTAGCCTGTTTTGTGTTTTCAGAAATCCTAAATAACCTGATTTAATTTTTCAAAAAATTTCAACTACATAGCTATTTTTGCGTTTACAAAAATCTACAAATGGCCTGTTTTTCGTTTAAAAAAATTTAATATCATGTTTACTAACAAGTTTTTACACTGAAGAAGTGCGATCCACAATTTAAAATTTCAAATAGTGTTGTCAAAATCACTTCAAGAGCTTTATATTATAGTATTCACAAGAAACACAAGTCATGAATTGGAATAAGTAAATGAGATAAAACGTATAGCAGTAATAATAAAAAAAGAGTAAAAAATAATTTGCAGTATCAAAACATGACTAAATTGCTTATTCATCACCGGTGAAACTAGTGTGGCATGATAGCTTAGTAGATATTGTTATACAACAAGCAACTATCGAAAATAATGATTACATTAAAATTTATTAGCAGTATCTTGCATGGCAGAATAGTATTATTGATGTTCCGTTCTTACATTAACATATTTAAACGTGCTTCATAAGCTAATAAATATTTATAAGTACAATCAATTCAAGTGATGTGTGATCATACAAATGGTGCAGTACAAAAAACAAGTTGTCAGTTGCCAGTATATTTAACTTGACGCAGTAACCTAAAAATCAATTTACACCAAATTCAATATTTACCTACCGATGAGCTGCTGTTCGTTCCCGTATACTCTTCTTCAGTTTGGCTTTGATCGCTAGCTATGAGTAATTTAGAGTATAATCGGGTCGGTCTCGAAATGCAAATTATATTAATGAACACGAGCACACCGCTATGGCAACTCGGTACTTGACTAGGTACTTGTAAATAAGTGTTCGTTGGTCACGTATTCGTACCGTCAACCGTACTCGGGGTCGTTGGTCGTGGCTCATGCACATTGGACAGAAGTATTTCCGATTTAGTTTCCGGTGGATCTTCGGTTTTCGATTTTTCCTAGTATCCATATATGAGAATATTATGAGTTGTTAGTTGTTATTATTTTTCGTTTGGATTCTCTCCCTATATCAGGGAAGTATACAAATCTTTCTCAGCTTTACAGCTTCAAATTTGAAGTGAGTAGCCCCAACGCACTACCTATACAACAGAGTTAGTTTGGTTACAAGTTACACTGTAGACTACTGTACAGTTATTCATTATTACTTTAAAAACTTAAATTTACACACAATGTAATACCCGGAGCAAATTTTCATAATACACTGTATGCCATTCTTATCAGCGATCGCGGATTACAAGTAAAATTTATATTCGACTATATGCGCAACAAATAACCAGAATTAAATTGTACACCATTTAAATTAATTTTCCAGTTTACCTTCCCATTCAGATACTGAAAGCTGAAAAAACTGGCTTGCCTAAACTTCATTTCATTCAAGCTGTTACTGTTTAGAGCTATTCTGGTTAGCTGTGCATTATAATAGTAACAGTTGAATGTATTAAAACATAAATAAAATAAAAACCAAATCAATTTTATTGAAATAATAAATAGTTTTATTTTCAACTTACTTGCAGTCCGCAGTTTAGTTGACAGTCTTATAATAAATTGTACATTTTATGCATGCTTCAAACCTAACTCAAAATATTTATGTATTTAAGTGTTACGTGACCTCGAAGAACTAAATCATAAATTGAAGATCAATTTTGGTGATAATAATAATTATTATTGTAGAAACTGCAAAGGGAATTGAAGATTGTAAAACTGTTATGTTATAATATAATAAGGAGAAGCTTTTTTACTAGTAAGTATTAAAGGGAGCTAACACAAATGGCGCCATCGAAATTCTTGATTTTTAAAACCCACCCACCCCCATTGTCACCTCCTTAACCATTGCGTAAATGGCTATCTTTAACATTACGTGTCATAATTTTACGATCTGACACCCGTGTATAATCGATGGCGCCATTTGTGATACCTCCCAAAGTAGGGATTCAACAATTGAATTTAAATTTTCGCGGAAATAAACTGTCCTCGCGCCGTCGAAGTTCAGCTTTTAGTCAGCAAATTAGTGGCAGTTTCAAAGTTTCAACAACCGTAATAAATCCTACGCTTTGCCTACTTGCCTATTGCTTCGCAGCCCTTTTCTGTCAGGGTAGGGTTGTTGTCGTCAAGAAGATGGGACAGAACTTACCCGAACCGAACACCCGACAGATACAAAAACGAGCGTAACTTGAGTTTTAAGCTCTCGATTTTGAAATAAATGGTGTCAGTCGATAGAGCTCTTCAAACTGCAGGAGGGCAAATTGTCAAAAGTGGAACTTTTGAAAAACTTCAGTTGGCTGAAAAAACTTTAAAATATTTTGGCCAAAATCAAGATGGACCATATATGGGTGTGTAACACGAGTTTAGAGCGGCTGATTATTGAAAAAATAGTATGAATCGATAGAGCTCTTCAAACTGCAGGAGGGCAAATTGTCAAAAGTCGAACTTTTGAAAAACTTCGATTGGATGAAAAAACTTTAAAATATTTTGGCCAAAATCAAGATGGACCATATATGGGTGTGTAACACGAGTTTGGAGCGGCTGATTATTGGAAAAATAGTATGAATCGATAGAGCTCTTCAAACTGCAGGAGGGCAAATTGTCAAATGTGAAACTTTTGAAAAACTTCGGTTGGCTGAAAAAACTTTAAAATATTTTGGCCAAAATCAAGATGGACCATATATGGGTGTGTAACACGAGTTTGGAGCGGCCGATTATTGAAAAAATAGTATGAATCGATAGAGCTCTTCAAACTCGTGTTACACACCCATATATGGTCCATCTTGATTTTGGCCAAAATATTTTAAAGTTTTTTCAGCCAACCGAAGTTTTTCAAAAGTTCCACTTTTCACAATTTGCCCTCCTGCAGTTTGAAGAGCTCTATCGATTCATACTATTTTTACAATAATCGGCTGCTCCAAACTCGTGTTACACACCCATATATGGTCCATCTTGATTTTGGCCAAAATATTTTAAAGTTTTTTCAGCCAATCGAAGTTTTTCAAAAGTTCCACTTTTGACAATTTGCCCTCCTGCAGTTTGAAGAGCTCTATCGATTCATACTATTTTTTCAATAATCAGCCGCTCCAAACTCGTGTTACACACCCATATATGGTCTATCTTGATTTTGGCCAAAATATTTTAAAGTTTTTTCAGCCAATCGAAGTTTTTCAAAAGTTCCACTTTTGACAATTTGCCCTCCTGCAGTTTGAAGAGCTCTATCGATTCATACTATTTTTACAATAATCGGCTGCTCCAAACTCGTGTTACACACCCATATATGGTCTATCTTGATTTTGGCCAAAATATTTTAAAGTTTTTTCAGCCAATCGAAGTTTTTCAAAAGTTCCACTTTTGACAATTTGCCCTCCTGCAGTTTGAAGAGCTCTATCGATTCATACTATTTTTACAATAATCGGCTGCTCCAAACTCGTGTTACACACCCATATATGGTCTATCTTGATTTTGGCCAAAATATTTTAAAGTTTTTTCAGCCAATCGAAGTTTTTCAAAAGTTCCACTTTTGACAATTTGCCCTCCTGCAGTTTGAAGAGCTCTATCGATTCATACTATTTTTTCAATAATCAGCCGCTCCAAACTCGTGTTACACACCCATATATGGTCCATCTTGATTTTGGCCAAAATATTTTAAAGTTTTTTCAGCCAATCGAAGTTTTTCAAAAGTTCCACTTTTGACAATTTGCCCTCCTGCAGTTTGAAGAGCTCTATCGATTCATACTATTTTTTCAATAATCAGCCGCTCCAAACTCGTGTTACACACCCATATATGGTCCATCTTGATTTTGGCCAAAATATTTTAAAGTTTTTTCAGCCAACCGAAGTTTTTCAAAAGTTCCACTTTTGACAATTTGCCCTCCTGCAGTTTGAAGAGCTCTATCGATTCATACTATTTTTAAAAATAATCGGCCGCTCATTACCTATGTTACAAATGGATTTTTATTGCTGTCGGGTGTATTGTTCGGGTAAGTTCGTTGTACGCTCGGTTCGGGTAACTTCAGCTTGCTCTCGGGTAACTTCTGGCCTATGTCAAGAAGTTTATTATCATTTTCAGTTGTTGCGGTTCACCATATGGTACACTACACTACACGATAATATAGAATAATGATTTCAAGGTCATCAAAAGTGAATTTAACTGTTAATTCCTAGGACTGGGATCCACCTTGCATTTAAATTTTAACATTCAGGGTAAGTATATTTTATTTTTGGTTTCATACGTGTACATTATCCGGCTGTAGTTTGATAAGTCTTGCCCACGACGGGAAGTCCTGCCCACATATGTACTATCCATTGTGGTTAGGTTAGGTAAAAAGGCCGGGCAAGACTTTCCGCCCTGGGCAAGACTTACCGAACTATTTAGAATTCTAACCTAGGACCAACAAAAATTTGTAAATCCCTATTTGTAAATGTCAAAACAATGCTGTATGGGCTGCAGGCAAATCGACAAAATTAATAAATTATCACTATTATTATTATTTAGAATGGTAGGGTAGTCGTGCAGCTGTGGCCGGTCCTGTATGTAACGGTAACTGTGTGGTCGGGTAAGTTTTCAATAGGAAACATTAGCACTGACAGTAAAGGGATTCCTTGCATCAGTTGCATCGAGGAAACTGACCCGCCCACAGTTACCGGACTGACCACAGTTATTACCCGACCGACCATAGTTACCCGAAACTATCGTCCCCATAGTTTTATCCCTTAAAAGATTCAGATATTCACAAAACCTAATTTTGTTCATGTTAAAATCTAGTCTAGCCATTAAGGGCGTTTACAATCTTTATGCTAGGTCAGTCAAAATGGGATAAATATTTCATTAAGCATATGTTCTGCTGCGTTTTATTCACTGATTCACTCAAGAAAAACATGTTTGTCTTACACATTTCACATTTAATTCATGTACTTACAATGACTAATGATTTATGATTAATGTATTCCCACGCTTTTCCCATCGTTAGTTCAGTGAAGTAGATATTCTTACTATGAAATTACTTGCACAGGGGTTTAAATGACGTAATTAAGGAGTAATCACATATAAACAGCTGTAGAATTGAGGCTGGAAAACAGGAAACTAAGTGTAATTCACTAATTCCAGACATAAATTGTTTCTGAAAACTGATTATTTCGAAGAATTTCTTGAAATTCTTTGAAAATGTTAGGCAAGTAAAGCTATATCAGTTACTAATTCAGCCACAATCAGCTCACTCAACATTAATCCAGTAAGTCCTGAGGTTTTTATGTGATTACGAGTGTTTTTTGAAACCATGTTCCAGAAGATCATGCTGCCACAATCATTGTCATGCTCAGGAAAAACTTAGAAACAAAAGTATCAATCGATTTTAGATTGATTTGACAATGTCTACCTAAATCTTATATGGCTATCAAAGTATCAAACTTCTCACGTTTTATTGGCTTTTGGTGCACCATTTACAGTTTACATTTCATTGGTTCGTTCTAACGCTATATAATTAACTAGTAAAACTTTATTCAGTTAATGCAATGTGAGAATTCATCATAATCCGAAGTAAAAAAATCCATAAGTTTCAATCAAATCTGCTTGCTGGGTTTTATAAATTATTATCAAACTTCGGCTTATCAAAAACAAATGCCTGAAAATTGGTGAGTAGAACCTGAATATTGTGTTTACAGACGAACTGTTTCAAAAAATTATGCTTTCAAAATATTTCGGCAATTCATACAATACCATACAATAATCATTATTAGTCAAAGCTGCGTAATATCTCAAATATTCATCATGACTTCAAGAATTCCTACAGTATCACGCAAACCATTCAACACCAAAACAAGGTAGGGGGAGCTACTTAGAGTAAAATGTCAATTAAAGGCTTCCTATAGCAACATCAGTTCAACTTCAAATAGTTTTATCATCATAATATTAGCTATGTGCAACGGACATTGCAAACAACTTCAAAATAACTTGTTACACAGCTTTTATTCAAATCCAAGGTCACGAAAGCGCGTCTGGTCTGTTATGGGTTAGACCGTCTCTTTCCTCTCATCTTTTCCAGGAATCTGATCTCGTCTGTCTGTTGTACTCAACCTATTCTAATAATTATCTTGCATAATTTGGAAGTACCTAATAATTGTTGTGTCTGCATCTTTACAGTTTTATCATCGCATCGATGGTGATGGTACTTCTTGGCTCACACACATATAATTATTCACTTCGTTGTGCAAGTAATATTAGCGATGCGTGTTCAGATATATAAGGAATTATACCTACTTACTAACATTATTAAAATCTTGAGACTTGGCTCGTCCATCAATTATTAACTATCGCTATTAACAGTGCTTAATTTAGTATTTACTGCACAGTCATACGCATAGTGGACTGCCTAGTGGAACGATTAGTAACAATTACTAAATAAAAATTCAACATGTGGCATTACATTTATCGGCACGGACAGAAGCCATAATGTAGTAGTAGTATATCGTGAGTGAAGAATCAAAATGGCCCATATTCAATTTACGCTAGAATCAAAATGAGTTATGTCCAAAAGAGCTAAATAAGTTTGCAATTTAAAATTTTAATTATTATGAGTTTTTGAAAAGTGTAATTAAAATGCTCTAATTTACGCGTTTTTTGAAAAGTGTAAAATATTATATTTACAAGTTTTTGAAAAGTCTAAAATGCTCTAATTTACGCTTTTTAGAAAAGCTCAAAATATTATATGTACAAGTTTTTGAAAAGTGCAAAATTTTCTATTTACATACATGCTTTTAGGATCATGGCATCATTTTATTCCTTTTTTTGTAGATAGTGCCATTTGTTTTCAGCAGTAAATAGATACGGGTCATTTTGATTCTCCACTTACGATGTATTATGTGTAAAGTATATATAGGTACCTTTTTAAATTACTTTAGTACACTGCTATAGAATTGGAATAGAAACCCTCAGCCCACTGAGCCCACTGGTTTTAATTATTTGAGTAGTTAAAAAAAGAGTGGATATGGGGATATTGCTATATAACTCGGCTGTTGTTGTGACAAATATTTAATTTACATCATCGTTCTCTCTTCCCTTCCTTCGCTTATAGTCTTCCTTCCTAAAATACTTGATACGATACGTCCACGTCGCTTTGCCGACTTCGACTTCGACGCTCAACACACAACACAAACACACCATATGAGTCGATTCGGTACGATTTCCACTTCGACTCGATTCGGTCCTTACTTAAATAAAAATACTACATTAACTAGTCTCTATGTAAGGCTGTGTAGCTATATATTATGTTAGTTAGTATTTTTTATTATAGGTTTCTTTTGAGGAGCATGTATTAAACTGTATGCGACTTTATTAGCTTGACGTTGACGTGCTTGTTAGCAGCGTTATATATCGTCCTTTTCCTTTTCCCTTTTTTAATGACAGAAATAGCAAAAAATATTTGTGAGTAGTGAGATAGCACGATGTGCAATTATTAGAAGTTTGCTATTTGCCATATACTGTCATACCATAGCCAAGTTATACAATATGTACATTTTGTGACTTACTCGTGTGGTGTTGAGTGCCTATCTTACATATTTATAAATATCCTTTGAGAAGTGTTGTGGCACGGTTTTATTAGTGTTTTGTTCTGCTGTAATAAAGTGCTAAATAGTGGCAACAGATAGTTTACTCATTCATACGGACTACGGACTATTCTCTGCTCTTCTTTTTTTACAGTTTGGGTTGTGAAATAGGTGAGGGTCACATTTGTTTAATTATCAACATCACCACATGTAAACAAAAGACAGACAAACCACTACTGCTGTTTAGTTCTCGTTCTACCTTAGGTACATAATTAGTTCTGGAAAACTTAGGGCCGGACGAAGGAATTGATTTTAGGCAGCAATTTATTTTCCATATAAAAACCACCGTTTTGATTTTACTGATGGTTTTCTTTGGTAAAGCAAAATGTTGTATTTACAGGTTTTAGAAAAGTTTAAAATTTTCGATTTTCATGATTCAGAAAAGTGCTCAATTTTCTATTTACATGTTTTTTGAAAAGTGGAAAATGTTTTATTTGCATGTTTTTAAAATTTACAAACAAATTTATTTGCATGTTTTTGAAATGTACAAACAAATTTATTTGCATGGTTTTGAAAAGTGAAAAATATTCTTTTTACACATTTTTAAAAACTGCAAAATGTTCCATTTACATATTTTTTGAAAATTCAAGCAGCGGCCGCATCGTTCGGCCCGGGGAAAACTGATCTTTTAATTCTAAAAACTAACATATACGAACTAACTGGCACTTACAATTTATCAGTAATTATGTGGGAGCCACAAGATTTTTGTTTGGTTTAAGAGCTAGAAACTGACAATATGAGCAATTAAAATTTTAGAGGAATTAGAACTAACTTCTATGGCTTAAGCTCTGGGTAATGATAAAAAAATACAAATGATATTATGAATCTAATATTACAAATTGTTTCTAAGAATCTTGACAGATTTGTAAGGATTAGATTTGATTTTCTTGTGTATCTTTATCATTAGCACGTAGCGCAAGCCTAGGGCCTGGGCTCATTATATTTTGCAGACGGTTTCCTTTTCATATATGAAACTTCTATTCTTATCTTGCTTCGTTTACAATTTGAGTACCTATACATGTTTATTTTATTAGTAAAGCACCATCAGCAGTATTTGCACTTTTACCGACGTTAGGATCACATGGCAAATATCTTTACACTGTGATGTTTATTGCCCACCTTTAATACCTAATGTACCTACCTAGGTAGGTTCATAGTGCTCACTATAGTCCCCATGAAGTATTTATGGCTCAGGCTCAACTACTAGCGTCATTAGTCATTACTATTCAGGTCGTATTTCGTATTGGTCAGTTATTCTGCTAAGTCTGCGTTTCTTTTTATCTTCGCTTAGTTTCGATACAGTATGTATTACTATTGTACTATTTCGGCTGTCGCTTGCCTCGATGCATCTCAAAGGAAAATTGGCTTACATTGCATTGTTAATTGATATTCTGAGTGTGTAGAATAATTTACTAGAAACTATAGGAGCACAACAGCAAAACGCTGTACTGATGAAGCTAAATTGCCGATCTGTAATAATTCTCACTAAATTTTCCGATCGATCCCCATTTTTTAATGTATTTAATTGTGCATAATTTTTCCCTGGTAAAACAAGCAAGTAGGTATTTCTTACTGCTTATATTGTGCTGAAAAATCAAATTATACAGTATTTAAGTCAAAAAAGTGGAGATGGACAATTTTGATTTTAGTGTGAATTGGACATTGGCAATTTTGCTTCTTCAGTAGCGAAATATAATAATTATAGTTAATTAATCTATAAAAAAAGTGTGAGTAAGCTGTACACATTTTTCTTTGTAATGGCTAATATTTTTTAATATAGATATTGTGCATGTCCGAGCATTAGTTGTGATTTTGATTAGAGCATGTAATAATTATTAAACAGCTTGTCTGCCTGTTGATTCTCGTGAATTGGTTGTATAGACTGTTATTGGTTTCTGATTCCAGTTGACTTGATTAGACTGCTAAAACTAATAAAGCTGGGATTGTTTTATCTTTGCTATGGTTTTAGTTTGTGCTGAATTATCTCATTTGGATGATTACCCTCTGTCCTTGGTTGGTTCCGTGGTGTGATGTCTACATATTAATCTTCTTGGTAATGCTTTTAATAGTTAGTTCATAATAGCGAATTGTAAATTCATTTTTTTTGTAATTAATTACTTATACTAATATACAGTCGAGTAAGTCAAAATAGTATTGACACCACCATACAGTAGTTCTTATTGAGAGTGGATAATTTTAATTTTAACATTGTAAATATTCGTAAGTAGTATATTACTAAATGTGGTTGTTTAGTTGAAATGGAAATAATACGTTTAGCATTAACACTATTAAGCATATAGTGGGCTAAAGAATGAAAGAAGAAAGTTTGCTGAGAATTATTGATAGTATAAAATATGGAGCTATAGTTTAGCTGGCTTTTGGCCTTGGGTTGTTTAATACGAATTATTATGAATGCAATATTATTATGTAGGTGCATGAAAGTATATGGCCGCAAAACTGTATCGCCTGGAGCGTTGTGCCGCATCCCTGGCGTTTTAATATTGAAAGTCCTATTCTAAAGCGCGACCGTTTAAATTTAGATATAAAATATTTTCTTTTATTTATTTTTAACAACGGACTTAATAAAACACCAATATTTCCTAACAAATCATTGGTATTTCAAAGGGGCGTATTTTTTACAGAAATAGTAATATTACACTACAATAATTACAGGTTTTAAAAAACAATATTCATTATCGTATGTTCCTTAAGAAGGAGTCTTTTCAAATGTTTCGAATAGGTACTTTAGTGAAGATCTAAATCGAAACAAATACTTTCGACATTTAGCCTAATTGCATATATTATAATGGCGGGGATAAATATTTGTATTTTTTCATTTGTTTTATGGCACCACGTCACTAGAGTCACTATTGTCAGCTAGTCATCAACCGACTCAAAACAGGCGCATGCTTTTCCTATAATATCCATAGAACTCTATCTGAAAAAATACCCCACAAGTTCAAATCTAATATAGTTTCTAGTGTTAATAACAACAAATATAATGTTTTGCTCCATGTTGATAGTTGAAAGTTAATAATACTCGGGAATAATTAATGCAAAACTGTTCGTATTAGAACTACTACATCTGTCTGCTGTAATTAAGTATTTGTGGCTTTCCTTTGGGTTTTACGTCGCTCAGTCACTGGCTGCTGGTTGACTTTTCTACTGATAAGATAAAAGAGTGTAGAGTAGTACAAAAAAAAATTAGAGATATCTCTGGAGAAATTAATGTGTCAACTGCTGTTGCATTATTGATGTACAGTGTGTCCCTCTAGATTAAGGACACCCTGTTTACGAGAATTCTTCCCCCTCTCTCATTTAATATATTTTACCATGGAGTTCTATGGGAAAACATGAATTCTTTAACCCAAACCTCCAGTAAATGCATAAGTCTCAACAGATTTCAAAAAGTAAGCGTGGAACACAAACCCCTTAAAATTACCTACAAAACAACATAAAATGTGCAAATGAGGCCAACAGGGGTCACGGGGCCAACAGGGGTTGCGATGTCAACAGGGGGCTTTAAATTAATTGCATGAGAACCTCGTGACCCCTGGAAATCAACCAAAGTAGAGATACACTTGCTAGTTAGTAATTGTCATCTGAAAATAATAATCCCTTCCGAGTGACCCCATGTGTAGAGGGGGGGGGGGGTAATCCGCAAAAACATGGTGGCATTATTCTAAATGGACACACTGTATATATATTTATACTAATTAATGTATTGTATGACGTGGCATTAAACTAAAGTGTTGACCCCATATGGAATTGAATGAAATCCAATTTGATCACGCCGAGACCACAAGTTAAATTCTGCGTATTATTTTTTTCATATGACAATTTCCTCTGATAAATTACGTTTTAAATTGTGACTATATTTATCACAGGATTTTGAGTTTAAACACTTCATTATGTAAGGCAAGGTTAGAAATTTCTCTGAAATTAATAATAAAATTAAAATTAAAATTTACAAGTTAAGCCACTGCACACTGCACTGGCAAGAAGGCAAAATGCAAAATTATTGCAATTTTTCAACATTTGATGGCCCACATATTAAATTCGATAATTTTTGGGGTCAATTTTCAAAATCTTCTTATGTTTAATGCTATACATCCATTGTATTTATCTATTGTCAATTGATTGGTGGAGACCTCAATTTATTATAATTTGAACGATTATTTATATATGTATATGTATTCGAATGTAAAATAAATTCAGCATTATGTCATTATTATATGCAGTATACTTTATGTCGTATTCAAGGTCGTCCACTACATAACACAATTCAAATAGAATCGATGATGCACTTGCTAAATTATCCATTATATTATATTCTGTAAGGTTTTCCAAGTTAGCGTGTGCTACTTTATAGTGCCGAGTTAAAATCTAAAATAGAATTCTTCGTTTGACTACTTTTATGTGAAGCAGTTTAACCGCTTAGCTGCTTATACAATTCAGCTCTGCTTTTCCAGCTATTGGCTTTGGACTTTTTTATAACAGAAAGATTATAATATAAAGTTAGGATTGGGAAACTTTTGACAGACTCACTGAGCTGATAGTGTCATTTTGTTTCATTCTAATCAAAATTTATAGTGTAAAAGTTGCTTGAAAAACAACAACCGGATATTTCCTTACAAACAACAACGATGAGATGTGGCGTCATATAACCCACACAACTAAAAGAGTGCTCTTGAATAAATTCCTTTGGTAAATAGTAAATATATATAAATTATATTATATATTATGCATACGAAATAAAGAGAGAGAGACGGTCAATAACACGTGAAGCGCAAAATGCTTTTAGTTAGTTTTACGTGTAAGTAAGTACCGTCTGTGAATTTTTAATCAAGCAATTAACCAATTTTGGCTCAAGCTTGTTGAACGACATAATAGATAAACAGACTGCCAGCCTGTGTGTGTGGTGACTAAATACTAAACAGTGCGGTGGAGCTATAAACACTACCAGATTAACTACGTACATTTTAGTAGATCGTGGTGCCCTCTACCTACATCCAAAAAATTTCAAACTAGTTGATGTACTAGACGAAAATAATGCAAACGAATAGTTAAGAAATATATAATAGAAAATAGACACAGTGAGTACTAATAACAATTTAAGTAGTATAATTACTTTATTATTCTTAAAGTCAGTTGTTAAGGTAGTTATTATCTCATCTCTGGTAATTGCAGTAGTTACGTTCAAGTTTTGGATTAAAATGCTATTTATTTACGTACGCCCGTTAAGTGCCGTCCTCACTGACGGCTTTACTATAGTTTATTATATGCTATACGTTTTAGTCGCCGATAACCTTTACGAATGAGATAAAAGGTTTTTACATATATACATATAATAATATTATGTCCAGAACTGACTGAGAGGAGGTAATTAATCCTACTCCTGATTTTCTCAGAAATAGTATGTTTCAATGTAAGACTGGGATTTTGAAGCAAGTTTCATTCAGAGACGAGCAGAGAGTATGATTTTTATTAGGCTAATTATCTCTGTTTATTGTATACAAAATAAAGATTAGTTTCTTTCTACTCGAATTCTTGGGAATTGGGAATTTGAAATTTATTTTGCAGAGGGTCAGAATGTCAGTGGGCTGGCAGTTTTACATGAAATATAAAACTGCTGTGTAGTCCAGTGTAGTAGCAACTGAAAACTAAACATTGAAAATTGAAACAGACAAGTAGTGAAAATAAGTGCGGTTTAGTTCAAAGTTTTCCAGTCTCATTATTTTTGGATACATATACCCATAGCCTGTGACTGTTTTGTAGTGTGCTATGTTTCTATGTTTGTACTGACTGACTGAAATATTGAAATTCGTGCTTTATTGTTTTTTGTGAAAATAGTTTACTTGTATCATTTCCATGGATTGTAATTTAAAGTGTCCAGTTCTCCAGCAAGTCTTTCATACTCTATTTTAATTCCTGGATTTGTTATTGCTTAAACTTTTGTCAGTTGCTATGTAAGTAAGACGAGGATCTAGAGATTTATAGGAAAAGCTCAAGTTTCCAGTAGTCTCTAATAGTATTGATTTAGTCGTTAGTACAATACACCCACTCGTTCGCTCAGATAGCAAAGACTGCCTGGAGATTGGCTTGCATAATAATATTACCTGTTATTATTATTATTACTGTCAATTTCTATGTTATATATATGTGTATTACGAACAAAAGTCAAACCAAATAAAACGAGTATAGTAGTCAGTAGTCAATAGTTGTAGTTGAAAGTGTTGTTGTGATAATGACGAAGACAGGCAGTAACCAAGAAAGCGAACGCATGATTATAAAATTATTACATTTCAAGTAATTTACTAGTTCCTGCCTACTCTGACTGCATTTCTAATGGAACTTCGGTTGAGTTCGGAACTTCTTATTGTTATTTCTCCTATTTGACAACTTTAAAGTTAAGTGGACTAAAATCTCAACCTGTGCTAAATTTGGTAAGGATGAAGGAAGTACACTTTTTTAAGTGTTAAGTAGTTGTTAGATGAAGAGAATAAATTGAGCCAAGTTCTAGTTATGTGTAGGTTTTGGGTGTTTTAAAATGTTTCCTTTTCTTTAAAAATACGAAATAAGTTTTAATTGGTGAATATCGAGTGACGTTTTATTGGAGTGTTCGTTGTTTATGCTCTGTTTGAAGGCCTAAGATTGAAGATGTCAAGGTTGAAGGTTGAACGTGTAGTTCATAAGTTAGTTAAAATTTAACAGCCAGGGTTTCGTTTGGATGCATTTTATTTGTGTTTAGATTTTGACTGAGCGTTTAAAGGCGATCTGTGTTCAGTTTTAAACAGCTAAATAAAATGCTTGTGATTTACTTTTTGATAATTTTGAAAAGTTAATAATGGCGTTTACTGAGTTTATATTCCGAATAATATTTTAGTTCTGAAGTCATCTAATGACGTTATTTCCAAGTAATTCCTACTTTCAAATACTACTTACCAGCTTTGTCAACTTTTTCAACAATAGTATTTAATTTATGTGCCATCATCAATTGAGGAAAATCCTAGTAAAATTTTTTACAACATTACTTTTACTAGTCTCAACACGTTCAACGTGCTATTGTTGATTGTTTGCTTAGTAATCACAGTCACTGTTACTACTTACCTGAAGTTTTTAGGACGTTTTTTACCTCTTCGATGTTCGTCATTAGTTGTTAGGGATGGCGATTATGATCGAATTGCCTACGGTACTTGAAACACACGAGGATATACATGCACGTGGGTAATAAAAAATTTGATAAAAACCAAACTGAAACTTTGTAGAACTCTATGGTAGCAATACAAAAAAAAAATTGTATTATGAAATACTGATAGTTTGTCGAGATTTTTCTGTGTAACAGTGCAGTGGTCAATAAGTAAAGTTTCAACGTTCAGTTTACTTTTAGCATTTTCATATTAATTTTGTTTTATGACCTTGTGACAAAAATTTTTTCGTTCCGTCTTTCAGCCTTAACCTTTAACCTCACTTACAAAAGTTGTTCTCTGTATTACAGAATCCCTGTCAATGATAAATTTTTTTAGTTTATATTTTTATAGATCAAGGCATAGTATTATATTGAAATGAAAACAGTACAATTGAAGATTTTTAAATTCCAATCCTATTGGTTTTGATCCTTTACTGTCAACTTTCGATATTAACTTGAAATTCTGGTATAAAGTCAGTATTAACATTGTTCATGGGTTTTCTTACATCAGTAAATCTGTATAGAATGTCACGCATCTAAGTTAACCCCATTATCTATATATGTAAGTAGATGCGTTTCTCTGAGCTAGCATTTTATTATATGAACTAATAAAATAGTGAATTTGAATGCACGCGCACATGCCTCCCGGTATAAATAGACGATACAATATATTACAAATTAAATTCTTGATCTCAAGAATGAATTAATCAAAGTAAATTATAATAATAAAACGAAAGTGCACATAGTGAATATTTAAATGAATTTCGGCAGCTGGGTATGTTGGGACAAAATACAGAAAGTGTACGTACATTCTTTAAACTTTTTGTGGCAAGTACTTAGACATAGATGAGCTGCAGTGCAAAATTTGGGAACAATCGAACACACCGTTTGTGCGCCACAAATTTTTATGTCCCAATATTTAACATGGCTTGAATGGCGAAACAAATATTTTTGATTGTACTCCAAGGATAGCAGCTTTCAACGTACTGGCATAATGTGAATGTTAGTTTGCTCAGAATTAACTGGGCTTTCACCTTCATATGCGAAAAAAGGTCAATTTTTCAAAACCTGTCGCGCGCGAAATTTCAAAAAACCAAAATTTTTAAAACATTTATTTTTTATTTTATTTTTAAATCGTTGCTGACCGGTAGCTCCTACAATTCCCGTCCGATTTTCAAAAAAATTGAAGTTTTGTAATCTCAAAAACAACATCTATAAACTGACACCTAGGTTTTAGAAAATTTAAAAATTTTATGTTTAAAAATTAATTTTGGAAAAATTCTTATTTTAGAAAATCCAAAAAAACTACAATATTTTTTTTATTGATTTTTTTATTAATTTTCTAAAACTTAGGTGTCAGTTTATAGATATTGTTTTTGAGATTACAAAACTTCAATGTTTTTGAAAATCGGACGGGAATTGTAGGAGCTACCGGTCAGCAACGATTTAAAAATAAAATAAAAAATAAATGTTTTAAAAATTTTGGTTTTTTGAAATTTCGCGCGCGATAGGTTTTGAAAAAATTGACCTTTTTCCGCATATGAAGGTGAAAGCCCAATTAATTCTGAGCAAACTAACATTCACATTATGCTAGTGCGTTGAAAACTGCTATCCTTGGAGCACAATCAAAAATGCTTATTTCTCCATTCAAGCCATGTTAAATATTGGGACATAAAAATTTGTGGCGCACAAACGGTGTGTTCGATTGTTCCCAAAGTTTACACTGAAACTCATCTATGTATAAGTACTTGCCACAAAAAGTTTGAAGAATGTAAGTACACTTTCTGTATTTTGTCCCAACATACCCAGCTGCCGAAATTCATTTAAATATTCACTATGTGAAGTGGTGGAACGGCGATCTTGATATCCAAAGGCACTACTGCAATAATAATAGATTAATTATAACTAGGAACCAGCCAGCAGTAAGGAGATATAACAGCGTTACGACAAGTGAAGTTTGTATAATAGAATAAAAATCGTCACTATCACTTCATACTTCTACAATAATAACTCAAAGACATTATTAAGATTATAATAATGTTGGTAGCTAGGTAGTAGTTCGACTTGAAGTGGAATCATTCCATTAGGTATTTCTTCAGCAACATGAAGCATTAAATATCCTTGAAAATTTTGTTTTTCTTGAAAAACTGAGCCATAAGAACACAAAAGGCAAAGTGAGTATGTGTACCTTGCAACATGCAACTTTAACTAGTGTATGTATCAATATAATTATGATGGTGAATAGCTGAATACACCAATATGTACCTGCCTCTATTATCTATGAATTTGTCCCCTGCAGCCTGCAGAGCAGCTGACCGCGATCTATTAGTGTAATAATTCTTTCTTCTTCCCCCAATTTTTGACTTTTGGGTTTCTGCCTCCAGTAATTATAAAGAGGGGCTCGTAGTACTTAAAACTAGATAGCAAAAGAAAAGTCCACTTCAGCATAGTGAATTACTATATTATAGTACATACCGGCACCGGTAGTTTTCCCTCTGTATTGCATCTGCAAAAGTGTCAACTGGCACTGGAATTTAGAAAGTTATTCTCGGTCTCGGGGCATGAATAAATAGTCGACGTCAGCAACATGGACCAGCTCGGCTTTGCCATTGCCATGCTTTCAATTCCTCTCAAAAGGCAAAAATTATAAAACTTAAAACTACTAGAAAACTAATACTTACCACGCTTACGATATTTAGTAAAATATTTCATCAGTTTGGTTGCATAAATGAAATACATTTATAAATACTTTGTATTGCTACAAGTGCAAGTACATAGCACATGCAACTAAATAGGTGTATATGTTATACATATTATTTATTATCTGCCTTTCGCCTTCGCCCGTTAAATTTTCTTGTATCTTTATAGCTATAGAAAGATTAGATGTAGCTATAGTATAGCTCTAGCTTATAATGTGATAAAAATAATCGTGCATCCGTAATATACGAAGTATAGTTAAAGTACTTTATACCCTACATCTGGCCTGGCATTGTCATCATGACATCGTGATGTACATCAGCATTCGGCATCGCAAAGTTTTAAGTTTGAGGTTTTGGCTTACTAAAATACGGAGCGACTGACTGACAACTGACTGAATCCTTTGTGAATGACTATAAACATAAATTACGTGCAGTCCACCGTTACAGTGCCCAAGTGTACACACAAACAAATTAATACAATAACTTTACTTCGGGTGTCTGTCTACAGGTTTATAGTATAAAAGTCACACTGTATTGACTGTATGTATTTAGTTAGGTAGTTTTAGGAAACAATTTACAACTGGAACTTGTGTTGATGGCTGCGGTACTGCACTGCTGGTACTTCGTACTGCTAGGGATTGGGGCGTTGGAGATGATTATTGAAGTTAAAGTACAGCGTTAAAAATGCTTGAAATTAAATAAATTTAGTGGTGTTTAATGCAAGGCAAAGCAATTCATGCTCTCGCAATGAAAATGGGTTTGATTAATTCTAACATATGCACTTTTTGCAATCATACGAATCCAAAGTTTAAGCATTATCTTATTTGTAATCACTTTAATCCCTTATGGGAATATGTTAAAAATATTGTTATAAAAGCAGGAAATGTTTGGAACGAGTCAACAAAATTAAACGGAATTTCAGGCAAACATTCATCTGTCAATCACGCAATATATTTAGCACATCTAATTACATACGAAACGATTAACAGTGAATTTAACAACCTTAAATATAAATCAACGGTAGTTATGAGATATAAACAGGCTTTCTTTGAGCTTCTGTACCTCGAATACTATAAAACAAGAACTAAAAACCTTCCTGTAGAAATTTTTATAAATTATTGGAAACCTCTAGAATTTCTTTTCAAAATTGAAGATTCAAAAATCGAAATCCGCATGACCTCATTCCAACAACCTCACTTAGACCTTGGTTTCACTAGAAAAGTTAACAATTGTTTACCATAAGAATCTCGCTTTTAGATTTAACTATTGTTAAAGTTGAAAGCGAAAACCTTAGGACTAACAATTGTTAACTTTTCTAGTGAAATCAAGGTCTTATAAACATTACTAATAATATTTAAGCATTTTTGTTCTCTAATAAGTATATACACCGGTAACGGTGGCAAATGTTTATAAATACTTGATTATTTCTGAAAAGACAAATAAAAACCTGACAGATGAACATTAAAAAAAAAAAAAAAGGCAAAGCAAATGCAGCATATCACAGTCACGTAGCTTTAAAGACAAGATGCATTTCGCAATAGCTTCAACAACAACAACAGAAGCAACTATACAGAGTCTGGTTGTTATAAGCATAGTTTAGCAGGTATTACCGTAAATGTTCGATTTGTCGCCGGGGCGCTAATAATAAGCGCCAGGGTCAGGGGAATAATTTTGTGATAAAAACGCCGAGGGAGTCATTTTTCACACAATGATTGCTAATTTTACAGATATACTTTTGTATCACAGTATTACAAATTTGGAAGGAGTTTCTTTGATAAGTGGTGCCCAGCTTTAGCAAGTGATGTCCAATAGCAAGTTTAGCAAATCGACTAGAAATGCAACTGGGTTTTTGCAGAACAGTGTACTGTTTATTTTTGTAACCGTATTAACACTGAACCAGGCTGCCTGAAAACGGATAGGTTATATCCCCCGCCCCCATCCCCCGCCTTCGGCGGGGAATGGGCTTTCGGTTGGGGAAGATATAAAATAACCGCCTCAGTCAGTTTTTCTAATCGATATGTCAAACTTGCTAATTGGACTTCACTTACTAAAGTTGGGCAGGTGTTACCGGCCTGAGCATCACTTATCAAAGAATCGCCATTGGGAAGTCTACTTTAATGCTTCAGTATAAAGAAATATCAAGTATTTGTACATTGCAATTGATAACAAAGTGCATATTTCTGGAACATTTTTGTTTAATTCTTTACGTTCAACGTAATAAAATTAAATAAGCTGGTGGTCTGAAAAATGTAATTGCTATGCGTCTATTAGAACACTTACAGTATATTTATCGTGTGTATAGTAACTATATATGCACAAAGGAACTTATATGATGCACTTACTTAAAGATATACACATATATTATGGTTGATATGCTACTACATGCTCCGTACAACAAACAATATAATTACACCAGACCACGTTATAGTAATGTTATGCATTATGCAGGACGTTTATCTCCTCTTTTCATCCCCATGTGCTTTCTAGTTAATAGTATCCCTCCGTAGTTGATGTGCATGGGGAGGTAGCTAAATACACCGTAGCGTAGTACTGTAGTGTTGTGCTGTAATAAAATTGCCTACAACTGCCAGACACAAATGTGTGAAGATTCTCATGAACAAGGTTTTGTTGGTTTCTTGGGGACCATGAAGAGCTGAGTTAACGTGTCCCTCGGCTCTCGACTCTCGATGCCCTTTAACATTTAAACAAATTGAAAATGTTTTCAACTTGTATTAATGAGCAAGGGGAGCGAAGGTAATACGAGAGGCGATTGCAGTACTGCCGTTCCTATCCTAATAGTCCAGCTGATAGTAATTACCAAAATATCAAGTTAGCTCATTGCGGTACACAGTGTATGTGGTAGAATATCAGAATCTCATTCATTTTATGAGATATTTTCACTTGTACAATTGGTATAATTTTGTTTGTGTTAGAGTATTTAGCTGGAATCACCGTGTAATTTTGGAATTAATAAGTATTCTTAATGATAATTTCCGGTAATTACTTATAGTTTATTTGCTAGTAAAATTGTCAATGTAAATTTCTTATTCAACAATAACAATCGCCGTAATTTTATTTTTAACCTTAATACACGTATTTGTTTATGTGTCGACCGTAGTGGATATACCAGACAGAAAGTGCCTTTAAAGTCTGAACAATTTGAATAATATTTTTTAAAAGCTAAAATGTCGAGAATTAAATAATTCAGTTAATTTATCGATGCTGAAGTGTTAAGCATGTTCTCTAATTCTTATATTTGTCAACTAGTTTTTGGATACCCTTAAGTACCTGCTGATACTTGAGCAGTGATTTTGTAACGTTTTCTCCAGAAGAAACTCAAACAATTGTTTTTGTGTCCTAAATGTGTGTATACTTCGTAGTGCAATGCAACAAATTTGGTAAAAATTCCTTATTTGAGGTCATAGTTCAAGTAAAAAGCGGTCCTTAACTGACCCCGCTACATTAGTCATTTAAGTTACTTTTCGCGGTGTTAATAATTATTAGTATAGGAAAGGCCAGAAGATATACTACAGAATTTGCGAATTCCTTAAGATGGGACATACAAAGAAAGTTATAATACTGATTAATGATCCATTTTTTTAAACGAAAATATCTGTCAAAATCGGTGATCCGATACACAGGATACTTACACGGGAGGGCTACGGGAAGATTTTTGTAACATTTTAGAGACAGGAGCGGTCATTTTTCTTACATGGTAACTTGAAATTAAAAGCCTCATTCCCATTTCTGGATCCGCCTGGAACAAATACCAAATTTCAGCAGAGTCTGAAGGAAAATAAGGAGAATTATGTACATCAATGTTTCTACTGTCATACTAAAATTTAAAGTACTTTATACGCTATTTAATCCAGCGAGTTCCCTTTATTGACTGTTTTTACTTTCAGTGTTGACTTATTTTCTACCTGAATCATTTTGAACCCTTCGGTTTTCCAACGCCCACCGAATGTTTCTTTATTAGCTAGCAAAGCAATTAAGTAATTAAGAAAAAGCCTGTGGGTCTTTTAGTTTTCGGTTGAACTCGGCCTCTAACAATACAAGAATAATATTATATTACGTGTTTCTCTGCTCTGTTGCCAATGTTTCATAACAAATGCGAAGGGTTCTCACGTGTGTGAGTGATTCTCTGTTGTTTTTGTTCAAGACCGGACGAGCACATGCCATGTGCTTTGGAATCGTAATGAGCATTTGGCTGACGTCTGTCTGTAGTGTGTGTGTAGAGGTTGATGTTGTTTCAGTGTTGAGTTGAGTTGGGTCTCGGAGACAAGTCCTTCTCTGTTTCCTCAGTTTCATTTTCAGTGCTCTCAATAGAGAGACAGAGAATAATAGAAGTTTTGAGCTTCAGACCAGTTTTGTTAACGTTGGAATAATAATAGGAATTATGATTAAAGAGACCTGTCTGTTTTTTTTTGTTTTCTCTGTTTTTGTCGGAATCGAAATCTAAATGACCATGTGAGAATCATTCATCGAGAGTGTTTCAAAATACTTAGGCAGTTTATTCTCTTCGCATTGTAACTAAAAGATGAGTTAATAGTAACATATACCTACTCATTATTACAATTTGTATCCATCCAGTTTATTAATTATTACCTGGAACATTCTGACAAAGTGAGTGGAACAGAGTATGGAGTAAGTAGTGGTTTTATTTTACATTGTGGTTAGCCTTCATTTCATTCTCTTTTCCTTTTTTTTGTTTTTGTTCCTGTTCGTTATATGTGTTGTGGTTTTGATTGATAGTGTGAGTGACCGTGTTTCTTAGAAAATTATGAAGTACAAAAATTATGGACTGTCTTTTGAATTGGGTTAGCTGCAGTTTAATTTTTTAGTAATTTTTTCACTAGTTAGAGTTTAAAATACTACCTAGAAATTGCAAAATTTTAAATTAATATTTTGCACGACACGTGGATTGTGAATTTGTTATAGTTGATACTATTTCATCAGGTTTGTATGATTTGTGATATATTATGAGAAGATAGCGTATTTTGCGTTTGACTTTTATCTGTCTGTACTTTCGAAACATTGCTGCAAAATGGTGTGGTTGGGGGTGATGGTAATACCAGCCAGCAGTGACCAATGTAATAAGTATTGATATCATCGAATCGAAACTAAAATAATAGTTGTCGGCCGTATAAAAAAAGCTTCGTCGAGGTATAAAATAGAAAAAATAATGCGTCTCGAATTTATGTTGTCAATATCAATTTCTAAATTTATTTCCGACGATAATCATAATTATGATTACGATCAGCGAGTAAAACTTAAATTAAAGATGTATCAACAATCGAAGCTATAATAATATATAGAGAACCGCACCGAACTCGTATTCGTTCCATCTCGATCTCCTTTTTATTTTGATTCATTAATATTCTTGCTAGTATTAGTGTTAGTTAGTGTCAAAGAAATATGAAGGCTATTAATATTATGGCTTCCATTGTTACGATGATTGTATTGCATTGTATTCGCACACAAGTTTTGAAAATCTATTGACGAATCGTTGTTAGTTATATTGGCCAATATTTATTATTAGTTACTTTTATGAGCATATCGCAGTATATATTTGCAAAGTACTAAAAAAATTCAGCATTTAATATATTTTAAGCAGGAAATAATTGGCATTTACTCAGGCTGGAAATGGAAACACATTAATAAATATCCGATTCGTCATCTAATTACTAAATGCCTGTATGTAGTTTACAAAAGGACAATAATGCGATTCATATTTTTACCATTTGCTTAATTTCTTGTCATTTAATATTATTTGAATTCATTCAAATTCAATTCAGTACTTATTAATGGATTATTATATTGCTAAATATTAATAAAAAATATCTATAATAAATGTTCCGATTCAGGATTTTATTGCGTTACCAAAATCAAAGCTATCAAAGTACTTACAGTGCTAACTTTCCAGAATTAGTACCAACTATTCGCAATTTTATAGCTGTAATTTGTAATAATCGAATTTTTAGAACGAAAAGGTCAGCAGCAATCGAGTCAGAAATCGAACTGAAATTTTGAAACTCGAATTTTATAAAATATTTCGTTTAATCTCTTATACCCACAGCATGGAATACAATAATTATGTAACTATCCATAATAATAATTTGTAAAAATGTGTGGCGAAGGACATTGTTTAGTTAGTACAGTCAACTGAGTCAACGACAACAGTTTTCTATAGTTTCTAGCGCACAGTTTGAGCTAACCGTAAGTCAGGTTTTAGAAGAGGCAGCCAAGTGAGGTAAAGTAAAATAAAATAAATTGTGGTCTGTATACATACATATCGATTAGTTTGTTTATTTAAGTTAAGAATAGTATGCGAGCTAGCTAGCTAGTAGTAGTGCTGGATGCCGGAGCCAGACTCACTCAGTCACAGTAGAGTAGTGGTCCGCAATTGTCAGTTCTGCTCGTTACTTCGGCATCGACGATCGACTTGGAGTTTCCAGCTCGATCGACAATCCACATTAGTTTTCAATTTTCAATATAATATTATTTTGTAAGTTAGAGTTTAACTCTGTTCAGCGTTTACTGTTTCTTCTTTCGAATTTCTGTTCGATTCGAATTAGAAATCCTAACTCTGACGGCCTGACGACGTGACGTGTCAGCTCCGTTGTATATTTTTATAAAAGTATTCATTCAACATTAACTTTACAATACCATATGACGGTATGACGAGTATTAATATTTATATTATCATTATACGCAACTAACTCTAACTGTGGTTTTAGTGGGGTCTTATTTCCGTGACGGTACTTAATAAGTATGTTTCTTTTTTTTTTGTTTTACAGAAGTCCAGCAAAACCAAAGACCAACGGTTGACGATTGGAGTATCTATATTGTAATCGCAATCGTGTTGTAATTTATAATGGTATCTATATCTAACTTAGACAAATACTTACGATGATTAGCTATTGATAAGAAATTAGCTATCAGCTCATATCAACGGTCTACCGTGAGATAATTTTGATTCCAAACTGAAGGCAATCAACATACAATACTTTATCAAGAGTAGTGATATTTTTTATGCGGTAGAACTACGACGATTATACTCCAGACCAGACTCCAGACGAAGTAAATCAAATCAGAAGAAATGAAATCCAAATCCACACATTTTTAAATATAGCAAGACGTGTAAGTATTACAGAACGTAATTATGTATTGTGTCAATTTATAATTTAATTTTTAATATAATAAATATACATAATACTAAAATCGACTAGCGGCTGTAGCCCTAAAAAATAGCATGGTTCTAAGTATGTCCTGGGTCCGAAGTCCGAATGTACTTTTTACGTAATATGTTGTGGGTATGAATTTTGTACGAATGTAAACATTTTTGGTACGATAGCAGTGCGCTCGAAAATTGTGTTGTTCGACGCCTACGAGTCCGAAGTTTTTCTTGTTCGAAGCCTCGGAGTACGAAATGCTGTTTTACGCCATTATGAATGTTATTAGGCTAGACTAAGAGTGTATAACTGATCGTGAGTGCTAAAAAGTGCAATTAGGAGCATGTGATTGGAAAACCATGGGTACAATATTCATTACAATTTTAAGCTTTCCTGCGTTTTAGGAAAACGATGTAAGCAAAGAACAATAATCCAGTACCGTTTTCAAAATTTGGCCACGTACTGCAATGTACATAATAAGAAGTTAAAATTTCATCAAGAAATGTTTTGACGGACGTCCAGTCAGCTTCAGGGAAGATATTTCAGACCAGCAGTAGCTTTTCTACGGTTCCTTGCTTTATCTATCCCAAAATATAATGGGGCATGTAGTAAAGAATCGAGAGCCATCATGAAAAACCGTTTATGCGCAGTTAATTATTTTGAAATAATGAAGTTTCGTAGTAACAATTTTCGAGCACAAGCCTTTCGGGCAAAGTACATTCGAACACAGGGCGCGAGACCATTAGTGCACAATATGAAAGTATAATAAAATCGAACGATGTTTTAGAAAATCTCTACCCGTACAATCGTGAAAATTCAAACCTCACGATTGATATTGACATTGACAATAACCATAACCAGTATATAATAAAATCAATTATTTAATATGGTTTTCAGCTTATTAGAATTTTATTATCAATTTAAAATAACAAGTATTTTGATCTAACTTAGCGCAATTTACTAACTGTAATTATTTCTGTAAGAATTTTGCTTTGCCAATGCTAATGCTATGTATTGCGATTTTTATGCATATTTTGGTCACAATAAGTATGGTGAACAGTAAAAACATGGGCCATATGTTTATTGTTTGTTTATGAACATACCGTAATTTAATTAATTGCTTATCTTTTTTTTTCTTTGGTGATGTTTTGCAGGTGAGGCCAAATCTGTCTTTTGGCATATGTTGCCGTTGTAGGAATAAAACACAAATAATACAACAGAGCCAACAGTGGGAGTGCGAATACTGGGAATTTACTGACACTTCAGTAACAACCGTACCACCTCCACATAATTAATTTCAAACGAAACTATTGTTGAACTGATAATTAAAGTTGTCAAAATCAGACTGTCACCAGAATAGCATTATCCATAATATACACAGCTTTTCCACATTTTAAAACAAACTATATAATTAGATCGATTAGTAGGATTTAGACTATACAATCGTTAAGAATAAAAGTGATTAAATGTGCTTTACCTATACAGTAAAAGTTCGAAAAGAATTCATGAATTCTGATTCGAATTCCATGTTGATTTCGGGAATCTAATCATTGTAGATAGATCGTTGCGTAGGTTTGTTATCGTTCCATTGATCTAAATCATAAATCAAGACAAAATGAAGGCAAGTACAAGTCGTTTTGCTCTCAACAATTCCGACAACCGCCCCAGTCAAAGTCAGTTAAATACGAGCTTGAAGAATCGAAGTTTAGGGGAAGCTTCGAAAACTTCGTTGAGTATTACTACTAGCCCATCGACTACAAATCCTATACAAGTTCAGAACAATGGGAATCAAAGTATTAATGTTGATGTTCAAGGTAGTGGTGGAAGTCCTCATTGTGATTTAGAATTGGATGATTCCATCGTCGTCAAAAGAGAGGGCGCTGTCATAACGGATTTACTGTATAAACTTCATCGGAGATCCACAACGTTGGTCGATACCCACGTGATTTGTCAAGATGGCTTCATTCCTGTCCATCGATGTGTCCTCATGGCTTGCTCAAAATTTCTAATGGAACTTCTTATTCTTGAGGTAAAAATTAATCTAATAATCTATTTTTCTTTCAAAATTGTTGTGAGTCAATAAATCTATTTTTGTTATGAAAGCTTTTCGTTGAAAAAATTTATTGTCCTACTTATAGATACTTCTCAAATCAATATTTTCCCATAATGTATCATCTGTGAAACTGTGCATTTTTCCTCAAGCTAAAATTTCCCTAATGTAGACTGTAGTCCTTGTGGATACTTTCTTGTTTGTAATAGTCCAAAATAACTTAGCAAACTAATTGTGTAATTAATATAGCTGTAGTCTCGAGCTACAAAGTTCCTTACTTTTTTGAAAATATAATTTATTGAATTGTATTTACTTAATTTTAGGATCCAGCGGAATTAGCTTCAGTTTGCCTCCCAGACTACAAAATATGTCAAGTGCTACCTCTCATAAATTCCTTATATACAGGCTGCACTGTCTTTAAAAAATCAGAGCTAAATTCTGTGATTGAAATAATTACGCTTCTTCAAGCTGATGTTACATATAGTTTTCAGCCTGCCCGGGAGCTCGATAAGAGATGGGCGCCGAAAATGCGTCATTATGTTGAAAAGAAAGGGAGTCGAAACCAACATCAGCAGCAAGGGGGCACTACTTGTGTTCAAAACCAACGTCGTCTAAACAAGTTCAATGTCGGTGCTAGTCCATCCCACATAGATCTCTCACAAGTGTCGCCATCATCCTCGACAACCTCATCCTCCTCTTCCTCACCCCCAATGTCCCTGAAAGTGACCAATGTGAGGGGAGGTTATACTGTTGGCAAGGATACGAATCCGTCCAAATCAAATTATTCTTGTATTGGTGGGCTAGAAGATGATGACGATAATGACGGGGAATGTGACCAGGAACAAGAACTAGGTTCAGCCATTGAAGTTGATATTGAAGAGATTGATGATCCTAGTGTGAGTCATATGAATGGAGAAGATTCCCAGTATGAAGACATTGGGGTTGAAGTTGCGTCAGAGGATGAGTTTGAAATTGTAGAAATCATCACGGACGACCAGGATGAGGACCTAGATGGAGAAGATGTGACTGAAATACCTACTGTAAGCACAGCACTAAGTCGAAGGACTGCTTTGGTGAAGCAAAATTCTATTCAGAGTTCCGTTGACCCATTTGACGATGATCGTGTGTTCAGTCCAACAATAGACTTAGTAAATAATGTGATAGTACGGCCAGATATTCATGATTTGACCAATAGGGATGATGACCAGGATGAGGATGATGAACGAGATCCTTTAGGTAAGCTAAATTTAATAGTTTTGCAAGGGATTAACATATTATATGGGAGGATTATTTATGACTACCTAGTTACATTCGCTGTTTTTGGGCGTAGCCATGTTGTACCTTGAAGAGTATCTGCTGACACCAGGTGGTGCTTTCGTTTTGAAGATTCCCAATGTCTTATTAGTGGGAGGTTGTGTTTCTAGATAGCGTAATTCTATTGTTCTACCCCCAGCTTTTATTTTATTTGCATTTATTTTTAACACGAGATCTGTTTTTTTTGGCGACTTTTTAAGAATTATGTTTCTTTCATACAAACAGAATACTTGCAATGTTTTGAAACGTTGTTACACTGAATGAGTCGGTAGATTTAAGAGAGAGATTTAGAGTCGGCTTTCCCTCTTTGACATGAGTCGATTATTCAACCGCAGTAGCCTAGATTTTTATGTTAAATTTGTTTTTTCAGAATTGGAGAGTTTAGTATACGATGAAAACTTCGAAGAAGTTCCTGTGACTCAGTCAGCATTCCCTGGGAGATCCGCCGTAGAGTTCGAGACTATAACTTTTGATGAAGATGGCCAACATAAACAAATTGCTCAAATTATAACAGAACCTTTGCCTTTTGGTGCATGGAAAACAACTCCAGATCCTGCGTCTCAGTCCACAAGTAAAGCAAACTCCAATTTCAATACATTTAAGTCTCCTAGATCCCCCAAGAAAACCAATTCCAAGTCCCGTGGTGGCGGAAGAGGGGCCTCGAATTCGTGTCCACCCTATCAGAGGCAAACACGTCACCATGCCGCAGAACTAAAAAGACTTGAGCAGATGCGAGTCGATGCTGAACACAACAAATCCACAAGACTTGTATCTTCTCGACGGCCACGATCTATAGAGAGATCTGATCAATTAAAGGAAGAACATCGAAGCCGGAAGGAAGACTTACGTTTTATGGACGAGCTACAACAGCAAATTAGACTGTCCTTAGAATCCCAAATAGCCAGTGAGGATCTCCAAGAAGCACAATCTCAGCCGCCTATAGTAGCGCCAGCTGGACCTAATATTGTAGAGCAAAATCATGTGTATGATTTTACCGAAGACGAGAACGATGCCAACTCCAGTAGTACGTCTTCGCGTATGGCCAAGAGCAAAGACAATGAACAAAATCAGTTACAAATGTTTGAGATCGAGGCTAAAAAAGAAGCAATGGAAAAACAGAGGCGTGTGCAAATCGAAGAAGAACGTCTCCTAAAACTTCATCAAATCGTAGAACAGCGCAAAATTGAGCAAGACATTGAAAGACAAAGAAAACTTGAAGAAAAACGGCAAAAGCAAGAAGCGCAAAGACGCAAGAAACTAGAGACTGACAAACAAAACAAACTCGATGAAGTGAAACGACGTCAGGCTGAGCAGGAGCGGAAGCAAAAGCTCGAAGAAGAAAAACGCCTAAAATTAGAAGCCGAAAAGATTAAAAAACTGGAAGAGGAAAAGCGCCTTCAGGCTGAACAGGAAATGAAGCAAAAGATTGCAGAAGAACAGCGCTCCAAATTAGAAGCTGAGAAATTGAAAAAACTCGAAGAAGAAAAGCGCCTTGAGGCTGAACAAGAAAAGCGTCAGAAACTGAAAGAAGAAAAGCGCCTTAAAGCTGAAGCGGACAAGCGCCAAAAGCTCGAAAAGGACAGTCTTAAGAAAGCGGAAGAAGAAAAACGGAGGTTAGCAGAAGAAGAAAAGCGCATTAAATTAGAAGAGGAAAGACGCATCAAATTAGAAGAAGAAAAGCGGCTGAAATTAGAGGAAGAAAAGCGGCTCAAAGTAGTAGAAGAAAAGCGTCTCAAATTAGAAGAAGAAAAGCGCCTTAAACGGGAAGAGGAAGCCCGCAAAAAGCTGGAGGAAGAAAAACGTAAGAAAATTGAAAAGGAAAAGCAACTTAAAGCAGAAAAACTCCGTAAACAAGAAGAAGAAAAACGCCTTCAAATTGAAAAGGCTGAGCAGCGTAAAAAAGACGAAGAAGCACGTCTTTTAAAGATTGAAGATGATAAGCGTCTTGAAGCTGAAAGAATCGTGCGCGAGCAAGAAGAAGCCGAGCAACGTCAGCGCGATGAAGAAGCTCGTCTCAAACTTGAAGCTGAGCGCCTCATCCAAGAAGAAGAGGACCGTAGGAAACAAGAAGAGCAAGACAAAATCAATGCTGCTCGGAAAGAACTTGAGCGCCTTGAAGAAGCTAAGCGCGTTGAAGAGGAACTTTCCCTCCAGATTGAGAGGGACATGCAAAAAGCACGCAGTGACTACGAGTCCTCTGCTAATTTAGAAAACAATTCATCTTCCTCATCAGACGCAACTCTCTTCAATCAAGAACAGCTGAAACGTCCTCCCAAATCAACAAAATTCTACGAAGAATTTGTTGAAAAGAAGCGCCGTCTTCTAGAAGCTCAGAGAACTCAAGAACTACTAGCAATCTTGGAGGGTGACCGGAGCAAGGATAAGTGCACATCATCGACTGACCAATCCAATCCGGTTGAGGATGGAAGTGATACTAGTCATACTACTGTCATCGCAGTTCCAGACCAGCAGTCCATCATTAATAGTAAAATGTGTCACGTGAGTGCAACAAGTACAAGCCTCGATGTCTTTGCATCTATTGCTGCTGAAGCTCCCGCCATGGAAGCCACAGATGAAGAAATCGCTGCAGATGGAAATGTAACAAATATAGCTGTCGTTCCCCCCGTTGCTGAAGACACTCCTGTTGATATGAAATCACCTTCTATGCCCGTAACAGCACCGGAGCCGGAGTCAGAACAAGAAATCCAACCAGAAGTTGAGCAGGAGGTAGACCCAGGACATAATATGGAAACAACAACAATAGAGTATGAGGAGCAGACTGTTGAGGTTGATCTGTCGAGTTCAGGTGCTTCTGAATCTTTTGATTCTGCTTCAGTACCGTATGAAATCGTAGAAGATATTCCAGTGGCGGAAAACGAAGTAATCTTAAGTGGTGATTTTGATTATTCGACAGAAGAGACTGTCGTTGAAAATGAGGTAGAGGTGGAGACGGAGTGTGCGGATATTCAAGAGGAAGTAGAAGTGGGTGGCTCCATTGACTCGACTGTATCAGGGAATCCGGCCGATGGGGCTGATATTGGATCTGACCAAAATGAAATCGCTGTAAACATTTCTTCGCCGACCCCCCCACCATCAACGTCTGATCCTTTAGAAAGTCCTGCAAATGAAAAAGAAAGTGAACCTATTGAAAGCGTAACTCCTGTTCCCTGCCAGGATGATGTTTTGGGAGCAGCCAGAAAGTTCTTAAGTGTGAATTCCATTCAAATTTCTGTTAATGAGGATCCAGTAGAAGATGGCATTGAGCAGGAAAAGGAAAGAGACGACGAAGAAGTGGACGAAACGGAAACGTTTTCAGAAGCAGCAACGACTGATGATACAGCTTCTGCCGCATCCAGTGGGAGCAAGTCTCTTGGGAGAAAAATCAAGAAAAAAAGGGGTAAGAAAGTTCGGGAAAAGCACACTCAAACAAAGCCGCATCACACAACCACAACAAGTCCAACTTCAAGGACAACTCAGTTGACTGTTAGTCTTCAGAAGCTACCCGGAGACAGCAAATTAATACCAAATCAAAAGCAGGACTCTGTCATTGTCCACACAGACGAAGTAGAAAAGGAACAAGAAAAGCCAGAAAAAATTAAGATAACAACCAGAAGAAGGTCCTCTCAGATTGAGAATAAAACTGGCAATGCTTCTAGCACTGCTTCACGGACTCCACAGTCTGGAGTTCAGCTGCTATCATTATCAGCAGCTGCTCATGCTTTATCAAGACATCCCAAGCGAATATTTACAACACAAATTAATGGTCAAAATTATGACTTATCCAACCCTAAAGTTGTGATTTCTCGAGTTAGCAAGCGCGTCATTAAAAAGTACCATCGTCAAAGTCAAAAGCATTCAGGCCATACTCACCCGGCTCTCCCTCTTTTGACACCTGCCGCCACAGAAACCAAGGGTGCGAAAAAATGGAAAAGATTGAGTGAGGAATTTAGGTCAGCAACTAAAGGGGAAAATAATCAGCATAGTCTGCAGATTTTGAAATCATCTCTAGTTTCCGAGTACTATGATGGGAGCAGGTTTAGTGGACCCACGACTAGCGGTAGTAAGAAACAATTTCCAGAACACGAACAATCAGCTTCAGTTGAATCAGAGGATGGCTCCCCTCCAAAATTGAAACCACAGGTGCCTTCCACCCCTTCGCTAAAGCAGAAAAGGAGCAGTGCGCCCGTCGCAGCCGTCACACCTGTTGCCATTAACAACTTTCCCGCCGTGTCGAAGCCCGCCTATATTACCTATAATGACCTGGACTGGTATCAAAAGGAGCTGAAGCGCTGCGCTCATTGCAAGAATAAGTACTCAGTTCATACCAAGGCGACTACCTGCCTCATGTCTCACGGATTCCGGAGATGTTTGATTTGCTTGGATTTAATGTCAAATTTGGATGCATCATATGAACAACACTACATCAAATTCCACAGTGTTCGACACCAAAAGGGGAGTGTTGCCTGTCCCATCTGTGGAAAAATTCTCATGATTCGAGGACTCCAGCTACACGTGACCAAAAAACACATGCAACAAAAAGTGGATGTGGGACACAAGCTCCCATTTGAAATCCCCAAGTTTCAAATCCAGCCACAGCAACAACCATCACAGCCACAGTTCTACGGGAGTGCCATTGAAACTCCTTTTTATCAGTCGGGGCAGCTCCCTTTCAGTGCCCCAGCAGCAGTGGAGCCATACCCTGTATACCCTCAGCATCCCACTTTCATTCCACAGAGTGTGGATCAAATACTACATCCAAAACAGCAGTCAGTCGTACTCCCATCCATACCATCCTTGGTCCTCAAAAAAATGCAAGGATCTGGTAATGAAGTTCAGCTAACCAGCTCCGAGGACGACGATGGCGGGGAGACGGAATCACAAACTACGGAGGACGAAGATGATGTCCAAGCTAGTAAAAATAATAATTATAAAACTATTGTACGGGGCTCAAATAACTCACCCACTGCGGTGTCAATCCTTAAGGAAAAATCCGTGAATGAGTCACCTAAAGACGGCCGAAATGTGAATAATTTGAGTCCAGGCATGTATGCATTCAAGGAGCATCGAGGAAATCAAGGTGAGGTGACTCCGCAGTACTCCGCTCCCATAATTGATGAAGACATGGCAAGAAAGGCTTTTCTCCCCATTTCAATAACACCATTGCCTTTTGACTTGGGAATTTCAAACCCTCAAAATGAAGATGGGAATTCAAACAATTCTAATTCCAGCCAAAAGTCAATTCATAACCAACAGAATCAACAACAACAACAGCAGCAGCAGCAGAATCTTCAAAGTCAACAACAACCGAGTGCAGTGGAGCCTCATTACGTTGACCAGACTATCACGCTCCAGACGCAAGAAATAACTGTGTCGCAATTACACATTGAGAGAACACCAGTTATTACAACTGAATCACAGCAGCAACAACAACAACAACATCAGCAACATCACGAAACCCAACAACAGCAACAACACCATTCCCAACAGCAGCAGCATCAGCAGCAGCAACAACAACAACACAATCAAAATCAGCATTCTTCAAGTCACTACAATCACCATAGCCACGCTTCCCAACAACAACAACAAGCGCAGCTATCCATGAAGCGCCAAAGTTTCTACCCCTTCCAAGATATAGTTCAGCCTAAGAAGCGCTTGATACATCAGTACAATGAGCCTCCTTCAAATTATGAGTACGGAAGGAAGCAAGCACAGCCTTACGGAGAGCATAGTAACCATATCCCACCCTATTATTCGATGCCACCCCCTGCCCACTCACTCCCTATCCACTACTCTCAGTCAACAGAGCATCACTCTAGTTTCATGCATCGGACATCCAGTCACCACTTGCACCCCCATGCATTCCCACCCCCACCCTCCTCCCACAGTCAGCATCATTCCCACCATGGCTCTCAGCTTCTTCCGAGTCATGGACACAGTCATCACTCTCACCATGGACACGGCCATCATAGTCAGAATCAACATCATGGAGGACATGGACACTCCTCCTCGAATGACTTCCCAATAATTAATCCAAATATTACGGTGGATGCGAGTGGGAGTGTCATGTGTGAATTAAGTCCGGTCAACTATGCTGCGTCCCCCATCCCAGTTCTTCAGTACAATTCGAATGGACCCAAAGCACTTCACCTCTCGGATATGTATGGGAAAGGGAATTCAAATCAAAATTCCAATTCTATTAATTCCAGTAGACCACATAAATCCCTATTTGCAACTCCACCTTTGTCAGGGATTTCAATCGCGAATCTTGTCGAAGATAGTAGTGGGAATGGAAGTGGGGGATCTAATTCTGGTGGTGGTTTATTTGAGGCTATCATCATGGAAGAGGAAACTTCAAGGAGACAGCAACTTCATCATCAGCAATTAGTGTGGGAGGCGGAGCAACAGGGGGATTCTCAAGGTCAGCAGGGCGGGAGTGGAAGGGGTAGTAATGGTGGAGGGAACGACGGTGGTAGAGGAGGAGGAGGTAGCAGTGGAGGAGGGATGCAAAGAAATGAGAGCGTTATTAATTTGAATATGGATTACCTCAATCAAAATTTGGAGTCCATGGAAGACTCATTTCAATGTGATCGATGCAATGATTATTTTAATTGTTCAAAACTTCTCGCTGAACACGTTTGTCGCTATTAATTACATGGGAAATTGAATCGAAAATTGAAGCTTAAAAACTTAATTCAGAAAGCTTTTTTTTATTTTTACATCGTTTCTTCACACTACTGTAATAGTTGTTTGAAGGCACAAGTTCCAAATTCGGATTTTTTTTCTATTATTTGTAACTTGTAATTATTTTATTTTAATCATTAAGACAATTAGTAGTTATACATATTATTATACGGTTTCGTAATCACATTCTTGTTTTGTAAATCTATAGTTCCGTATATTGCTGTTTTCTTTTAAAAATAATATAAAATTAAGATTATGAATTTTATTTTGATACACACACGGATATTTTCTGTGCTTCTTCATTGCAACTGTGCTGTCCTTATTTATTCAGTTAATTTTATTTTAGTTAAATCTTAAGTTCATATTTAGGCTGTTAGATGGGTGTTATTTACGTTAAAAAAATGTTGTTGTGCGTCATTGACATGCTACGTAAACGTACAGTTTAATTGTATATATTGATTGATTATATGCATAAAGTTCTTCTGAAATATAATTACTATGTGTGATGTGAAATGTTGCCACACGAAAATGAACTTGTAATAACTTTATAAGTTAAATGTACCAATTTTAGCTATTTAGCAAAATATTATATGTACCTAGGTATTGTTGTAGGTTTTATAATTATTGATGTGTAACCATAATAATACTAGGTGCAAATACTAGACTAAAAACTGTTATTTGTATTTCACTAGATAAAAGTAGTGACAATTATTTTAATATGTAATTTCTATGCTATTTTCACGAAGAAAACTCACACGCGTGGCATCAATCCTTGTTTCATTGCAATGCGTGTACAAAGTATTGACTGTTTATAATAATTAGTGTCTTGTATAACTATATTACATCTATTGAATATAAACACATTGGTGTATTTTTTTCACTTTTACATAATAGTATATGTAAGTAATTATCAAACTCTTGATTGAATAATTGTTATAAACACGAGAAAAGTTGTATTTTCACACCTGTAAAAATTGTATTCATTCTTCAAAATTATTAGTTAATAGTTGTTATTCCTGTAATTAATTTTTATACTGATGAAGGGATTGTGGACGGGTCTGTAATTATAAATATTTCAAATTATGATTCCAGATAAATAAAATCACTAATCATCAGCAAACTTATTGGAGTGCCAGGCTGGAATTAGAGTGCTAGGCAATAATCCCAAATCAAGTTCCAAATGAAATCCTAATTGTAACTGGTAATTATTGGAATACCACGTAAATTATTATATTTTTACTTTTTGTATTGTGCTCCAAGCGAAACATATGAACTTTTAAATATTTTTCTTTCATCAAATTTTGAAACTTGTTGTAGCGTAATATGATAATAATATAAGCAACTACCGTATAACGTCAGAGTCAAGAATGTGCTAATGATTTTACAAATATGGATGAGTACTGTCATGAATTGTTAATAATTATGCAGTCTGTGGAAACGAAACCACTGAAAATTCTATTTGTCTACATAGAATATTAAGTGAAAAAAGTTATAATAATATGTTTGTTCCTAACGTACTCCTATAATATTGTATTCTGGTTAATGGTCCTGGTCGTTAAAAATTGTTGATGGTAATAAATGTGTACATAATTAGATATGTAACGTAGATAAATGTTTTGCCTATATAGCTATCATTATAAATACATAGTCAAGAATACCACTACTATAGCATTGTTATACAATATATATTATTTGGGCATATGGGCATACATTTTTGTTGTAATTTCATAAATTAATATCATTAGTCATACTAAATTGTAGTCGGGCTTCATTCTAGTAAATGTATCTATATACAAATGTGAGGAAATATTTAAGAATACATATTAAAGGGGAATGAACTGAGGTGCTTTCAAAATTTGACTCTGGAAATGGTGGTATAATATCTTTCTACTGTAAACTACATAATATAAAATTAAAAAATATTTAAATAGGTACCAAAGTAATTTTGAAGACTTTTCAAGAAGATTAACTTTGATTTTTGATAACATAGGTTTTGACTCTAATTCAAGTATTTTCGATTTTTTATCATTGCCTTGACATAGTGACTATATTGACTTTGTAGATTTTACAGTTGGTGCAGATGAATAGTTATGATAACTAATGTTTAGTAAATAATTCTAGTACAGCCTAAATTCTAGTATATAAAAAGTAATGTTAAAAGTATCTATAGATATAATGGTGGTACATACATGCTATCTGTTAAGAGGGTTACACAAAGGGTAATTAATTCATAAAGCTAATAGTGCTGTCAAGCTAAAGTAAGTCGTATCGGAATCGGAAAGTTGACCAAGTTTGTTGTAAAAATTCAGAATTGCTAGGTTTAGATAGATGAAATGAAAATTACTTAAGGGCTTTAACGTGGGTATAGCCTAGGTACGCCTATAGGCAGTTTGTTTTGGTTTGGTTCCTTATCTGTTGTTAATTTTCCTTGTATAACAATAATTGTTTTGTTAAGTAACTTTGCAGTTTTACACGACCATTGTGGATTGTTGTACTTGTTTTAATGTGAAGATGCCAACATATATATATAATTATTATTACTATGACTGTTATATGATATATATACACTATTTTAAGAGGAAGCAGTTAAACCTCTGGTACTCTTAACATTATATTAAATATTCATTAATTATTAAGTAATAAGGACGTGAAATGATGAAACCTTGTTGTTTTCAAATGAGAGGTTCAGATTGAATTTATTGAATTATTGTATTGTTAAAATTTATATCAATTCATAATCTCATTACCAGCGCACATAATACATATATAATATACATACGCATAGCTCAGGAGTTACTGCTATGCGGATAAATGGGTAAAATAAATGTGTAATAAGAGTGTAATATTATGGCAAGACATTTTATGGACTGGTAAAATTAATCTTTTCATTTTTTTGTCGACTTCTTTCTGTAAAACTACTGTATTATAATCTATTATGAATTCACAAGTTTGTACGTAGTTAGATTACCATAACTGTTAAAATATACCAAATATATTATAGAAATAACTTATTTTGTTGTTACTACCGTTATAATGTTTATTAATTGCTCGAAGTGATTTTACTTAATTCCAAAGATTTAAAGTAAAAAAGAAGGATAACTAAAACGATGCATATTGTGTCAGTAGTACGGCGTTAACGGCGTACCGTACCGTACTTAAGTACGCTGAATTACTATTTACAATTTAAGGTTTTATTTAAAGACGTTATGAAAATCAAAATATTGGGGGCCTGGCTTAATTACGTAGTGTTTAATGTATTTAGTAATTTAACAATCATAATATACACAACAGAACTAATGGACTTTAGGTTTTAATGAGTAAAAATCATATATAAAGATATATATTTCAAGGCTAATGTAAATTTTAATAATATGATTCATCATGTTGTAATAATTTTATAAACACTTCTTTAACCTGAAATGGACTGTGTGAAAATTTTATTATAATTTAAGTTTGAAAATGGAACCAATGTCATTCAATCATGATGTATTCCTTTATAAAATACACTAAACATTTCTAAATTTCATTTTTGGGAATTGTTGAATTTATTTATAAAAATAAAGTTTCTTATTCTTGTAGGCAGGGAGGGAAGTAGGGGAGATACATCGGTATACTTAAGCACTCGCTGTTAATTTTGTAAAAATGCATTCTTTTTTGTCACTATATATTTTACTTACTTGACTTTGACTTGGGGGGATATACATAATAATGTCACACGCTTTTGTGTACAGTCAATAATTAAGTAAAGGCGTATTTTTTATAATAAATAATTTAATATTACTATATATCTACGTTGGTATATGTGTTTCACATAATTCATGCATGTAATGTTAAAAAATACTTTTAGTAACATACGATTATTGTTGTGCTCAGTAATAATTTGACTTAATTTGACTTTTACTATACACCGCAGACCGCAAGCACATAACATATTACATTGGACTAATTGTATTCGAGAATCTTTTGTTTAATTTTTTAGTTTTTAAATAATATTAAATCTGTGTTTGTAATAATTATTATTATTGCTGTATTGGTTTTTGCTTAAGCAACCATAATGTTACTATTATGTTACTGCTTTTATTTTTTTTATTTTTAAGCTTGTTATTAAAGAGTAAAATCAACATTCTGTCTATGGCATAAATACGTGTGTAAGTAAGTATTCTTGATATAGCTCATGATGTAAAACTTTACTATATTGTCAATAAAATGTGTTCTTTAAAAGATGTATAATTCCTTCCGTGATTTGATAATAATACATTACGTACTACGAGATTACATATTGCATTGATACAAATTATAATGTTAAGATAAGTCTATTTCTTTAAACATTTCTTGCTTTAATTAATGAGGGGTATTTTTATTTAGCCGCATTTGCTTAGTAGTATGCTTTCTTCTTCCAAAGGAGAAAGCATTATCAATAATAAATAATTTAATTAGTATATGAAAAATAAATATGATGATAGAATTCATTGCATTTTAAGTAATTATTATATAACTAGTAACTTGGCTTTCGGGGAGCTATTGACACATAGTATGGAACAGGGCATCGTGAGAGGCCACAGAGATCTTTGAGGGATGGCTTCGGATAATTGTCTGATAGTTCAAACGTGTATTTTTGAAGGAGGGATGTAAAGAATAAAAATAGTGTGGTTCGAGCTACAGACTCTCCTATGCACACCCGCTTTCCATATCCAAACGGAATTATTTTGTCCAAATTAACTATTTTAGTTCCTTCTTCATTCAAAAATCTTTCTGGTCGGAATACATTGGGATCCTTCCATATTTTCTCACTAAAGTGGATTCCGTGAATATTAACCACAGTGAGAGCCCCCTATTCAATCAAGTCAAAATATGTAGTCTCATTTCTTGCATTCAAAAAGCAATATTCACACTTAAATTTCCAGTAAATATTTATTTCATTATATGGTAAATCTTTTTCGTACAATGATATCATTTTAAGCCTTCAGTGAAATCATTTTTTTAATCAGTACTTTCATTATCAGTCCAATTAATTATTTTATTTTTCAGTGATGGTCATCAGTGACTCAAAAACACGCCTCTGAAGAGGTTGTTTTTATTTTCAAAAATTGTGTAGGAGAAATGTAATGTGGGCGAAGCCTTACTGCGTAAATAGTATGAAAGCAGGAGGTAAAATGTTATGAGTTTATTACCTTAGGAACAAAGTATCCATTGATATGATTATCCTCCATAGGACATCTTGAGGCAGATGGAATGGCTGCTGCATATCTCAGAACTTCTTGAAGAACTGCTTGTGTATAAACCATTCTAAATGGTAGATATTACGAATTAACAGAACAGACATACATAACGAATACATTAATTTTTGCATATTACCGATTCCAATTTATGCATGCCGTTCTTGTTAAAGTAGGATCACGAAGGAGCCTAATAGTTGACGTTTTAACTAAAACATAATTACTTGTTCTTGTCCGCATGAGATGGCTGCCTGTCTTGTCCAATAAACATGTCAATTTCATATTGAACTTTTGCTTGAATTTTGGGATTTAGTATGATGTGAAGAATAGCAAATTCTAGTGTACTATTTGTTGTGTCTGCTCCAGCTAAAAACATGTCTATTAAGACGGACATCAGGGATTCATCTATGCAGCACAAAATACATAAAGAGCATATTTTCAAAAACATTAATTTTTAAAGGATGAAATTATGAAAATGTAAAATTTCTTGCGCTGAGCAATAAATAAGGTAGTAGTACTGTGCGTAAATGTGATCACCCCTTATGTGTGATCAGTGGCCGCCGTTCAAATAATACCGCCTTTAAAAATCTGTCCATCTAATATTCATACAACCTATAGTCTCAACTATCTTCACTACTGATTTCAGCTTCTTTCCTTGAAGACTCTGGCTATGTAAAATTATGAAAGTTTTGAGTACTTTTTTGAATTTGTCACATTTAAGACCCTACTTTACCATTAACTTTAAATGTATTGATCACATTAAGGGCACTTGGGCCGTTGTAAGACTTTCCGCAGTTTTTTCGTACAATGACCTGTATCTCTTGCAACTTTTAATTTTCGACACTGATCATTTTTTTGTGCATACAGAATTAATAGAGAAGTACAATGATAGCTTCTTTCGTTATTGTACGTTGTCTGTGGAAAAAGATACAGATTTTCAAAGTTGATAAAAAATGAACCCGATCACACATACGCACTCCCCTACTAATCAAAAGTATGTTCCGTGTAGTTACATACTAAGCCCTTTGAGCTATCTCATTTGAGGATAGTACCGATTTACTCATTTATTGTTTGAACGTAAAATTGTTTACCTGTGAAATATTTAGGATGTTCCTCAGCGCAGTTATCAATTTCTTGGAGGAAATAGTCGATAAAGTCCGAGGGAATTTCTTTATAAAGCCCCTTCGATCTTTTCTCGTCTATTATTTTCTATGCAAATGAAACACATTAAATGCATTGTTCAAAATACCACATGTAGTCATTTGCTATTTCATGCATGCATGATTAAACATTATGATAATTAACTAACTAATTGCGTCGGTGATGAATCAATTTAGCCTATAATCCCTGAGAAGAGTTTAAAAAACATTAATTTTTCACCGATTCATTTGTAATTTTAATTTACCTTAAAAAACTGATGAAAAATTTGATGACACTCAAGCCACGAGTCGTGGTTGGTTAATTTAGGGATTTTCCTTAAAACTGGAAAAAAATCCACGGGTGTTGCTCCCAGATTAAATTCTCGATTAAAATTATTTACACTTTTGAGAAGAATCTCAGCCTGGGGATCATCATGTTCGAAACGAAGGCCAGACATTAAATTCCATATAATGTTCAACGTAGAAATTTCAAACATTAAATGAACACAGAGCTCAACTTTCTTTCCACTTGGACTATTCACTAGAGAATCATTGATCCTTTGTTCAAGATGGTCCATTTCAAATAAAATAAAATTCTCTACATTTCCTTGACGATGAAAACCAAATTCATGGAGTATTTTGAGGGACAAGCGTCTTGTTTGCTTCCAATCCTCTCCGCTACTGAATAAGAGGCCTAAAGGTCTTTTGAATGTTCCCTCGAATAAAATATGATCTTCTGGGAGACGGTTCGTCCAATCCGGTGCGCTCATTATTTTCTTTCCTATGTCCAAGTCGACAATGCCCACTGACCAATGTAAAATAAGAACAGATATCAAAATCAGCTCTCAAGTCTCAGTCAGTAGTCAGTACTTTTACATTTTCGTTAGGGGCATCTTTTAATTAATTACAATTAAATTGTAAGCCACGAAATAATCTTTTTAAAGTACTATTGGTGCCTAATATTAAATAGTTAACTCTTAACATTGTGATTTACCAGCATATTGCGTAGGATATTTGATTCCAAAAACAGGACCAAATATTTTACTAGCTGCGGCTGAAATTAAATAATTTGGTGTTCCGAAATAAGGAATGCCAAAAATTAAAAGATCCCAAATGGTGTGAACGCCAGGTAGATGGTTTTTGACTTCTTTCCCTTCCCGTCTACTTCGGTCTCTCTCAACCAACCAAAGGAAAAAGTAGAGCATTAATGGTGCAAGAATCAATTGAATCCACATTTTTGAACTTATTTAAATGCCACTGGCTAACTATTTAAAAATCCTATTAAATTCACGAGACAAAATCAAAAGAAGAATAGAATTATTAATATTTCAGGAAACAAATTTTTCACAATTCTTAGCCACTGGCACTGGCACTGGCACTCGGCACTGGTGCTTTGACTGTCTGTGGTCAAGAAAGATGACGAGTGACTCCTTTTTTCTACAAGGCATTTGAGCCTATATGGACTAGGTCAGGCTTCCTTCCGTCATCCTTTACCTAATTTGGTCATGTTAAGGTTGTAGGTCAAATTGGAATCAATGTATATACGCATTGACTTCATAATATATATTTCCATTAATTAATAACTCAAGTAATAACCAGCATTGTATAATAAGTATTTGGGAGCTATCGTTATCAGCAGGACTCACATCACAAGGTAAAGGTACTCAAAGACATTAAAATCAAAGACGCAATTTTTTGATTGAGACGGAATAACAAAACATTTAGCAAATTAAGAATTCCTTTACGAAAAATTGCCATGCCATAAGGGTCAGAATAAATATCAAAATTATTCTGATGTTGCTTCGATACAATTAATTTTTATTTCATATTCTCAAGTAATGCTAATTACCTTTACCTTGACTCTGAACAAAACAAAAAAGTTCTGCGGTGCCCCTCAAACATGTATGCGCGTGTTGTTTAATGCAATAATGTCTATTTACCATAGGTATATACCTATATGTATATGTATAAATCAATGTATAGAAAAATCAATGTTATACACTAAAGCACACCCACAGGTAAAACAAAAAGTGAGCGGAACAATTAATCAGTTATCAGCGCGGTGTCTGTTGTGTTGTCGTCTATTGGGTAGTATTATATAATAATAACATACACAGGGAAGAAATTCAAGAAATGCAACTATATTGTGTACCTTACGTATAATCTTTATTGTTTTGGTTTTTGATCACATTCCAATTTCAATTCCTAAACCGTCAAATTGTTCATATTGAAGTTGCAATTTACTTAAAATATTGTCATAATAATAATTATAATAATCACGTAAACGACCACCACACTGTATCCTATTGTAATTTACCAAATCGAGAATAAACCATTAAATTTTATGATCCCATTAAATTAACGCATTTTTTCCTGCCTCGCCTCAGTACTAATAATTACAATTAGACATCAAGATGCATTATTTTTATAAGTTACTATTTAAATCTATTATTAATTCAATGTCTTTATATTAGCTATTCTTTTTTCATTAGTTTCAGACACAAGGGAACAATAGCTTTTAGCGAAACTTTTAGAACTTAATGTTTAGTTCCAAAAATTAAAAAAAATGCGTAGATTGTCGTGGCTTTTGATGGCAACTTAAACACGTAAATTATAATATAAACAGAAAAACATGGAAAAACTGCGTAACAGGCATGATGGTCATCTTCTTATGGAAGGATGTATTAATTTATGCATATAATTTCAAATTTTTTTAATGTAGTACGTGTAACCTCTAAGAATTCAGACACAACAATTTTGTTACATAGGATCAATTCTGTAACTGTATATACATACTTATGTATTACATGATGCAAAAGGAAGCATATCGTCAGTGAAGAACCAAAATAAGCCATATCCAATTTAACATAGAATCAAAGTGAGCTATGTCATAAAAACAAAATGAGAAACATGCGTAAAATGTTAATTAGGAGTTTTTGAAAAGTGCAAAATGTTCTATTTACATATTTTTGAAAAGTGTAAAATGTTTTATTTGCATGTTTTTGAAAAGTGTCAAATGTTCTATTTACGTCATTTTTAAAGTTGCAAAATATTCTATTTGAACGATTTCAAGATATGTTTCAATATTTTTGTAGATAGTGGATATGGCTTTTAGCTACAAATATGGATATAGGTCATTTAGGTCCTTCACAAACTATATCATATGTATTCATATTTATATTCCTACAAGAAGCTAAGAAAAAAGAAACAGTTACATATGCAGGTTTTTGCATTTACTAAATAGGATATCTACATATTTTTTCCATATCTATTTAGCCAAGTATCTAATATGCTCAAACCTAAAACTGAAAACCGAAGTAGATAGCATGTATTGCACCTGAAAAACGTCGCTGGTGTAGTAAGCATATTTAAAAAGAGTATTACCTACTATACGATACAAATAATTTACGTAAATATATGCTCAGATAATATGTAGATAGTACTTTAATTTTTCAATTCCTATTCATTTGACATCTGATAACAGCACTCACTTTTAAAATTAAGTAAAGGACACAGGACGGGAGTAAAAGTTGATTGACTAGCATGTCCGTTCAGTGTAAGGCTTGCAAGGGACCAATAATTACGCACAATAATGATATTGAAAGCTAATCAGACGATTCGACGGACGATGCAACTTTTGCCACTCATTCCCAGAAACCACTACAAACAAACAGCAATGATGGTGATCATGACAAAGCATATATAGTAATAATTATTCTGATTATTGATTAAAAATGTGATACGATATTATGCCAACAGTGCTTCAGCTTTGGAGTATATGCCATGTGTGAAAAAGGGTAAATAGGATACGTTAAAGACATGAAAGCCATTAGCACTTCTTTGGTATAGCAATTAAGTGACTTGTTTACTGTTTTCCTCCAGGTTAGATGATTAATGAATTTATTGAGAAAAAGGTTCTCAATCTCAATGCTACAGGGAGCGTGGCAATAACCAGTGACGTCTATGACACTGACGACGATAAGGGTACAGACTAATAATGTACCATTAGCAATTCATCAGAATATTACTGTCTACCGCAATATGTGTCCTTTATTACGTTGTATAGACACCGTTAACTAACTTCCTAATGTTAACCACTTGGTCTCCCTGTAATTATAATTTACAATTGTATAATTACGATTTGACATGCTTAATATGGTGAACAGACGATTATTCGGTAGCTAACTAGTAAGTAAATACGATTGCACAAGACCTGTAAAACAGATTTCAAGATTGAATGTCGTCCAAGAAGAATCAAAAAGACCCATATCCAATTTATGCTGGAATTAAAATGGGGTATGTCAAAAAACACTAAATGAGATAGGTGAGTTTAAAAGACTAATTACGAGATTTTGGAAAGTGCTGTGTATTATATTTGCATGTTTTAGAAAATTGCAAAGCGTTCTACTTATGTACATGTTTTCAAAAAGTGCAAAGTGTTCTATTTACATGTTTTTTAAAAGTGTAAAATAATTCTAACCACGTGGTTTCAGGATCAAAATATTTTAAGCTTTTGTTACAAGCAAACCTCGCTAATGTGTTTTCTGGTTTATAAACGTAGTATTTTGTTTCAAAAGGAGCATCGTAAGAAACGAGCAATCGCTTAGAAACTTGATGCGCACTCGAAAGTTTTTCCGGAAAAATGAATTATTTTGTGAATTCAAAAATGGCTGAAATTTCAGATTCTGATTTTTGTCATTAAGGTAACTATGGAAATATTTAGTATTCACAAACCTCTGTATACAAAATAAATTATAAAATTATCAATAATCTGGAACGTGCTCTAAAGAGCTTCTAGTCATTTAGCTTCTAAGTTTTAAGCCAAATAAATTAGCTTATACTTACATTGCATTGTTTGCTGCACAAAATAATTCATTGCATTGCATTGGTATAATATTTTAATCAAAAGAATTTTCCCTTCAATAAACTACAGTCTCAAAAGGACGGATGTTCATGTGTAGCTACAAATAAAAGCCACTTTGTACAAAACAACTAAAATATCATGTCACTCAAAGCATATAAATGGAAAAATTTCCAATTTTCAAAAGCAATTACCTTATATCTGTAATAATATGCTCGAGTTTGCAAAAGTTTACGGGTCTGAACGTAAGAGGTCTTTGTCTTAATAGTAAGCGGGTCTATGTAACATAGTATTTAATATAAGTACGCGGGCCTGCAGTACTACGCGGGTTTGAGAGGTCTTAATTTGAATAGTAACTAGTACAAGATATATGATAAGTGATGAAACTTGAATTTTCGAAAAACAAGTAAAAATGGAACATTTTTGCTTTTTAAAATCATGTAAATAGATCATTATTCACCTTTCAAAGTTTTCAAACAGCAGGAAATTAGAGTATTTTGAACTTTTTAAAAACTTACATCAACAAGTGCTAGGCATTACATTTTTACACAGCGCGTAGTGAATGAATGGAATCGATTACCTAGTGAAGTTAAAAACGCCAGAGTGAATTAGTTCAGTGTAAATACTTTTAAAAACAAACTAGACGACTTTAAGGGATGGAATTTTGGAAAATTTTCATCAGACTCCTTACTCAAGCTTGTCAGAGTGAAAACAGTTTTTACTGTAGTGACAACCAGGATGAAAAAAACTTCGTCTTAAATGCATTGAATTCTACCCGGGATATTATTAGAACTATATTATTATAAATTCAAACGGGTGAATTTTTAGTGAGATGTGAGAAAAAAGTTAATACTACTAATGCTGAAAGTCCAGTCTCGTCTTATCGTTATGTTACAAAAATGAGGGCTGAAATAAAATAATTTATTTAACTAACGTATTTTGATACGATACTTTTAATGTTTTTACAATGATGAAGAATGGTTGCAGCATAGGTACTACAGAGTCTGATGATACATAACGACATTGCGACTGGGTATATGCTTGACCTCTGACCCTGACCCGGCAGTTGAAACTATAAACTTAACAGAAATAGCAGCGTTCACAATTAATTAAGGTCCACTGCAACTATCAGGAGCCCATGGGATTTCAGGTAAAGTATTCAGCGTAGCATTTCTTGTAAAAACAACGATCTCTCCGAAATCCATCGTGAAAGAGTCTTCGTCCTTGAATTGAAGTGCCATTTCAGGGATTGTGTCTGAAGAAGACAGAAAATCACTGATGACGTCTGAATCCCATTCAAGTAGGAAAGTATTGTCATTCCCTGTTTCACGAATATACGCATGACCCCAGATTCCATATTGAAGGATTGTATTCCCCTTGGGGTCGGTTCCATTATACTTTATTTCGAGGTCACCTATAAATTAAATATTGAAGTTAAAAATCAATTGTACATGTAGTGAATTTTAACTACCGTACTTACCATGAAGTGGGTTTCCAAAAATGCCTGTAATCTTCCCGATCTCTACTTTGGCACATGCACTGCAGGTAGAAGTCCGTTCATTTTTGATAGCTGGTGACATGTCAGTTTTAATCTGACTGCTTAGGAATTCTTCCTTAATTTCTTTAAAACTTTTTTTGCCTATATAATATAATTAATATGTACAATAAATTTAACGGGTGAATTATGATTGAATTAAATTTGAATTGAGCAATGCCGATTAATGTAATTTCGGTACCGATTAAAATTGATGCAATAGCATTATGAAGACTAGTGAAACTTAGTGAGCTCCGTCCAGGTCCATTTGACACGGAAAACATGCCAAAACCAAGACTTGGATACTGAGACATACGGCTTGCGAATGGTGCCCAGAAGCCATCGTGAGAAATTAGTTGATAACCTGCAGACACAATAATTGAAGTTATATATATCTATCATTATATATATTATGCATTGATCTTAAATCTTAAATGATAATATTTACACAAAATTATTCTTGAATAAAGTTAGAAATAGTGGTGGAATGTGGTTGATTAAAATTTAGTGACAATAAGGGGCGGTTCACAAACAATAATATTCTGGGGTAGGTTGCTATTCAGTAACAACAAAGATCTAGTCGCAAATGAAGTTATACTTTTTAGATTGATATTTCTTAAAAGTACAGGACTGCTCAAAAATAACGTTATGTAAAGGGGTGGGTTGCAATTTAGTGACGACAAACAGGTGTTCACAAATAACGTTACGGGTGGGTGTGAGTTGGCATTTAGTGAAAAAATCCGGCGCTTCGCGCCGGATTTGTCGACCGGGGGCGGGCCCGAAGTAGATGCTGAGCTTCAACAAATGCGCAACACAATTTATGTTACGCTAAAAGATGATATTAGATTTATGGAAGCTCCCCTACCATCAATAAGCCATATACGAATGTGCGTAGCATATAGTTAAATATAGCTGAATAATGTTGACAAATTGCACTATTCACAAATGACGTCATTTATAGAGGCTCTTCTACCATCAATAAGCCATATATGGAAGTACGTGGCATGTAGTTAAATATAGCTGGAAAATTTGTAAGAATTGCCTAATTCACAAATAACGTCATTTATAGAGCCTCCTCTACCACCAATAAGCCATTTACGAATGTACGTTGCAAGCAGTTAAAAAAATAATAATAGTTAGATAAAGGTATTTATAAACGATCTGTGTATGTATTCTTGTAACACCCCTGCGTTCAAAGTATCTGTTTGCCTAATTTTTAAACAAATGCAGAGCGGAACCCCAAAATAGTGATATTCAGATGACGTCATTTATGGAAGATCCCAGTATGAATACTGGAGGCATTCCATAATATGGGTACCCGTTTACCTCATTTTAAAACTAAAGACAGGCGGGATACTTGAAATAATAATATTTAAACAACGCCATCTATGAACGATTTCCGTATGAATACTAAAAAAATCATATGTTGAGGTCATACGTCCACCTAATTTCTGAACTAATTACAGTAGGGATCTCTAAAATAGTAAAATTTGAATGACGTCATTTACGGACGATCCCTGTATGTAAGCTTGAAAATTCAATGTTAAGTATATAAGTTAACTTAATTTTAGAACTAACGGCATGTGAATTTCTAAAACGGTGAAATTTGTATGACGCCCTTTATAGACAAACCCTGCATACATACTAGTAAAATCTTATGCTAAGAATATATGTGAACCTAATTTCTAAACCTATGACAGTGGGGATCCCTAAAAAAGTAAAATTTGTATGACGTCATTTTTGGACGATCCCTGGATGCATACTAGTAAAATCCTATGGCAAGGATATATGTTAACCGAATTTCTGAACTGTTGACAGTAAGGATCCCAAAAATAGTAAAATTTGTATAACGTCATTTATGGACGATCCCTGCATGCATACTAGTAAAATACTATGTTAAGGATATATGTCAACCGAATTTCTAAACTTATGACAGTGGGGATCCCTTAAATAGTATAAATTTTTATGACGTCATTCATGGACGATCCCCGCATGCATACTAGTAAAATCCTATGTTAAGGATATATTATGTCAACGGAATTTCTAAAATTGTGACAGTGGGGATCCCTAAAATAGTAAAAATTTATATGACGTCATTTATGGAAGACCCCTGCATGCATACTTGTAAAATGCTATGTGAAGGATATATGTCAACCGAATTTTTATACTTATGACAGTGGGGATCCCTAAAATAGTAAAATTTGTATGACGTCATTTATGGACGATCCCTAGGCTGCATTGTTAACGTCTGTAAAATGATGAGGAAGGAGAATTCCGAATGCCTGAGCTGGTATTCGAAGAGTGAACCCCCGTCATGAGAACGCATATTTTCCAATTTTACATTGCAGTGTCAAACCAACGACCACTATACCAGTCTGCCCTGTGAACGTACATATGTCAGCAGTACATTTACTTGTAATGGATATTAGTGAAAATTTTCCATGTGTATTTCTAACGGCGAAACTTGACAAGCTCTCAGCTCCATATGTACCTTCCATGTATTATCAGCCCTTTTTTTTATCTTGAAACATTGATTTAATTCTTGGTCGGTTTAACTGCTAATTGCGAAGAAACTATAACGTTAATAATAACCAAAAACTATACAGCACTTCTCCCTCGCTTTTCTGGGCGATTAAAAAGGTTTCAATATAAAAAATGCGACCTGTAGCGTGCGACCAACTGACATTGTGACAGACAGACAGACAGACAGACAGACAGCAAACACCAGACCAATAGATGCTTGCTCAGCATCTAACACCAGACCAATAGATGCTTGCTCAGCATCTAAAAACGGTATGTTCAGAAATTACATTATACAAGCAAGGAGTTGATATTAAGTGGCAACTTAGGACTGTTCACAAACGACGTTAAACGTGGGTGCGGGTATTTAGGGAAGTCTTAAAAAGTGTCGTCAAGAAATAGTTTTTAGTAATTGCCCTTGGGTTACTAGCAATAATCATAAAAAATTACCGTAACATATGAAACTCAAAAAGCCTCACAATAGCAGTATCTTACTCTAAGTGTTCGAGCCAACGCAACGTTAAGCTCAGCATCTCCTTTGAGCAAGCCCATGGTAGAAACAAATTTACCGCGAAGCCCCTAGTTGTTTGGAAATACTCAGAATAGTACTACTCCTATTAAATACTAAACAAATTTTGATTATTATTACATACCATCATAGAATCCATTGTGGAGCCCAAGAGCATAAGCAAAATCCCCGTTGACTTCAGCATTGTCACTTTTGTACCCTGTGAAGCTGAGCGGATTAGATGGCTTTTTCAACCATCTCATTACATTCTGAATAAATAGATTAAAAAAATATAAAAGCAAATGATGGCTCCTGCTGTATATCTTCCAATAAATTATCCGCGGTCGATTTTTTTTTAAATGTTCACAAAAATGTTTTTGTAACCCGCGGTGCGTGTATTAGCGCCACGCGGCCTATGAAAAAGTGAAGGTGTGCTCGCTTTATTACACATATATGTATATGCTCGAGTTAGTAGTTTGTAAGGATAAAAATTATCGCCTTGGACAACGAAATAAAATTAAATAAAAACTTATGCGGTGTACTTTGGGAACAAGTTGACGACCATCAACAAGGCCTTCATTCAGATGGAACTCAAGATATTTCATCATATCCGCTGCAGAAGTAATAACATCGCCAGATCCAAGGGACACAAATCCCCGTCTGATCATTTAGTTGGAAAAGAAAAAATTAGCAACACTCAGATTCAAAATTTATTATTTCAGTTATCATCAGCGTATTCTTTCCTATAGAGTTCAATCAAAAAATATAAAACTATTCACCTAATCAGTTGTGGGTTACTCCTAACCAAACTACTTCCATTCAGATAATAGGGTGTAGCCATGTTTTCCAGTGTATCATAATTTTCGGAACTATTCACAACTTTTGAGTTGATCATGCCTAGCTCGCGTTGGAAGTTAGACAGCTGTAGAAAAAATGAAGCACATCAGTTGCGTAAATTATTACCTGCGTGCCCCTTGCAAAAGTATGTACTTATTGTTAGCTAATAAATTATACCACATTATAGTATTCATGTATTCCTAGAGTTCTATTTCAAAATGTCCCCATTATACTTATAAATAAATGGTAAAAATAACAGAGAATTTAAAAATAATTCGTAGTGTAAGATCTTACGACTTACGAGTGTTGCGTAGTTTTCAGTCCCATTAATTTGAGCGATGAGCTCACCAGCAAGAGAAAACATGGCATTGTTATAAGTGTAGCCGGCGCGGAAGTAACAGACTTCGGGTGCATATCGTGTCCGGCTTTTTTTGTGGGTAAAACAAAAATGAATATTTCTTCATGAATAATACGCTATGCTGCCATAGTTATTAGTAAATTTTTTTGTATCAGTTGTTGTAGTATAGAGGGGACTATAGTACCCCTACCTATACTATGACAGGTGTTTTTTCTCTATTAAAAATTAAGAGGTGCACTTACTAGATATATTCTTGAGCTGTTGGAAAAGCACCCATTGTGCGGCCCAAGGTCCCAGAGGACACGCAAGTTTTATGCGACAATAAATCCCGGAACGACATGCTTTCGGCGCGGACTCTAAGAAGCATAATATGGTATCTTTTATTTATGATGCCACCCTTAACTAAAATATTTTCTACGTAGCATAGCACAGAGTCTATACAGATGCTTAAAGATTTGTAAACTTCCTTAAAATGTAATTATTCGCAGTATCTGTATTTTAAAAAAAATTATATTTATGTTATTTACAGATACGTATATGAATGTTTTTCACTGTAAAAGATAGCTTCGGGATCGGAAATATTAGATTTAAAAACGTATCCATAAATTGTATTGCAAAACGTTTTAACATACAACTAAATTTTTGCCAATTTTAATTGACATATTAACCCACCTGTCAATGAATGTAAAGTTTAATGATGAGTCCAACTTTACAATTGGAACGTCTAAAGCACCCTCACCCAATTCTGGAAATTTGTCATTTAATATTCTGGAAACAAGCGTGGCGGTGAAGCTCTATAATGTACAGTATAATATTTGCATATTATTATGTTAACAAGAAATATTTGTGAAATAAAACTTACAATGCAGTATGCAATGCAAACTACCCTAAAAATATGCAGGTAGTTATAATATGTTATTGCCTAAGGGTAATTTTACCTTCGAAATGGAAGCGATGGCGAACAAACTTTCATTATTTGCTGCCAAATTATTCTCAATATTTTTCAATCCAAACCCTCGGGCAAAACGAAACTGTCCATCGGTTGTGACCACAGAAAGCCCAACGCCCGGATTCTTGTTGGAAGATATGAAATTATTTAGTAGGTCATTCACGAGTACTTCGAAATTATCTGGTATTTCAACTCCTTGGGTCAGTCCAAGGGTCGCCACGAGCAATGACAAAATTAAAGTTAGTTTTATATACATTTTGTGTTTGTAATTAAATATTTCCTCTTATGACTTATTTTTCGTCTTTAAATTCAAACGGATGAATCTAAGTGAGATGTGAAAAAGCAGTGCTCTAATACTGAAAATATTTGAGTCTTGTCGTGTCTTATAATCCCAATTATACATATTATGTTCTTGATTACCGACTTTTTATCATATCGCAAATAAATGTCCACGAAATAAAATAAATACATCACACTTATGATTAGTGATGAACATGAAAGATACTATGTGTGTATATATACAGGTGCTATGGTTGATAAGCGTGTCATTTTTCAAAGCAAGATTACAATTTAAATCAATCATATCGAGTGACTGCGACGGAGGCTCGACTTGACAATGTAATTGATTAGTTCACTATATTGTAATCAAAGCTCGTTAAATTCTTAACTTAACCACTAACTCCTTGTATTCTAAATTCTAAATAGCAATACGAATTATAAATACTATAAATCGCAACCTTTTACGCTTATTTCTAACCGAGTGTGCTTCAAACTGATTCACATAAATGATGCAAATTTTAATTTTCATAATTTTTATCAACGCCCATGTTTCGATCTATAGGAAAAACATGCTTTTTGCATTTAAACCAATTATTACAACATTCAGCTTAAAAAGGATTCATAATTAGGCAAGATTTGTATAAATGCCATTTATGTAATATGCTCTATTTTCTGAAATGGTCTGCTGATACAAGACGATATGGTCAGATTATTTGGACAAAGAATAAACTATAATGCTACACAGTACTACAAACTCATTTTACTGCTCTGATCTGTAAGTAAACAGAGTAATTTAAAAGCGTAATATTTTTACAGAAAAAATTTTATTTTCATTATTAAGTATAATATATTGTTTTCACATACAATAAATGTCACATATACTAAAAATAAGGATGACTAAATAGCAGAATAGAAGTAATAATTGCAATTGAATTACATTTAACTTGCATAAAAAGTATTCGACGAAAACTACAACATCATCCAAGCATTTACGCGACTAGTTAAACAACATGGTTTGCAATATTATGGCATACAAACAAGTAGATGTAATTTAATTTGAGATAAATTCTCGGTTTAGTTTCAAAAATTCAACAAATGATGAGACACTTTATATCTTATGCATCTAGTAAGTGCTATACGAAATGCTGTCCGTATCTTTAAAGTATAGTTCAGTAACATTAGCTTCATAGTAGTTCCATAAAAGAAAGAACTTTGCAATCCTTTCGTAATTAGAAGCGTAACAGTTCGAAGTGCATACTTACATTACTTGTCATTTTCAGACGGCCAAATCTGACAACATACAAAATTCTTAAATATTTGTTTGCATTATACTAAATTCTAAGCTACCAGCTACTGTAGTCCATGAGCACGTTCTAATCCTTGCTCCAAATCCGTTCGGGCCTTTTCTTTTTCCAGGTATGAATTCATGTGTAAGGTTAATTCAGATTTTAAAACTCCATCTGATTCAATATAACTACTTATTTTTTGAGCATCCGATGTGGATTTTGATTGCGCTGACTTGCACTCAGGGAAAATTAGTTGAAATAAAGAAACCAGGTTGGCTGCTTCAGAAATTCTGTAGAACGGCAAACGTAATGAAAAGACATAGAATGCAAATTAAAACAAGTTCAAAGGGTATTCCAAATATTAAACTAATATGAATTTTTATGCATAATAAATAGGTTTAATGCTTGTACATAATATAATAAAAGCCTTGCACACCTTTCCTCCTTGATAGTGTAAACGAGGAGTTGATCCATTTTGTGGAACCTCACTAGATGAAAAACCAAAGGTCCATAATGTCTAGTAGATTTCAAATAATCATAGTGTTTCAGACTGTCAACAGTTTCATAGGTCAATTCAACTGCAGAAATATAAATGGGGTCATCTGGTTCAAATTGAAGGCATGCCCGATCAAGCACAAACTCATAAACATTATCATCTGGGCTTGCACGAGATAAAACTTCCTTTAAAATTTTATGGTCTGTGAACATCTGTGGAGTTTTAAATGCTTTCAAGGGAACAGGAAAGTAAATTTTGTTCATTTTTTCACGCTCATCCCAACTAGCTCGACGGAGGGTTCCATCCGCCTCTCTTGCAACAATGAGGCGATCCTAATTCACAGAACAAGTACAAGAGAGTTCTCAATCAACCTTCACTCCTTACATTTTTTACAGATTCATTTCGAAAACTCTAAGAATGTAACACATGTGAATAAATAAACGTAGGAATTGTATATTGAATCGATTTACCAATAACAATTCACGTAGTTTCAAACTTTGTAAACTCATTTAAATTAAAATATTCATGATCTGCAAGCAATCAAAGTACCTTGTCATTTATTTCTGGTGAAATATCGGTAAACATTAGCGTTGATCCGCCCTTAAAGAAATCCAAGCCTTGAATAACCGGATCATATGCAATTATTTCATTTATTGGCTTCCTAGGAGCTAGAACGGGTGGCATTTGAAGTACTTCTTTAGCTTTCTCATTTGCTTCTTTAACTGCTTCTTCCAATTCAGCTTGGGTCATAAAAGAATATTTGGGCTCCTTCAACTTTTGTCCAATTTTTCGATTTCGAAAAACCTTTTGGTAATTCATTCCCGTCAAATCAAACAATAGTTGAGACACTTCAGGGTCCACATATTTATTGAGACGCTGTTCAGCTTTCGCTATAAGAGATAAAAAACAAACCATTGAAGCAACTAATACTAAGCAATTGCATTTTTTACATTAAAAGAAGTCAGCGAGACGAATTAAAAATAATGCAGACATTAGCAACAAGAATATAGGGCTTCCACTTAACAATAAGTCTTATGATAAAAGCTCTCAAAAATTGCTTCAAAACATTCCCCTGTCTGCTCAGATAGAAGAGACTACTTAGGTATTCAGAAAATCAAAGCCCGCAATTAAATATGAATGTTTTAATTATTAACAAATAATAGTAAAGGTAGACACAATTAAAATTCCTCATTCAAATTCATTATTTTGTTACCAATGCGTTACCAATCGAACTCTGTCGGAATGCAACAAAAACTTTTAAAATAATTTATATCTTCGACTTCGATTTTGATGTTAGGTTTTAGATCGATTCAACTTTATTTACGTGTTATAAACCAATTTGACGCAAAGACAATCTTCCATCGGTAACACAAGATATTTTTAATCAACTTCATAAATTCGAATTCAAACAACACAGTATGTGTGCATACAGAACACAGAATACACAGTCAGTGGACATTGATTAGATTTAAATGCTAAAAAATTACAAAGTAATTACTTCTAAATGCACAGCATTTAAATTTAAATACTCAGTATTTAGATATAATTCTCAATCCGTTCAAATCAGCAGACCAATCAGGGAGCTGACTGACGGCTTTAACTTTTTATGAAAATCTAGTCACAAAACCATCATCGTTCATGTGTGGATGTAACTTTTCAATCGTAGTTGAAATACCAAAACATTTAAATCTAAATCATGTCCACTGACTGATACAGGAAACAAGAGTCTGAAACCTTAATAAATTCATTTTGATTCTTACTCGACCATCATACCATGAGCATGGAACATAAAAATATTGTATACCTTCAACAGTATATAAGTTGTAAGTAGTTATAATTACATGTGGTATAATTTCGGCTTTTATTTCACAAATTATGATTAACTGTAACACTGTAACTCATGTATTTTTTAACTAAGCATAAAGTGTTTACTTAAGTACTTACCTATTGAACTATGCTTATTTTCATTTTCAACTGAAAACTGAAGAGATCTTGATGTTGAAAATGATGCAAAAAATGTATCGCCATTCAATGATGTATAATTGTTTCTTAATCTTACCGGCTTCAAAATACTTCCAATTAATCTTCTAGCCATGTTACTGGGTTTTCTAGCTTAAATCAGACAAAATCAAGTAATGCAATCTACTATATTTTCAAACACAATTTTCACACAGAAACAGTGAAAATGGTGAATTGCGGCACCACGAGCAAGCAGACGCTATGTTACCCAGCAGTCGAATAACAGACAGTCAGACAGAAAGCACAACAGAAATTACCCGACAGAAAAGTAACCACAACAAATCTTCTGTTCGTGATTATTAATAAATCCTCAACTTTCGATTTTCAAAATAGGTAAAGTAGACCATTTATATACAGTATGGTGTACAATCAGGGGGGTAAATTTGATCACTTAAGTTTTTATCAGACAAATATTATGACCGACACCATACAGTATAACAATTCCATCCATCGAAGAATAGTTAGAATAGAATAGCTCGTTCTTCCTCTTCCATGAAAGATACACCATTCCTAATGTTTTTCTGCTAAAAACGTGAGAGATCACACTTACCCACAGGGTAGATTCGAGTTTACTGTGTTCGATTCAGCAATTGTGGTTGCGTCAGTTTTCAAAGTTCAACAGGAAAACACTATAGCACTGAAAATGAAAGTATTCCTTCAATGGAAAAACGAACCCTAACCCTATGAAAAATGAACTCCATGTAGATAATGAGAATAGCACTAATAAGTTTGTCGCGGAAACCATTGTGAACTATTAACAAAAACCAATGCAAAATCATACGCACTCTTAAATGACAACATTTCCAATATGAGATTTATAGTCTAAAATTAAAGTTAACTGTAGGGTGAGAGGGCCTAATTGTGGCCGGTGTCATAATACGATTAGATGTATAACAAGATTGCATTTTTGTTTGTAAAGTTCGGATTACCACCTATTGATTCTGCAACTTTGAGTTTCAAAAGTTCTCATCTCGGTAAGATCATTACTTGATTCTCAGGTCGAATTTTAAATATTATATAGCCTCCGAAAGGTATGACGCATGACAGAAGAAAGGGGACTTCAAGGGTATTACAGAAGTAAAAGGGTTTTCACTGTCATGCATAAAGACTCTTTGCGGGCACTTTACCCCGAGAATCAATTTGACGGTCACGGCGGGCATGGTACTGAAAAATTAATGATCGTAAAGCGTTATTTGTCATTTAACTTTAATTATTAAGTCATACATATATGAGTCATTTTCACACCTGCATTACTCATTAATGTATGTCTCAAACGTCAACTACTACGTACACCCATAGTTTAAGTTTTGTATAATTTTAGTTTAAATTATAGTTTACTATTTCATAAGCTTAAAATTAAATGCCAGTATGAGCATGAAGAATGATGATGCATGTACATTTCTTGATATGTGAGTTTATCCTTCAATGCATGCCTATGTATATATATTACGTTTGATGCATGAGTTTTAGTTCTCTTATTGTTTGTAAACAGCAAACTGCATGACGAGCATAAAAGCCTCATTACAACTAGTCATTCTTTATACATACATATTTCCACTGTTATTTAATTCTAGAGTATTTATATACCTATATTTATATTCTATAATAATTCTTGAATAATTCACGTTACGTAATTTATCCGCTATGTAGAGATTCATTCACGTTTAAATTAGATCAACTATTCGATGTCGGACCAACTATGTGGTCATTGCGAAAGTAACCTAAATTCTTCGATTATTTATTAAATTATCATTTGGCAATCTGATGTGAATTCAGGGATTGAATTGGATGATAGAGGAAGATTGAATAAAAAGTACTGCTTATGAAAGGTCGTGTTTTTCCGCCTCTCTCAAATTTCAGCCTAAAATATTACTTGAGACGTCTTGAATATTATTAGAGCTTCCATACGGTTGTAGCATTTTTACTTTACCCCAAAGTCATTATTTTCCACCCGTATCACTTTTCATGTTCATTTCTACTTGTGTTTACTTCTATTCTCGATATTGCACTGTTGTACTAACCCATCTGTTACATAACCACTGAGTTAATGAGTCTTGGTCTTTTGACCCGTATCAGCACATATACAGATTTCCACTAGGGTGAGTCTGTCTAAATTTTCACCCTTTAACACGTTATAGCCCGTCTCTTAACAGAGGGTTAGCGTTCATATTTCAAATTAAATCGAAGTTAAAAAATCCGACATTTTTTCTGCGAATTTTGTGTTTTCGTCATCTTCAAATTTTAAAAGTTAAATTCTTCATCAACTCTACGAATCTAAAAGTCAAAATTCACACACAAAATTAATCTACGAAATTCTACAAAATTTAACTTCAAAATCGAAATTTTTCTACGTACAAAAAGACAACAGCTGTTACAAAATCAAATCTTCGAAATTTAAAATTAATATCGTGAAAAGGTTCAGAAAGTAAATTACCATCAAAACTACTTAGCAACTTCGTTAAAAGTGCAGGTAGTTAACAAGTATATCTTAGAAGTGAAAAAAGAAGCAGTTTTCAATCCACAGACTCCGTGACTGAGATAGCTTCCAGCGCGTAGAGCCCACTAAAGTGAGTAGAACATTACCCTTAGTGAAGAATACAGTGACCCACGCAGTTGAAGAGACTAACCAGCGCGTAGTGGTGTATTATATAATTCCACAAACCAAGTGTAGACTTTTCCCATATGGTATTGTGAAGAACAGTTCTCAGTTTCCCCCACATCACTGCAGTAGTTCCAGGGTGTGGCTAGTGAAATCTGAAAGTGGTAGTGACAAAGTGTAGAAACAATTATCCCATGTCACCAGTGAAACCAGCAATCAAGACCGAGGGTATTCCAGAATCGAAGGTAGAGCCCCCACAGCCGCCCAAGAGTTCCAGAATTCCGGAATCATCCCCAGTCCCACAAATCTTTACAGGCAAGATAGTCGTAAAGTCAGGCCCCCAAACCCGAAGATCAACGGAGCCTGTACTCACTGCAGAGCAGACGGTAGTAGAAGTTAATAAACACTACGAACTCGAGGTACGTAAAGTTAAGTCTTATTATCACAAAAAGATAGAGGAACTGCAAGCTAAGTTAGGAGCATCTGAACACCTGACGGCGGACCAGAAAGCTAGCGTACCACTGCAGTTAGAGAACGCGGCATTAAAATCTAGACTCGCCATACTTAGAGCCGCGGCCCAGAAACATACACAGGACAATATGTTGGGTAACAGAACCTTCAATCGCCCTTCAGTCGACTTCGAAAAGCTGAAAGGACCATCAGATTACACCAGGTGGTTCGTCGATATGAAAATGGCGTTAGGCACCGTTCACTTAGGAGTCATAGTGGACGGATCATATCCAAAACCAGTATTCGCATTGCCCCCAACACTTCAAGAGGCTACAGACATAGCGAACTGGGAGGCAGCCAACAACACCGCCGTTTTGTCTATACATTCAGGCCTTCATAGGGATGTACTTCTCAAAGTGCACCACATCACATTGGCAAAAGACCTCATGGAAGAACTCTCAAGAATGTTCGAGCCCCGAAAAGAGGATGAACGTGTCCAACTTGCAGAAAAGTTCTTCGGCCTCCGTATGGCTACGGGAGGCGGCTACAGCTATCTTAACCAGCTGTTAGCCATCAATAACGATCTGGATAGAGCCGGGAGAAGAATGGACAACGAAACCGTCTTATGTCTCACCGTAAGCAAACTCTCGGATCAAGAGGAATACGTAGGATTCCTACAAACCTGGCGTGTCTCCACCGTAAAGACACCTGAAATCCTACTCGAGCTACTCAAAGCCACCGACGACAACCGCGAACGAGCGCTAGGTAACGCCGTGTACAACCTACCCCAGGCTTTCAGAGCCCACCAAGAGGATGATAGATCTAGAGGAAGAGGAGGAACCGAACGCGGACGGTCCCGTTTCCGCCGATCCCAAAGAGGAGGGCGTAGAGACAATCGCGAAGACGATTACACCCGGAGGAGCGAAAACTCCCCACCACCAAGTTCATGGAACCAACCTGGTGGAAAAGCCAAGAGCAAAACCATATGTTCATATTGTGGAAAACCCAACCATAAGAAGGATGATTGCAGGTATTGGTTGGACGGCGTGTCTCCGCCACGGAGCCGAAGAGACACATCATCATCCACCGCCAGAAGCTCCCAGGACGGAAGTCGTAGAAATTCCAAATCAGGGCGCGGCGGATCACGTCAGCGAGGAAGGAGTTCGTCATCATCAAAAGTAGGTCGAGCCAACACCCAACTCGATCACTCATCTCGCAACAACAACAATAATGCAAGAGAACGAACCCCCGAGCGACAGAACACACAAGTACAAAGAAGTACCTCAAGACAGGAGGGAGGCAACAGACCCCCACCACCTGCCCATCTAGCTCAAGAAGATGTCAGCTTCATTGAAGCTGTTGCACGTCGAGCCACCCACTCTACTCCGTGGAAAGGAAGCTTACATATGGACTCCTCATCACGTAGCAGCAGCAGTGGAAGGAGTGAAGACTCCCCCAGGCCAAGGCTGGCGGATCTTTTCTCAGACGCAGACACGTCAAGAACTCAAGACCATGCTAAACAAATGGCACTCCCTAAATCCCCTACATATCCCCTGTATCAAGACTCGTCCACAGAAGACTCGAAGCATGAATACGCACATAGGAGGATGAACTCACATGTAGGAGGATTTCAACACGACGGTGTTGGCCCCAACTGCGATCAACACCCAGCACACCTACTCCGACCTGGACGAAGAGTAGAGAAACATCCAGCGGATAAACACCGGGAAGATAGCCCCACCACTGGAGAAGACTCGGATACCGAAGCGATGCTATCTCAATTTAAGCAAAATAATGCTTTCCTACTCCGCCCAAGACAAGGAGTAGAGTCAACAACAACCGACTGGACTGATAGTTCGAGCGATGATACCGTTACAGACTCGGAGCGGACTACACCATTCAACAACATTCCTAAAGTCTACCTTGCTCGGAACATTGAAGGGAGCCATAACAACCCGATACTTCAATGGCTGTTGGAAAATAATGGGGACTCATCCACCGATTCGGAAGATGGAATCATGGAAAAAGAAGACAAACTTTTAACACAGGAAGAGCTGGAGTACATACTCAATCAACGAGAAGCTCCTCCAGTAAAAGAGACCCTATCACCTCGAAGCAACGAACACTCCCAAGACTCAGACGATATAGACCCCTTCGAGGACATGCAATGGAGCACTCCCAATGTAGGCATCCCTCAAAGAATGGTCCAGCGACGAAGACAGAACAGAAACAACCGAATTCCTTACCAACGAGCTGTAAACCAGAGCCATGATGAAATTAGCCGAAGACTGCGAGCTTATGAGTACGTGCTACGGAAAATCACAAACCCAATGGAGAGATTCCACTATGCGGGCATTATGGACGTCAATATAGAGAGACAAGGACTGGTGAGAGGAGCCGAAGCCACGTGGTTCCACATACCGTCTAAATACATGGACACACATCGGAGCTATTATGCAGGCTGGCAAGAGGACGTAGAAAGAACACACATCTACCCTGGACAAGCACTGATGATGAGGCCCCTAAGACTAAGTCCCCCTAAACCAGTCTCTGAAGTTGATCAACACTCCACCCGAGCTAGAGCACTCACGGCACAAAACACCTCTTTTAAGTCACCAGAAGGGAGAAAATCTAAATCCCCCAAGAAAAAGGAGAGAAAACAAACCATGGCAGCCATAACGGAAATGAATCAAGGATATGACAATTACCAACGTAAAATCAACGAGGCGATCCGCAACAATCTGGAACCACCACCGAAGAAACAACAGCCCACCAAAGTGGAAAACAAGAAACTGGAAAATGAGGAAGGTGATATTACAGTTACCAGAGACCAGTTCATCTGGCCCTGTGATTCCGGAGCAAGCATGCACCTGTGCGGAAGATATGATTGGTTCGAAGTGTACTTTAACTTCGAGATACCTAGGGACATTAGGCTAGCAGATAACTCCATGGTCAAATCACCAGGCTATGGTACGGTTACTGTCTCAGCTTTTGACGGGGCGGAATGGAAACCTCAATCCCTAGAGATGGTCTGGTACCTTCCGGGGTCAGCAAACCTATTCTCCATGACACAGGTTAGCAGGGCAAGAAAACATCCAAACGAAAGGGAACCTGTAGGACTTAAGTATACCGGAGGGGCAGGAGAAGGCATTGAATTCTTTGACCCTGAAACAGAAGAAATCAAATTCATAGGTGAAATGGTCCACTCTCATCCAGACGATGCAGGGGAACTCATAATGCTCTTCACTCCACCAGAAGTAGTACCAAAGGCTTTCCTGGCAAAAGGAATTGTGGAAGGGAAAATACACAGGTGGCACGAAAGATTAGGTCATGTCAACCGCAGATACATTGCGCACACTCTAGCCTGTGGAGCGGCATCACTAGGTGAAGGAAATCATTTGGAATGCCCAAGAGACTGTTACGTCTGCAACAGATCTAAAGCAGTCAGAAGACCCTTCCCTACCAAGCGACCTCAAAACCTAAGAACCGGGGACTACATTTCCGCTGATCTGGTGTATGCAGTCAACAAATCTGTTTCGGGAAATTCATATTTTCTACTCATGAAAGACCATCATTCCGACTACAGGAACGTCACATTTCATAAAACCAAACTAGGAAAGAACATTGTCTCAGATCTTGAAGAATTCTGTCGTTGGATACAGAACAAAACTGGAAGACCCGTTCGGTACATCCAAACGGACGCGGGAACAGAATTCGTCAATGAACATATGAAGAACTTATGCTATAGAATGGGAGCTGAACACGTCATCACTCCAGTGGCAGCACCCCAGGCAAACGGCAAGCTTGAAAGAGAAGTACGTACTATCAGAGAAACAGCCATCTCGCTTCTAATCGAGGCCAATACAAAAACAAGATTCTGGCAGGATGCGGTCGATACGGCTGTCTATATCCACAATCGCATAGTTCACGGGACAAAAAGAAATCTAACACCCTTAGAAATGATGACAGGCAAGAAACCAACATACGATCATATGAAGATTTGGGGTTGTCCAGCCTCAGCAAGAAAATTCGACAACAATAAGTGGGACGGAAAGACGAGAGAAGGAATCTTCATAGGCTACACCTTAAGTGATAGGGTGTATAAGTTCTTTGATCCACAGACTCTGTCTTACTTTGTGGCAACCCATGTAGATTTCTTTGAGGAAAGAATTCCCCATAAACCCCGTCCACACCGTCTTTATCATAAGGACATGTTCTTAAGGGAATATATTGAACAAGTAGCACCATACACAAAAATCCCACTAAAAAATGTAGAGGCTCAATCATCATCTGCAGAGGAAGAGGAATTTGTACCCCTGGAATGGCCAGTTTCAGCACCAGGTACTGGGGATGAAGAGGAGCCAAGTGTTCAGCCCATTTCGCCTCAGCACAGGGTCAGGAGGAAGAGCAGAGGAAAGAAGAAATCTGTAAGTTTCTCAGAACTCTCACCCACACCAGTACAAGACCCACTGTCTTACGTCTGGAGCGAGTACATGGACCAACAGGACGAAATTACGCAACAAATTCCAGAACCTCTGCCTCAAACCACAAGAGTCTCTAGTAGGAAAAATAAGGGGGTTCCAGCACCAAGATTAATACAGCAAATGACGGCTAGGGCTTTGGCTGTCTCCCCCAACACAAGGAGGAGATCCCATCCAAAATCTTTAAAAGAAGCCCTTGACTCGGACTGGGAACCTGAACCGGACTTGGAAACTCTTGTGGCAAGTAACATTCCTTACAATGCACTTATGGTTCGTATGGATCCAAATTTCAAAACACCACCGGTAGTTCAAACTGAAACTATCTAAACTAAGGTGAACTTTAACCTAAACGACTTAATTAAGTTCAATGAGTTCACGATTTCCAGACTCACTGAACCGAATTGTCAATCCACAATTCCTATAATCATAAAGCATGAGTCACCCAACAAATTGAAAATCGTTTTCGAGAAAACCCCGTCTTCGATCCCCACCACCAGTACTAAACGGGTACGAAGTGAAGAAGGACAGGACAAGGCGACACCGAAAACTCACAAAAATCGAAAAAGACTTCTACTTCCACCGGGACTTCCACCGGGCGAGGAGGAGCACCAAAACAAGACTCGAGACTTCATGGTAGAAGCGGTAAGGAGGGAGTTAATTTTTCCACCAGCAAGGAGGGCGTAGACTTCTATTCCACCAGGGAGGAAGCACACTCCACCACCGGAAACAGGAATTTTAACTTTTCCACCGGCCAGGAGGGAGCTCACCCCACCACAATCAAGGAGGGAGCACACTCCACTACCGGACATGGACTTTACCACCATTCCACCGGCCAGGAGGGAGTATCCGCCATCAGCAACAAAAGCACTGCGGTACATAATACCTCCACCACCACCAAACGGAATTATAACTCTCACACCAGCAACTTGGGAGTACATACCACCACCAACAAGGATGTACATAACACCTACAAGACGGGAGCACACTCTTCCACCACCGACCCGGAGGTTCACTCAATCTTTACCACCGGACAGGAGGGAGTACAAGCTGCAAATATAGCTGTACATAACACCACCACCAGAGGAGCACTCCCCACCATGGGGCCATCACATTCGAGCACAAAAATATCGAAAAATAAACCTTCCACCCACCAGGGAGGAGGTCAAAAATCAAAACCTTCCACCAACTCCGAAACTCAACATAGCCAGGAGGGAGGAAGAAGAAAAAAGGCACCGTCCACCAACTCAAATCCTGCGAGCGGACAGGAGGGAAGGAGGGCGAGTGTACAGAAAAAGAGGAGCACAGTAGGACTACGAGGAGCTTCACTTCACGCATATCAAAACGAGGAGTCCGGCCACCGAGGAAATTCTACATCGCCACTACCTACCTACCACCATCACAATAGTAAGGAGGGAAGGAGGGCGAGTACTTCTCAAACCAAAAATAAATCAACAGCAATAGAAGACACACATTTTCCTGTTCCAGACAAGATCAGACAGGATCAGTCGAGTCGAAATTTTGGAAAGTTAACTACACACGAATTAAGGAGGGAAGCGGAGCTGCCACCACCACCGAAGAGATCGCGCACTCCCTATCACTCTACACTTCTACTATTTTTTCTCGGATGTATGTACTTCTTGATGTTGATCCTTGGCGGAGGAGCAGAAACGGTAGATGAAGGAGGACCAGTTATTTGGCGGAGATCGGAGAATCCACCTCTTTACGGGTATAATTCCTACAACATTAAAATACGCTTATTATCACCATGCGATTTATTGAAATACCCGGATATCAATATGAAAAATGTGGGACACGAACTCAAACAACAATGTCAAAGAGAATATAAGAGGACTTTCCTTCTGCCTCTCAAGGCGATCTGCCCCCCCATCAAGACCGAAATCAGGAGACGAAGATCCGTTTTCACCAATGTAATAATGACGGCTCTCGCTGTTTTCACCAGTGCTGGACTTGGGATGTCATACCAGGCCGAACACCGAGCTGAAATAAATAGCGAACACACATTAGAACTGGCCGAACATTTCAATAAATTGGAACTGAAAATTAAGGAAGACACACAGAATTTTAGAGCCTTCTACAAACAAATGGCGAAAATAACTGATGCTGTTAACCAAATAATCAGTGAACGGAAGGACTCACCTGAAGAGATCGAGCGACTGGAGTTTGATATTGCCTACCTGGTATCAAGACTCACCCAAAGCGGAGCGATGATTCAACACACCAAGAGGATCTGGAGCCGTGGTCATATGGATGACGAATTTTTCGACTTCCTGAACTTCACTTTACCGTGCGGGGATTTATGTCCACTGGAACTAGCTGAATTTCGACAATGTAGAAGTGACCCACAAATGGACAATTTACATCTAAGTTTCATTGTGCCACTCGTCAATCCCAACCTGACACTTGTCGTAGCGGATCCATTTACCTTACTATGGAGGAAAGAAAATCGGACGTGTGATTTGAAATATCAAGGACCACCAAATGCTTTGCTTTCAAGGGACCAAGACTGTGTATTCGATACAGGGCTCGACTGGAGTTTCATGGACAGAGTGGTAGCAACAACACACCAAAAATGTAAGCCACGAAACTCGTATGAAGACAAACTCAAGTATGTACTTCAAAACTGTCGAAATAGCACAGCACAAGACGCGGAGGGAAGTGTACAAGTCAAAGTGTATAATGCGTTCTTTCACATATACTGCCCAGGCTTGAACATACGTGTAGGAACCACCAGACACACCCCCTGCCCCAACGAAATCTTCCTACTACCCATCACGACTACATTCACTATAGCGAACAACACGTATAGAGGAGATGTGCTTAACATTATCTTTAACGAGCACGAAGACCCCCTATTAGTGAACTCACTCGACTACCACATGGGAATGAAAATAGACATGAACAACTTGAACATCACATTTGACGAGAGCGACAACAGCATAGACACGTCATCATGGGAAAGAGATAGAAGCATACCATGGTACATGTGGATGATTCTAATTATTTTTGTTTTTCTGTGTATGGCTATTACAGCTATATACTTTAAGTGGAAATTGAGTGCTGTGTTCCTGAAACGTGGGTGGAGAGGGAGTTACTGGGAGACCATGAAAGAGAAGGGAGAAAAAGAGCAGCAAGCTGAGCTGCAGTTACTTGGAACGGAGGGACCAACTGAAACACCTGTAGCCCCACCGAGACGAGGGAGACCCAACAGTAGTTACTTGGACCAAAACCACCACCGGAGCCAAGGGACGATTCTTATTCACAGACGAAGTGGAGTGGATGAGAATGAGGAGATACGTAGAAGCACGCTTGTCACATCAAACGGCCTACTACCTACACTACACACAGCTGAGGAGGGAAATGTCACTGTACACATACAATCACAGGCACCACCAGCAGTAGAAGAGGAACTACCCAAATCAACCATCGAACCGAGCCATCTGAGATTCTTGGAGGTGGAGTTTACTGATGAAGAGGAATAACATCACCAATATTTATAGGGTTTTTTCACTTGCCGTATACCGCCTTTCAGACGACGACAATTAAAAAAAAGGAGGGTATTAAGTCATACATATATGAGTCATTTTCACACCTGCATTACTCATTAATGTATGTCTCAAACGTCAACTACTACGTACACCCATAGTTTAAGTTTTGTATAATTTTAGTTTAAATTATAGTTTACTATTTCATAAGCTTAAAATTAAATGCCAGTATGAGCATGAAGAATGATGATGCATGTACATTTCTTGATATGTGAGTTTATCCTTCAATGCATGCCTATGTATATATATTACGTTTGATGCATGAGTTTTAGTTCTCTTATTGTTTGTAAACAGCAAACTGCATGACGAGCATAAAAGCCTCATTACAACTAGTCATTCTTTATACATACATATTTCCACTGTTATTTAATTCTAGAGTATTTATATACCTATATTTATATTCTATAATAATTCTTGAATAATTCACGTTACGTAATTTATCCGCTATGTAGAGATTCATTCACGTTTAAATTAGATCAACTATTCGATGTCGGACCAACTATGTGGTCATTGCGAAAGTAACCTAAATTCTTCGATTATTTATTAAATTATCATTTGGCAATCTGATGTGAATTCAGGGATTGAATTGGATGATAGAGGAAGATTGAATAAAAAGTACTGCTTATGAAAGGTCGTGTTTTTCCGCCTCTCTCAAATTTCAGCCTAAAATATTACTTGAGACGTCTTGAATATTATTAGAGCTTCCATACGGTTGTAGCATTTTTACTTTACCCCAAAGTCATTATTTTCCACCCGTATCACTTTTCATGTTCATTTCTACTTGTGTTTACTTCTATTCTCGATATTGCACTGTTGTACTAACCCATCTGTTACATAACCACTGAGTTAATGAGTCTTGGTCTTTTGACCCGTATCAGCACATATACAGATTTCCACTAGGGTGAGTCTGTCTAAATTTTCACCCTTTAACATTAATTTTACATTATAAACTTTATATTGGAAATGAAGCCATTCAAGAGTACGTATGATTTTGCATTGGTTTTTGTAAACAGTTTACAATGGCTTCTGCGAGATGCTGTTTTACTGCAAGGGACTCCTTGCAATGTGTTGTTAGTTAATTAAGTATTTGCACTAATAGTCGCATTAATCGACTTAAATGAGGTAAAACAGTTGAAAAGTTATAGTCTACTATTTCGGATGTACGCAGAGGGTGGGGATAATGATGGCTGGCTTATTAAAGTTCTAATTAGGTAGTTGAAAGCCTCTGAAACTAAAAGTTGGTTTACGGAGTTGGAGTTGCATGTTGAATGTTGGGTTTAACATGCAGATATGCTCATTGGACAAAGGTCATAGGTTAACATGATGTATATGCTTTCACGGTGTTTGATAATTTTCTTACCATTATTAATGCTTGGGTATAAGTGGATAATTGTGATTAAACGGGTACATGTGATCACTTAAGTTTTTAACAGAAAAACATTATTATCGATATAATCACATTTACCTCCGCTGGTCATATGCAGGGATATTTTATAGGGTGGAACATTTAATTCCTGGAATTCTGGTTCGTTGTAATCACCGAAAAGCCATCTAATTAAGAGCTTCGTATCTCACTCACTTCAATCTGATAAGAATGGGTCTGACATAATCACCGCATTACTAACAAACCATAACTTTAGTTCATTTCTAAGTATTTGTTGCTCAAAAAACAGCCTTTTTCTAAATTAGCATGTATGACTAATTAATTATGAAAAACAAAAACCTAAACCCAAAGAAAAGTCAATGCATTTTTTTAAGCTAGCGATTCAAAATCGACCACTGGAAATTGTTTTTGTTGCATTTTGGAAGGGTTTTCAAATTCGCTGCGCATTATAGCTTTTGCTGGTTTTTATTATACATAAGAAAAATAATTTGGTGAGTAGCACACGTAAGGGTTTTAATCATTGCACAACTAATTTACGACGATAATATGCATATTTGAAGATAGACATTTGTTTTAGTTATTTATAATTAACTACACACATTGCACTGGCACATTACACTTTTTTTGGTATACAGATAATAAACATTTTTCAAAAACACTAATATGTAATTTCATGATTTTTTTTCTATCACGTGAGTATTAACACATTACATTTAACATTTAATTGTTTTTCAGATCAGGTGAAGGATGTGACGAGAAAAGCTGTAATATAATGCATCTATTAAGTTCCTATTAAAGTATTCAATTTTTACATGTGATGAACCTACATGGAGTTAATCGGTAACAGCTGTATCCACTAATATATTTAAGTAACATTACAATTATGAACGATTGACACTGCCTTTGTAACGTATTTTTCAAAATTTACTATATTAGCAAAAATTATTTAGCAGGAGGACACAGAGTTCTGACTTTAATTAATAATGTAAAAAGTTTTTAAACACCTACATAGTAATATTTTAACTGCAATGCGTTAAATATAATAAAAATCTAGCTACTGCATTAGTGGAACCTTGTTATAACGTCATCTCAGGGGGAAGGGTGTATTACGACGTTATAGTGAGGTGACCTTATAGCCTATAACGTCACATGCTGTTATAAAAAGTCCTAATGATTTAAAGAAAAACTGAGATTGTAATATTATTAAATGAAGCCATGTTGTTTAAGTAATTTATTTTACGAATGATAACTAAAAGTAGAAATTTATTTCACAACTAGATTTTTACAAAATAGGCTGCAATAGACGATTACTTTTTCAGATTTTCCTTGAAGATGGGGTGTGTGTTTTATAATATATTTGCATGCTGCTAGTAAAAGATAAAATATCATGTAAATTTTTGCGTGGGGCACAGTGATTGACGTGCTTATAGTAAGGGTGACGTTATAAAAAGTGACCTTATAGTCTGGATATTGACTATGTTAAAGCATAGGCGGTTTGCCGGGGAAGTAAAAAACCTGACACTATAACAAGGGTGACTTTATAAGGTGAGCGCTTATAAAAAGGTTCCACTGTATTTAGATAACGTATCCCCAATTGACGTTATACTTCCGTTAACGTAGTTGCAGTAAAGAGACAGAAAAAATTAAAAAGTAAGTATAGGTACTTATATAGTAGGTTTCGAAAAATTATATATAAAACATTAAAAATGGGTGCTTAGTACATAATATATTTACTTATTTTTGGTTTTCACCTCATCTCAAACTTGTAAAAAATATAGTTAAAGGTGTAATCAAAAACGCCAACTTGATTTAAAACTAAGCATCGTTTTGTATTATACTAATAATTGGATAATAAAATATTAGGTACACTAATTCCTAATTAATTTCAATCAATATTATCAATATGGAATGTAGACTGACTAAATTTTTGAGTAGCACGTTCTGCAGGTAAAGGGTCTTTTGGAAAATGAGTATCAGCATCATTTAGATTAGCACTGTGAGATGTTGATATAGGCGCGGAGGAATCTGCGGCGTCGGTTCTGTCTTGTTGATGTGGTTCCTGAAAAATCGGGTTTTCTGAAAACGATCCACTCTCCCCAATTGCTGAATTTGTCGTCACTTGACCCCACCAGTTTCGTAAAGCTCCTTTTGCAGTACTCAGAGCACCACCAACAGCCTTTCCTGTTTGCGCAACAGCTCGTCCTGTACTCGTCACAGCACTGTTAAGCCGTCGGCCGCCTTCCGTATTTTGCATTGCGCTATTTGAACATAAAAGAAAATCCCTTGCAATTTGTAAGATTCTTGTCCAATTTAAAGTTCACACAATGGAACAACTTTGGAGGTCAAAACCCAAGTCTGTGCTGTCTGACGACAGTGGTCAATATCGTCTGTGAAGAACCAAAATGACCCATATCCATTTTTAGTTTGAAACAAAATGCACTATCAACAGAAAAAACTTAAATAACATGTTCATGGAAGCATGTAAATAGAACCTTGTGCATTTTGTAAGAAACAAGTTAACAGAATATTTTGCACTTTTCAAGACATGTAAATAGAACATTTTACCGCTTTTAAAAAAACACTTAAATAGAAAATTTTGACCTTTTCGAAAACATGTGAATAGAAAAATTAGCTCATTTTAGAGACTCGTGATTAGCATTCATAAATAAGCTTGTATCTTATTTACTGTCTTTTTGTTGATATAGCTGATTTTAGTTCTAGAATAAATTGGAAATGGGACATTTTGGTTCTTTACAGATTATATATACAATTCTAAAACTACTATTTAAAACTTACTGAGATAATCTGATTTTCATATCGCTCATAGAAATATTCCCTCCATTAGGATGACCAGGACAAATCGAATAGATTCCCGGCGTTACCCTTTCTTCCGATGTTACATATTGACTCCACTTTTTCCAGTTTGCCGTACCTTGCCATCCTTGTATATACTGACTCCCGAAACAATCCCAATGGCGACCATTACTCACCTCTTCAGTAAGACTAGTTCTCATGAGGCAGATCAAATAGTATTTGAATTGGGCTCGAATCCATTCATCTCCACCTTCCCAACCGACACCGTCCATAAAAGTATCTCCGTCATATCTCTTCGACCCCTCTTGAGTAACCTGCTTCACAATACTTTCTGCAAATCTTAAATCTGGAGTTGTGAGTGTGACAAGCCGTTTTAAGTTAGGACACTGAATATCAATTGTTCCGTCCTCCATCTACAACACGGGATAAATTTTGTTAAAAAAGTGGCCCAACCACTTTTAACAGCTACTTTCATTTTCAGTTATTTAAATGCACTATATGAAATGGAAAATAATTGTAATATAGTACTGTACCTCAACGACTACCTCTACTAAGTCTTTCTTTTGCTTAAACAGAATGTTCGTAGCACCAACGATAAATCCTCTGACCCTTGTATCGTTAAGAAGGTCCAAGTAATTAAGAGACAAGTACGGGTGACACAAATAACCCTAAAAAGGAAAAAGATGAAAACAATGAGAACCGCAAATACGGCAATATTGGTTCAGCACTTACGGGTATCTATAAATAATAAAATAAATACAAATAAATTTATAGTGTATTTGAACGGCTTTTAATTTACACACATTTTCGAAAATCTGTAGAGGAAGACCAGCTTCGGCAGCAGTTACTTGAACTGCAGTTACAAAATCTGGTATTTCTTCACATTTTTCTATTCCTGAATCCACTGACGACATGAAATCCATAGATCTTTCGGAGTCGAGTGAACTAGATTTTTTCAAATTATTGAATGAGTCTTGGGAATTTGGCAATTGTACATTTTCTAATACTTCTCCTTCAATGCTGGAATTAATTTGATGCTGGCTGCTGCTGTTTTTAACACTATTATTGATATTTACGGATTGAAATTGCGTGGGTATAGTTTCTTTGACATCGGAATTTATTGTTTTACTAGCTGTTGCTGTTGAACGTTCAACTATTGGTGACATTGAATTAGATTGTTTAGGTTTTTGATTATCAACATCTTGATCAGAACTAAACTGAGGAACAATTGAGTACATTTTGGCGGTCCGCACACAAGCGGACTCTTGAAGACCATGTTCAATACTTTGAGGTAACAGAGAGACGAGAGTGAGTAGAGCAGAGCACATAGGACCCACAGATGCTCCTCTAAATAAAACTTTTCTCTCTAGTAAAAGTAATTTAAATAATATTAATACTTGATGACGAAATGTAAAGACAAGATCTCTGGGTGATAAGCCAACGAATGCTTCTGGGGTATTCAACAGTTCCGCAGTGAGACAAGCATTTAAATTATGAAAAGCTTCTTCGAGTAGTGACACTTGGGCAAAATCCCCTTCGCGAAAATATGCTGCAGTGATCAATGACATTTTAACTTGAATGTGACCGTAGAGAGGATAGCGACTTAGAACACACACAGCTTTTTGAACTGTACTTCGTGTCACATCTTCACCTTTATTCTTGACTTTACTTGCATCAATTTGCTGATAGCAGGCTACTCCAAAGACTGTGTCACGAGGATTTTCTAATGAAGGAAGGTGAAAGTAAACTGTGTCACGATCAAAGTTATGAGCCCCATCCGGCATCGCTAAGGTTGGTAGATGTTTCCATGCCGTATTTTCTAATTCAGTGTCCAATGGGGGGAAAGCGTATTCAACCTTTGCAAATTGATACAATAAAGTAATTTCATTCAAATGTAATTATTCAATGTCAGGAAAAAAAATTAATTTGAAAAGAAAGCGCTTAACATATCGTCGGCGTAGAATCAAGTTTGATCAACTCCATTTCCAACTAAAAGCAATTACGATCATGTACATTCTGGACAAAAAAAAGCAATTCTGATCGTCTCCATTTTTCACTAAATATGGCTAATGTGATACGCTAATTGTTAGTTACGAGTTTATTCATTCGAAACTGAGTGCGTATGGGATCATCCATAAATGACGTCGTCAAAATATCTCCATTTTAAGTCTCTATGACCCTCCTGTCAACAGCTAACCCGTTGCGTAAATGGCCATATTTACCATCAATATCCAAGTAGGCTGCTTGGCCATACCCATGACGACAATTATGGGCGACCCCTTAAATTTTTAAAAAACTTGGAATGATGATTTATTGGTGAATAAAATGCGTTCATGAATGATACAATAATTTTAAGTGGGTGAGGATAATTCTCACCACCTTTGATAGTCCGAGCTTGTAATTCAATTGGGCTTTTTAACTTACTCCTTGCTGTTTAAACGAATAGCAATGGAAATATGATTCGAGCTCATTTTTTGACCACTCAAAGTAAAGGAAGGCGTTTTTGAAGTCATTCTTTACTTTTGCTGGGTATAAAAAAATTATTATGGTTTCTATTGCTAGGCACTGTAAATCCCCTAATAGAACGTCCTGCGTTGTAATGAAACTTGGAAGGTTACCCTCCGCGTTGTAGTAGAGACACGTAATGTTACAGCATAGCAGACTCTGGCGTTCTACTCGCATTGCATTAGAGGATTTACGGTACTTCCAATTATTGTATCTTATGTATTAATATGTGCTTATAATTAGAAGTTTGTTTCAATGAAAATGTAATTCCAACGCTTTGATTTTTAATTATGTGGTAGTTGATTTCATGAACGTATACAACTCATAATTGTGTCATTGTTGGAAGTTAAAACATTTAAGGGGTCGCCCATAATGACGTCATGGGTATGGCCAGGCAGCCTACTTGGGTATTGATGGTATAGCATAGTAAAGATGGCCATTTCCGCAACGGGTTAGCTGATGACAGGAGGGTTATAGGGACTTAAAATGGAGATATTTTGATGACGTCATTAATGGATGATCCCATACGCACTCAGTTTCGAATGATTAAAGCCTTAACTAATCAATAACATATCACATTAGCCGTATTTCGTGAAAAATGGAGATGGTCATAATTGCTTTTAATTTGAATTGGAGATGATCAAACTTGACGACATACATATATAATTTTATAATAATACTAATTATTGGATTGATTACTTTTATTACAGAACATACAAATAACTACTTAATACTGATATATAATTTATAGTGTTGATCGGTCTTGCTCACCTGACATCCCCGTTTATGATGAAATCCTACAACAATTACGTTGTAAATAGGAAAAGTGATATTCATTTTAATTTTGATTTACTACCTTAGCTGATAAAACTAATTAATTGACGAGTTTGATTCCGTGGAATTCAGCAGTTTTTCTAAACATTAAAACTGTAGAAACATTTCTTTCATCGATCCTCTTCTTTTAAATTCCGGACTAGTTTTTAGAATAATCTCACTTAATTAGGGTTATACAGAACGAGATTAATTCACTTAACTTCTTCCTTGGTTTTTTTAAGTTGAATTTATTATCTGAAAAAAAAAAATAATAGGCAGTCAGCATTTACTGCCATGTTATTGTAAACTAGCGTAGTGAATTTTACCAAGTAGACCCTGCTTTACTGCACTGTCGTATGTGGGTCGCGCTTGCAACCAACTTACAAGGGAATGACGCGGCATGATACACCCAGATTTTCAAGAGACCTATTCTAAACAATCAGGCTACTTTTGAATAGCAGAGATCCGAAGTAACTTGAGTGCATTTTGCGTTGTCTGGTCACAGTGACCCACCAGAGTTATAAAAACTTCTTTTGAAACTTTGCCGCCCTATAACTTTTACAGTTCTCATCCGATTTTGATTTTTTCTAATCCTTAGTAAATTTTCTACACAATGATTTCAGGATGTAAAAAAAAATTGGAAAAAAATTGTGTTAAAATTTTTGTTTTATTTAAAAAAATAACATAAAAATCGAACTTTACAAACTCCTGAAATTAATGTTTAGATAACTGACTAAGGACTAGAACAACTCTAATTTATAAAAAATCGGATGAGAACTGTAAAAGTTAAAGGATGGCAGGCGGAAAAGTTTTAAAATTTGAATTTTTTAAAACTTTGGCGGGTCACTGTGATCAAACAACGCAAAATGCATTCGAGTTACTTTGGATCTGTGCTATTTAAAAGTAGCCTGATTTTTTAAAATGGGTATCTTGAAAATCTGGGTGTATCATGCCGTCATTCCCTTGTTAGTGTTATAATTTGTTCACGAAAAAAAATTGTTTTTTTGCTTGCGATTGTTCTGTCACAATCACCATCAATTAAAATTGGATTGTGCACAATCACAATATGTGTCACAATCCAACATGAACAAACAAGAACTATCCTTATTTTTCAGTAGTCTCTAACGAACATTTCGTGAATAATCACAAACTTTCACAAACACAATCTGAGGCTATTGCACAATCTTGTTATAAATGAAAATCACAATCTTCACAAACAATTGTAAATAAATCACAACACTAAACCAACTCCCAACAACTCGCAATAATTTTCATTTTCGGTCAATTCCAAGTGACCCACATTCATTTTTAGTTAAAGTCGAAATGACCCGTACCTTTTTTATTCTAGAAACAAAATGGCCCACATGAAAAAGTCTTATTTTTAAGCTATTTAAGTTTAGCCAATACAATCAAATTAACCCTAAATAGATTTTTTTGTAGGTTACTTTGATTTTAAGGTATTCGATATGGGTCATTTTGATTCTTTCAGAAAGCAGTATTTTCTTTCGATGCAAACTAATAACCCTCATGCGCTTAAATTAAATTGGAATTCATTTTAATTTAATGCAGAACATGCTAAAATACGTGCATAACGTAAGAACAGGATTACCAAGAATACCTAGCACTATAAGACATGGTCCATTCATGATATCAGGACCCACCCTCCTAGTGGGTGACATCATTTCTGGACCATGCCTAACAAATGAGCATTCTGGCATGGTTCCTCAGGAATTTGACAAAGGTCATGAAAACAGTTTTTATGGAACAGCTCGCAAATCCGAAACTCGTTTCGTCTTCACTACCCTTAAGTACCGCATTAGTGCTCGCATACAAATGCTACACATAACAACGCGTTGTTACAAGCTGGCTCAAAAGACTTCCCAAGCGCTAAAAAGATTTGCAAGGTTGTTCCGGAAAAATCATGTACATATGGAATTACCTCGCAATGGGTCGGACACAAGTGGCGTCATCCAAGTTGAGAGTAGGTCACTTTAAAAAAATATGACACCCCGGTTAACGACTGCCATTTAGGCAATGCGCAAGAGGGTGGGTTGGTGGTTCTCAAAATTTGGTAAATTCTGGTAAAGCTATTTGTATCGCCTGGGAGTGGTCAAAAATAAACTTTAAAAATAGATTTATTCAACTACTTTCCCGCAAAAATGCGCAACTTTTTATTTTACGAAACTGTTGCTAATTTATGGTATTATTTTTCATAAAAATATCAGATTTACGAATTTTTACTAATAGAAGTTATTCCAGTTTAAAGACTTTGCATTAAAACATATATCGACAGAATTTAGCTATTAAACCACACTTGGGGTATTCATTTACTGCAGTCTGCTCTAAAGAGCATGGTATTGTGGTATGAAAATGCGGAGAAAAGAAATATACAAGTGCTGTTATAATTATTTTTGTAATTCACTTCCTTGAATCACACCCGAAATAAAAAATATTTCGAAAATATTTCACTACGCCATACACATATATTGTAAATGGCATGCCATCACTTTTTAAACAGTTTTTCATAAAAGCTGAAAGCGTTGGTAGAGTCTAATTTTAGAATAAAAGGGCAGAGGGAGACATAAGCAGTGTCTTGCCTTATGCCAAATGGCCGCTCGACGATTTGAACCCCGTGTGTGTGTATTCTTTACAGAACAAAGTGCGAACAACTGCACGCACAGTACCCCTGTTGTTTAGTCTCATTTCGACTAATATTCAAAGGAAAAAAATTGGTTTATCGAAATAATTAAACCAAAATTGTAAAAGTGTGATGTGCGTAATTACTACCATATCACCACTATTAGGGTGGTGAAATTGTTTGGTATTATTAGCCCTACTTGCATATGCAGTGTCAGGTACAATCACTTTTCTTTAAGGTTCGTCACGAGTCACGTTTTGCCAAAGCGAATCGAAACTCGAACCGAACCGCAAATTATCGAGTCTAAATCACAAAATCGAATCGATGTCGAAAAATTATCGAGTTAAATTTTGGAAAATCGAATCGACTCGAAACTCGAACAGTCAAAATCGATCCGAATCGAAAAAATCAAAAAAAAAATCAACATTTTTGTTTCTGTTTGAACGTACTAAATTTTTTCAATGAAACGAAGTCAAAGGCATTGTACATATATTTATTTCAGTATTTTACATTTTAATGTACGACAATGTACTGTTTATCTCCAAGCGATATCTATATTTTCTCTCAGGTCTAACATGATTATTGGACCGAATATTCGTTTAAGTTACAGTTCCAGCACAATAAAATGCAACTCATGTAACGAATATCACTAGTAATAAATTACTAATACTAATTCAATAGTATTGTTGCTTTTGTGGACTTTATCGAACCTTTAAGTACATTAGTCTACTATAATAGTGTTTTAAATTCATCACTGTAGCAAGGCAAATAGAATAATAAGGTACGATCAATCGCAATGGTAAAGTTTCAGTGGGAGTTTTGGGGTTTGAGGTGGAAGAAAAAGTTGGCGCGAAGTTTGTATACTCCATAAGCTCAGCATTAGCTTTTTCTCAAATTTTAAACTCTGTCTACCTCAAAATTTTCAAAACTAATCGCAATTCTTTTTTCACACTAGTGAACTATGTTTTGTGCTCTTTCATTTAACACCTATTTCAATTAAATCGGTTCACGTTTGCCCGACCTGTGTCCTGCCAAAGTTGATACTACTTGTGTAGATTTATACTACGGCAAAAATTTCTGGCTGCCAGATGACGTCAAAAGCGCGGGAACCGACCCCCGAGTCGATTGATTGTACCTTATTCTATTCTATTTGCCTTGCACTGTAGGAAGTGTAAAATAAACCTCATCAGATACACGCTTCTTCATCGGTGAAGCGGTCACCGAACAAAAATGTAAAAACCGACGTTCCACCGGCATGCCGATACAAACCTAAACACCGCGCCAACCGCCGGCTTGTTTGTTGCTGTATTTTAAATAGAACATTTTACACTTTTCGAAAACATGCAAATAGAACATTTTAAACTTTCGAGAAACATATAGATAGACCATTTTACACTTTTTTAAAACATGTAGATAGAAAATTTTACAGTTTTTAAAAACATGTAAATAGAACATTTTACCCATATAAGAAACATGTAGATAGAACATTTTACACTTTTTAAAAACATGTAGATGGAACATTTTAGTTTTTAAAAACATGTAAATAGAAAATTTTACCCATATAAGAAACATGTAGATAGAACATTTTACACTTTTTAAAAACATGTAGATGGAACATTTTACAGTTTTTAAAAACATGTAAATAGAACATTTTACCCATATAAGAAACATGTAGATAGAACATTTTACACTTTTTAAAAACATGTAGATGGAACATTTTACAGTTTTTAAAAACATGTAGATAGAACATTTTACGCTTATAAGAAACATGTAGACAGCAAATTTTAGTTTTTATAAACATGTAGATAGAACATTTTACAGTTTTCAACAACATGTAGATAGAACATTTTACAGTTTTCAACAACATGTAGATAGAACATTTTACGCTTATAAGAAACATGTAGACAGCAAATTTTAGTTTTTATAAACATGTAGATAGAACATTTTACAGTTTTCAACAACATGTAGATAGAACATTTTACAGTTTTCAACAACATGTAGATAGAACATTTTACAGTTTTCAACAACATCTAGATAGAACATTTTACGCTTATAAGAAACATGTAGATAGCAAATTTTAGTTTTTATAAACATGTAGATAGAACATTTTACAGTTTTTATAAACATGTAGATAGAACATTTTACACTTATAAGAAACATGTAGATAGCAAATTTTATTTTTTATAAACATGTAGATAGAACATTTTACACTTTTTAAAAACATGTAGATAGAACATTTTACAGTTTTCAACAACATGTAGATAGAACATTTTACAGTTTTGAGAAACATATAGCAGTGCCCGTAACGAAGAGAGTCACAGATAGCTGCGCCACACGAATAATTCGTCCCCCGGGGGCAAAAGGACCTTAAGGGACATTTTGTGCTGAGCCGTGCGGGGACAAAATATTCGTGTGGCGCAGCTATCTGTGACGCTCTTCGTTACAGGCACTTTTAAAATAGATAGAAGATTTTACACTTTTTAAAAACATGTAGATAGAATATTTTACACTTTTCAAAAACATGTAGATAGAACATTTTAGACTGCAGAAACATGTAGATAGAACATTAAATGTAGGAATAATTTTGGTTGTGCTAAAATAGAGTCAGCTATTTATGCCGACGGCGAAATACCGTCGGTTTACCTATCGGTTATTCACCGGATCGGTGGTTTGCATTAAACCTAATTATCAGGTCGGTAACCGTGAAGAGGCGTGAATCAGATAATGAATTCGCCAAAAAAGATAGAAAACCTCTTTAAATGAAACATAAATTCGGATAATTATACAAAATAGTCTTAAAAATGTGTTACGGAAGTTGCATTTTCGTGTTAATTGATGTTGTAACTGCAGCGAAGATCGTTTGTTTAAAATCGAAAGAATCTAACGATTTTCGGCTTGAAATCGATTCGATATCGATTTTTTTCGAGTCAAGCAATTCGAAAATCGAAATCGAAATATTTTTTTCGATTTAGCAAAACGCCAAATCGATCCGATTCGAAACTCGAATCGATCGAACGAGTTTCGATTGGACTCGAACCGTCAGACGAACCTTACTTTTCTTACCCTATCGGTATATTTGAGCAAAATGAACTACAGCTATCACTATCTAAAATAGTTCTATAAAGGCAATAGCGGCCCTATTTTACCATTTTTACCCCTATAGCTATTGCAAACAGTGCCGGGCGCCCATCACTGATTGTCCGCTCTCTCAGGATCCCATCATCAGTATCAGTAATCACTAATAATCAGTATTCAGGATTCACTTAATTCACACTGCCAGTACTACTCTTTAACGACATTCATGTTCATAAAATACATCCTTTATGTGGCGCGAATTATGAAAATATTATGGAACAAAAATACAAAATAATAAATATTGCACTCATATAAGTGCAGTCAATGCGCCCTCCGCTCCACTCAGTGAGAAGAATGCAGTTTTCGACAGCAGTGCTGCACTTAATAAATAAACTTCTTGAGTGCGCCCAGCTATGAAACCGAAACTGTCACGTAATGGACTGTTGGGTAAATGAACTCCCATGTGCTAAACTCAGAATCATTAACACACGACACACAACTTTGAATAATAAACATGTTTTAGCAGTCGCAGTGCAAATCGATTACAAAAACATATGACATACCTAATCGTCACTACCTATAATATGTATTCACAAAATGATACACAAGAGTCCGTAAAGTATTCACCTTGCGAAATCCAAATCGAAATTCTCCATTCCTCCTGATTCTTTCGTAGCAGATTCCAAAAATTCCAGCACAATTCCCGATCCAACCAATAATATCGAAATTCACAAAATCCGAAAGGAAGCTCTCTGAAGTCTATAAGTTTTCTTGACAGCTGACACTCATACTTTTGACTGTATAATTACCTCACAGACATAATACAGATGATTTAACAGAGCGCACAAATTCTTTCTCACCGTACAGACACAATTCGTACATTCCCACAGGAGATTCCGAGCAAGTCAGCAGGAACAATGTTAACTTGGAGGAAATCTGGCAGTAGGCAGGAAGTGGGAGGCTGACTTTAATGACATGTACACTTACAATTAAAATGCTCAATGCAAATGCACCTATCTGCGTAGGTATCCTATGTATTCAAACAACACAGTGCTCACATTTTGCACTCTGTTCCATAGCCACAGACAAGTTTGTGCAGAAGATGAAACTTTTAGTTTAAAAGCTTATGCGTATCTTCTATGCAGTTAATAGCAAACACTGTAGGGATTAACCTGAAGGAACCTTGCAAAACTTATATGGGACAAATATACATTTTTGTTACCCCCCGGCATCAATAAAATCATTTTATTAGTAATATTAACAATTAAGTAGTAGCCTAGTCAGTAAATACTTTAGTAAATGAAAAGTAATTATTAATTTCAAAAACGGCAGTTTTCTACAGGGTGGTTCATACGACACCTTGGGAAAATTTTCCTAATTTTAGACTAAATGGACCCCTCTACCTTCGCTTAACGTCTACTGGTTATATTATTGTACATGGTAATGTTTATAGCGAGCCATCTCCATCCAGCTGGAGCTGACGACAGCCGTTTTAGTCGTTTACGAAAGGGGTGACGTCATCGGTGACACACGGCATTAATGAACGTTTAGATGCGAGTGACTAATTAATTCCTAAAGAACCAAAAAAAGATAACATTTTTAAGTCAGACGGACCCTGTAACGGCGCGGCGTATACAATTGTCATTTGTACACGCACCCAATAAACTAATCCTTTTGAAAAGCACTTGAAAAAAAAAGATTCTGGAAACTTCCAAAACCTGCAACGCTTCCAAATCGTGTCACAAGTACCCACCACCTCCCCCATCACCCCCCTTTCTTCTCATCCCCTAATAAAAAATGCCCCTCCTCCCAGGCGGGGCTAATTCTCAATATGTTCTAATGTACTTGATCGGAGGATGCTCTTCCTCCTTTAAAACACGCGATGCTGTGTCCCCATTTGATTGGATAAAGATAAGAATAAGCCCTGCCCACTATATGCGCGGGATTGCTTGGAACGGAGTGGAGCGTTCTTTCTTTTCCATTGTTTGAACGCCTCGGCTCAGGATCACCTTTCGTCTTCACTAAAACTCCCCTTGCGGACGACGCCGAACAAATACATTAAGCGTACATACCATGCGATAAGCGTACATTTAGCATTACGTTTATTAAGTCCTGGTGCTGGTACTGGTGGTACTGGAGAAAAGAGTGGAAGTTTGTTGTACCTTGGGTTATGGTTTAATTATATGGGAAAAGTTCGACATTCGAAACATTCTCATTCTCTAACGTTCTCATTCAGGATTTAACTTGATATCTATAACATACTCCATACGTATGTGTATTTTCGGCGGCGTGGCGGTGGCTTGACTTGGACTTAAAACTTCTCACACAGTTTCACATTTTAGTTTTGAGAGAGAGTCGAATTTTACTCCAAGACGAGCTGTTTGTCTGTGTGTGCAGTGTTCAAGACTCTGGAGTTGAGTGTACTTCTCAGTTTGCTTCGTTTCGTGTTGGAGACGTGTGGAAAGTTCCTCTTGGGTCAGGAAGAAGTTGAAGTTATTATAATAAACCAAAAAATAATTACTTAAACTCGACAAATATCTCACATAAGAAGATGTCTGAGAACAACCAGGTAAGTTTCAGAATTTTGATTTAATTCGAGAGTAATTAAATGCTATAATAGTTTTAAGACGTACGAAGGAATCGGCGAGAGACAAAAGCGTTGGTTGATTTGATGGCGTGGTCCCGCGCTGGAATTTCTTTAAGTCGAATGTTGAACAGCGTTCCGGCATTCTCTTCTAAATTCGAATCGGCTGCTTGTGTGATGACTATTTATATATTTTAATTAGTTGCAAAGCTTTTTATTTATTATAAATCCCCGTATTTTTATATTGTATGAGATTATGAAATGAATTATGAGTTGTGGTGGATGTTATCATGTGTAGTTCGTGAGTATTTTTTTTTTATCACTGAGTGAATCTTTAAGACATTATGCATTAGGGGGGTACTTAAGCAGTTTTGAGTGCGCATTAGTTTTATTCGTTTTGGAGAATAGTCGATATACCATGCTGTGTCATTCGTGTTTGTTCTGTCTGTTAAATTGTTGATCGTTATTGGAACTTTTATTACCATCAACCGTTGATTGAAATTTAAATTTTGAATGATTACTATGTTGTATGTCGGGGGTGGTTGTCGGTAGTCAGTAATATCAAGTCACTAGTGACTAGTAGTCTGAATACTATAATATAATGCTGTAGTGCCTGTATTCTGTTGTGGGCACAAGATGGATGTTGTTTTAGGTAGTAAGTGACTGTCAACAGTACAGTTGAAATTGTATATTAAATTGATTGGCTGTAAATTGTTTTGGGACTTAACTCAAATCTCAATTTTTAATTATTGTTTTCAGGATGGAAAGCAAGACAGTGGAGATGGTAGCTCCGAATACATCAAGTTGAAAGTAGTAGGCCAGGACAGCAACGAAATTCATTTCAGAGTCAAGATGAGCACTCAAATGGGAAAGCTTAAGAAGAGCTACAGCGAGAGAGTGGTATGTTAACGTTTTTTAGATTTACTCTAAAGTTTCAAGTTGCCTATTCCGTAGGAAAAGCGTCAGTATCGTGATTTACTAAACCACACGATGTGTTCACCTTTTACTTCACTCATGTGGTGAGATGAGAATGTAGTGATTTTCATCAATTTTGGTTGTATTTCAGGGAGTTCCAATGACGTCACTCCGTTTTCTCTTTGATGGTCGACGAATTAATGACGATGAGACACCAAAACAGGTACGGGCACCAGCTCTAAATGAATTACTTTGTTTTATTTTAAACTCAAAAATAACTTCCTTAAAAGGCTACCTTTTTTACTAAGTTCACTTAAACTGTTTAAACCACGCTTGACATAATATTCGATTAATAACGTTGGTTTACTTTAATTATTGTTTTCTAGCTGGAAATGGAGAACGACGATGTAATCGAAGTTTATCAGGAGCAAGTTGGCGGACAAAATGAATTTATGTAAGGATCAAGGAATCGCCGTCTATCTATTCTACCTATAAAGAATAAGCAGGACTCGCAGGTACATCCAGCTGATGTTCTACTGATGTACTCTACATCTACGTACAACTATGATGTGGTTTATTTTTATTATACTAAGAATGTCATGTATTTAAGATTATTATTATTATTACTAGATTGATAAATACGATACATTATTACAATTTACAAAATAATTTTGCACTGTTTGATGGGGTTTGAGCCGGTTACTCCCGTACTAGCCGTCGTAGCAAGTGAAAATAAGAAGGATTTAAAAAACAAAGTTAAAGTTGATCATATTATAGAGTCAAGCTTAAAATGCTATAATTATTGTATAGAGTAAATATGCTATTTATCTTACTAGCTGTCGTCAAAAAATGTTCGTTTAGATTTAAATATCACTAACTGAAAAGTAACCTGCAACAGGATTAGCATTATTTGTATTGTACCTATTTGATTTTCATATGTGAGTAATTACCGGACTTGATGCTGTTGATTGTAATGGTTGTAATTGAGCATTTCAAATTAAGCATTGTCAACTGGAATATTCGTGATCCGTAATTCTATATGTGAAATGAAAATGGATGTTGTCTTTACTTAACTATTTTATTATTGATTATTATTATTATACAGGATAATTTCATTTTGATTTCCAAACTTTGTACTACTATATATATAAGTTAAAAAGGAAATGGTACCGTAGCTGTAATCTGCTGTGTAATACCATACATAATATATATTATATTAATGTACTGTATTATTCTTCTCGTATAGGACATAATCGATTATCAAAATATATGCATTTTCTCTAGAAAATGGGTTTTACAAAATCTGATTTGGATTCTTTTATTTTGTAATTTAGTTGTAATTATGCATGCATATTATATGGTATTTTTGGTCTGACCTGACTGAATAGATTAATATTTCTATATTTTTTTTGTGTGGTCGTGAAAGATACTTACATGGCAAACATCATTATTTTGTCATAAAAATAGTGAAACGTTCATATGAATCTTGACGTTCCACATATGATTATGTATCCTGACATAGAAATTCATTTCTTTCATTATTTTCATCGCATTTAAATTATGGTGCTATCTTATGAACATTTTAGAAAGCTTGTCATCTGTCATCTACAAGCTTTAAAGTTAAAATGCCGGTTATATTATCTTAATATATTTTCCACAAAACATGCTTGAATGTTTGTAGTGTGCTATTTGCGTTCGGTTTCACCTTCATTCGACGGGAAGATAAAAATGAAACGATTGTTTAAAAGTTTTCGGGTAGCAAGAGTAGACCCTTCACTGCATCTAATGTGTACAGGGCATGGCATTTTCTCGTCATCAGAGTTTATTACAACCTCTTTACTTGCTACTTAATGGCCCGCTTTGCTCTTAATTCTTAGTACTATGATACCTTTATTAAATAATTAATTGCATTAGCATTATGCTTTGTGTTTTACATAACATGGTTGTTCTTAACTTACAAACTATGTACACGGTCGTAAATTCGACAACAACAGATAATGAAGCATCAATCGTCATCGTTCATGTCGTCATGCAGTTGCTCGTTTATATTTATTTCGCATGACAGCGAAATCATAAGGAATGTAGAACAAAACGCGACTTGTAAAGTCAGTTTTTGAATTTGATCTATTTACCAAGTAATAAGGAAGATAAATTAAACCAAAATGAAGCGATTTATGAAATTTCATCTGTAGCTACACGTGCATTTATTAAATAATAATTTCGTGGTTAATTTGATAATAAAAAAATGAAAACTGAAAAGGTTGAACAAAAATATTGTTAACATGATTAATGATTGACATTGACTTTTTTATTCGTTTTATTTATAGATACACTTTTTATAGCAGCATTTTTTCTTCATTAGCTTAAGTTAGTATTGCAATAATAAACGAAATTACATATGTATTATCATTGAATATAGTCAAAATTCTATACATTCCGAAACTGCAAGGTACAATCGCATTTCCCACTCCAAACATTTTTTTTACTATATAATTTATTATATTTGATACATTCTCATTCGCTGATGCGGGCACAGATGTGCATCTGAACTCTATACTTGTATACGTAATAATAATAATTAATCATTATTATTAAAGTTTTTATTAAATTATTTTTAATCTTTTACTCACAATTCTCACAGAGCAGAGGCAGGTAACTAAAATAGGAAAACTTCTATATACTATAAATTTGATTTTTGATTCAAAATCCCCAGACACGCATTTCCGTTATTTTGTTACACTACTTCTACTTAAAATCATCATTATACTCACTATATGACCATCTTTATCAGTAAACATATTTAAAGATGAATTTATTATATATGTAATATATTTATTTTCAACTTTAACAGCAGCAGCCAGCAGCGCAAAATTGAGAAAATTTGCGTTTATGTTTAACTCCAACTAATTTATTATATTGTATAACATTATGTAGGTATATGTGCTACTGTCATAGTTTCAAGTTTGATAATTTTATAATAGTATTTCATCTTATTTGCTCCTAATTTTTTATGTATACTTTTTTAAGAATGTCTCTATACGTAGAATGCGTACTTCGTTGCCTTTTCTTTCGCCTTCTTTTTTTTGTGTCATTTCTATTTCAATTAAGTAATAATATTATTAAGTTTAGGCGCAGTTGTAAATAACTTTAAAAGTAAAAGTGTCTTTAAAGTTTAAAGACTTCCGACTACACACGATCGATATATTATTCACATAGGTATAGGTATGTTTACTATTATATAGATACTTTATAAACCTCGACTTTTAACTGTATAATTTGATATATATATATAATTAAAATTAATTATTTTATAGCATTTTATTAATAATACTCAACTAAATGACTTGCAATTATTTACAATCGTAATATAATATGTACCATAATAATATTAATATCTATCATCTTTCATAATTATCTCGCTTATACAGATTATGAAATAACAATATTAATATAACATGTGTGTGAATGCGAAGGGAAGATGAAGTATTAAACTTGTTCAATGCTTTTAAATAATCTGAGGAAGTTGAAAAATTCAATTTAAAATAAGCTCAAAAAGAGGTGCCGAGTGCAGCTCTCCGTGCTCACACTGACCACATCGTCATAGTCTCGTCATACTTACACACAAAATTGAATATATTATGTACAAAGAAGAAAAAATTCAAAGGAGCCACAATGAAAAGTGAAAAACGAATTACGAAATACGAAATAACGCATCTCATAAGTATTTTAAATATATATCTTATTATTCGAACTATTTTATCTTACACGAACACGCAAATTTAAAAAAAAAACGACACAGAAACAACAACAGTCACAAACAAAAGTATTGGAACCTTTAACAGTATAGATTTTTCAATTATCTTGGCTAATAAAATTATAAATTGTGTACATATTCATCATAACGTTCACACAAACATAATTAGGGTAATAATAATAATATGAAATTAAATTCCCCAAAACATTTGCAAATTACTTTTCCACGAGTTACTTTCTAAAAGAGCAAAAATAATTATATTGTTTCGAGTAATAAATTAACATTTTTTTTAGCTTTAATCAATTTACTTATCTAATTTAAATTCACGACTGATGATTAGAAATACTGCTCCGTATTTAAATACTGAGCTTGTTATTAATAATTAGTGTTGCTAGAGCTGTTATTTGAAGATTAGCGAGGATGATGTATTATTGCAATTTCAATAGATTAACATGTAATATACTCGTATTTAATAAATAAATAATTAAGTCAAGTTTATTTTAATAAAGTTGTCTTTCTCTCGAGCGTACTTGATTATATTATTATATAAAGGGAAGGGCACAAAATCGAAATACATTAGAAAGTATTGTGTTGTAAATGTATAATATTGGTTACGGACATGGAAGTAGGATGACGGAATATACCGTACTTACGACGTAAAAGATGATAAATTTTCTATAATATTTTATACCCAGTGAATATTTATTTAAGTAATTATACCTAAGTGTTGTGTATTTCTATTTAAATTCATGATTCAATAGAAAAAAAACAATAATTACCTAAATAATAATCATCATCATTAAAATTATTATATCATGTGGCATTTCTTTTATTAATCAGAATTAGAACTGTAGTCTGCTTTTGTAAGTACATGATATAAATTACTGATTACGTTGTAATTCACTAAATTGTTGTCCGAATAAGTACTTACAACGATTACATAATATTATAGTAGAAATTGAAATTAAATTAATATGGAAGTTCAGCTTCAGCATTTAGCTTTTTGAAGACTCGCAAATCAGGAATTAGATAAATATTATTACTACTACTTTTCTATAATTATAACGATTACGACTTTTAACTGAGTTCTAAGTGCATTTTTTTCCAAGTACATATTGAGTGTTTTTACACTATGTGTACGTCTAATACAAAACAATTTTAATATGATGTAGTACGTATTACGATACTCACACTTTATTAAATTTTTTAAGAGCGATAACATTCTTTCACGTTAACGATTATTAATGTCATAGTTCATAATATATAATTACTGTAATTGATACATAGAAAAACACATAATATATTCAGTACTAACCTGATTTCCTTAAAAAATATGAAAATTACAATTACAATATTGTTTCTAGGTAGGTACATAATTTAGCATACTACTATTTTTTTAAATATTTTATACAATTAATATAGTATTATTATTTATAACCCTTGCTACTTGATACTACAAGCCGTCTCGATGCCAAATCCATTTGCGATTCGTATGATCAAAACGATGACTTATCCACTGTTGATTTAGTAAGGCATACCGTTCCTTACTCAGGAATAGTGGTCTTCCCCGTCTGTACAAAAGTAAAAGGTACATTATTAAAGTTTAGTTAAAATTTGCAAAACTACAATGATCACTACATCAATAATATATTTTGAAAATTGCAAAGCATAGAAAAGTCTGTAACCCACTTTAAGTCGCGATCCTCTTCCCCAAAACGATCGAGATAAACGGACCCCCATAAACAAGCCCTTCTTCCCCTGACTACCACAATTGTGGATAGATTGACGCTCAGAAAAATAGCCGTCCCAGCTCCGCAATCCACCGAATGTTGAATTGCTTCACACACACCACCATTTGTTGGTTGTTTACAACAGGAGTCCCTCATGCAGACCAGCATCCCACAAACCAGACAGACATTGGGGTCTTTTGGTACTTGTCCACAATTTGGACAAGCTTTTCGATGATAAAATTGGAAGATGTCATCATATGCATGTGGAAGGTCGAGTAATCGAGGTTGATCCCAGAGTACGTGATGTGTTTCTATAAGGTAAGATGCAGATGACCTCGCTCGTACTATAAAACTAATTAGATCCTCACACCAAGTCCAAATGGCTGTGAGTGGAGTTGGTGAGATCCACTGAAGGAACTTGTGAGCTTTAAAAATATCCAGGAGACTTTCTTCATCCTGAGAGTCGTCCATTGCAGGTCCATCCCCGAGAATACCAGTACTCTCGCGTTGTTCCCGACCGCCAAGACAGAGGAACCGGGCCAGAAACCCAAATTCCTCAGCCTTTGTGCTTATGAAGGGAAGTTCCTGTTCGTAGATTTGATGTCTTAGGAGAGCAGCCACTCTCAAATATGGCAGAAGTAAACCTTGAATTTTTGAATCTAATTCCCTCTCAGTGTATCCCATATCTTTTTTATCCTTGAGCTTACTTTCATAGTCTCGGTCCCCATAGTCTGAGTCGGGGATATACAAGGGTGAGGATTCTAAATATCGAATTATATGTCCAAACAATACATTTAATTCATTAAAGTCTCCAGGTGTATTGCTTGAAAGCATCGTCCGGGTTTTCCAATTCTCCCTTTCTTTCTCAGAGAACCGGCAGGAAAGACCACAGAGAATCTGAACATAGACTAAATTATAGATGCCCTGAACCATTTCCGTAAAGTAAGCGAGGTCCACGTGAACAGGAAGTTGCATGAGAAGATGGAGCAGAATTGTGCAAGGATCTCGGAGCAGCATTGGAACTTCCCGGTCCACCGGCATGAGGGATGAATCCGGTAAAAATCGAATGCCTAGAATTCTCTCCCAAAGTTTCGATGAACACGGTTCGGCTGACAAGATTTTATAATGGTAGCCCAGGACGTAGAGAAGCGGGACGATACACGAGCGCTTTGAAACGGCTGTTGGGGACACAGTGGAAGCCGATGAGGTTGACGGCTGTGGTTCAGTTTGAACCGAAACGAGGTTACCCCCACGAGTGACAATTTCGATTTCTAAGTTACTCCGAGCAATGGAACTAACGAAGAGAGAAATACTCTTGGAATTTTTTGAATGACCAATCTATAATTTAAAAACAGCACGTAAGTTTAAACAAGCATAAAAACACTTTAATCAGTAAAACCATATCACGTCCGTTGGAAGATATGGTACAGACAGAATTATAAGTACATCGTTTGTTTATGTTTGCGTTCCTAGCTACATGGTGACAGAAGTATCTGGTATCAAGTCAGTCAGGAAGTCAGGACTGGGTATCATTATATATTATACTACCTAATTTGTTTGATTACCTTGACGAGTTTTGCATCATTTTGTTTTACATACAGTGTAAAAGACAACTTAAAGAAATTTTATGCAAACCGCCCGACACACAAGAAGTGGTCAGAGAGTGCTTTGTAGATTCTGGAATATTAATCACATTTGACTCCGCAAATATTTGCTACGCTTAAAAGAAAGGTCATCAAATTAGACTTTGTCTAAAGGCACAAAATACGATTGCCACTGAAGGCAACTTAGCTGAATCCAAAGAAAACTTTTCAGTGTATTGACAAGGCAAGCAGACAGCCGGCCCAATATTTGCGACTAAAATATGTTCCGCTAGTCTCATCGGCTAGAAATATGCTATATTAACTACATTTATAATGAAGGTCAAACTCACTTCCTGGTTCAACAACTGTTGAGTTGCTGAGTAATTTAAATGGGCAATCGGTGTCCTTAAAAATCCACAAAGCATTGCATTTCTATGTACAAGGAGGCATGACCTGAGCCTGAGATCCTCCATCTATGTAACTATGACTAGTGAAGCGCTTTAAAATGACATTATGAGCACAAACACGCCAAATGAAAGAATAACCAAATTAGTTCGAATAACTGGGATCAAGTCTTGACTTCATACCAAAGACAAAAGTCATTTCTAAGCTATCAAAGTGTACTAAGGGGGGATGATACTAACAGTTTTACTGTAGAAGATAAACTGTAAAAGGTTTCAAAAATAATGTTAATGAATAAACATCCTAACTAAAAAATTACCTGACGATATTTGAGCATTGTAGCATTAGTCATTTCCTCCATAGTCTTTGTAATCGCATCAGTGATTTTGGCGGCTGGCGTCGGAAGAGGATACTCCCTCAACAGCTTCATTACTTCGAGAGCCACATTTGCTTCTGGTGAAGGCGGTATCTCAGGGACAGTAATCTCCGGTGTTAATGGAGCATGGTGATGTGTATTCTTTCTATCTTTGACTAATGCTGACTGTCGTATCCCAAACTCCGGTGACAGCGGTATAAAAGAATTAGCAAGTTGTCTACAGAGTGGACAAGAATATTCTCCCCTATCAAAGGCAACACTATGTTGCTTCTGCTGAGACCTTAAAGCGGACAAGTAACCCACTAAACACTCCATGTGAAGATGATGCCCACAAGTCTGAACGTGAACTCCACCTTCCCAACCTCCAGAGATGCTCAGGAGCCATGAGGAGTCATCAAAATGAGTCGAAAATTCCTCCAGTCTTTGTTCATTGTAGTAGGTCATTGTGTCCTCGGCTGTCAACTTGTGTTTTTCTTCGTCATTCGTAGGGAGTCTATGTGACCGACTCCCCTTCTTCCGTCGATGACCTAGAGTACTTGAGCTTTGGAGGAGGATAACGAGCCCCATAGGGTTGTCCGCTGTACTTGGACTTGTTTGATTACAAATAACACAGTCATACTCAACAGGTTTGATGGTTTCCTCTGGAATCTCATTGTCATTGTCAGCAATGTTATCTGTACTGCCTCCAACAGATGAGCCACCAGCCCCAGCACCCGTAGCCCCATCGCCGAAATTCTCCATGAATTTCTCTTGCATTCTATGCATTTCTGCGAGGAGCTTTTGCCTTCGTTCCATAGCCTTTCGTCGCAGCTCTTTTTCTCTCTGTTCTCTCTGTTTAAGCTCGTCTGCATTCTCTGTGGTTCTTGGCCATAATTTGGATCTAGTACTCACAATGGCTTCGCGACATGCATCATCCTTGGCAGCTATTTGATTTAAAAGTTTGCCCACAAAAAAAGTACCGTCTCCAATTCGGCTTATAGGGTCATCCGGGGTCGGATTTAAAATAGAATAAAGTTGACTGTAGGAAAATTCATGGAATTCCGTTTCAGAGTCGATTAATGTTTGATTTGGTGATTGATCTGGAGACTGTCCTGGTAATCGAAACAGTGATGCTTCAGTTCCTCCAGTGCTATCACTTGATGATCCAGAACCGGAACTGGAAGAAGCTAAAAGGGTGTCGACAGGGATTATATGGATTGTGAGACGAGAGTCTAGTCCTGCTTTTGCATCGTCAATTATTTTCAGTGCTTCAGGCTGCTCCCAGAATGGAACGTAGCTGTCGGGGCAAGAGGAAAGCTTTGAGTGAAGTTTAAGAAGAAGGGATATCATGCTTTCATTCACAACCACCTCTACAGCTGCGTCTCGATTATTCATCTGTATATACGAAACATTAAAACCCATGAAACATTAGTGAAACAGTTGTTCTATTAAAAACTTGTTACTACGTTGTACCAAGAATTAAATTTGTAGCATATTGTTATATATTCATTTTTGTGTTATGCATTTTGCGAAAATTTACCGAGGAATTTCTCTCGACGAGCTCTTTTTTTGGTACAGTGGCTAAGGGTTTTGCAGGAGCTAGAACGACTTGAAGTCCCCGTTGCCTTTGAATTTCATCCATTCGGACACCCGTGCTTGTAGCCACGGCCACTTCTTCTTCTGAGCCACCTATGTAAAATATATAAATAGCCACAGTGTATTTAACCACACAACCGTAGGTAATATGCATATGCGATACTTGAACTTTGATTCCTTGCACATATCAACATAACGAAAACAAACATGAATTAACAGAAGTAACTATTCAAAACTTCTTTCTAACTCTACAAAATACTTTTTCATTAGGTATACATATATACCTCTTGCGCCAATACTGAAATATCAATGTATAAACTCAATCTGCAATCTCAGTTCACCTGCATGCACACCAATGCAGTATGAATATACTCAATATACCAAAAACTAACTTCAAAAGCATCGATAGAATATTGCTTTAAAATACTTTCAAAACTAAAAAATATTTTATAAACCGGCAGTAAGAGTAAATGAATGAAACATTATTACAAGCTTTGTCAACAGTTAATTTTCAAAAATTTCAACATTAGTGGTAGTTACTTTTGGTAATTTAACTCGAAAGTCCAAGTATTAACTGACCAAAACCAAATTGTAAAAGGGAAAAAAAATTGAAAATGTTACAAAGAAAATTTCTTAAATTGGAGCCCAAACTATTAAAAAACCAAAAATAAAATTATTATAGGTATATTATTATGTTCTACTGACTAGACTACTGAATTTTTAACAGTGAGTGAATTTGCTGTATCTTAACATTCTGAACTAAGAACAAAATAATAGTAAATAATTTTAAAAAGACTGAAAAATATAAATATTAGTATAGAACTAGACATGCAGAAGATAAGATTAGAGAAAAAAGCCTAAAAGAAAGTAACCTGAAGGTCTTGCTGACGGCGGTGGCAAAGCAGGTAGAGAGACAGAAGTGGTGATTTGTGGTGTAGATGAGGTAGTTGCTATGGCTGCTGGACTCATCGCTAGAGCAGGCGGTGGTCTCGACGGCCTTTCCGGTAAAGGCACTAACATAGAAGGCGAAGAAGATTCTGCTACTACCATCAAACCACCAAGTAGATATATTTTTGTTCCCATTTTATGTACCGTAAGTTTTTAGCAACTACAGCATATTTTATGTTCCTTTATTATATAAAATATCAACCAAAACCCACAGCCTCCCGCAGTAACTTAAACAAAAAAATGCTACAAAGCTGCACAAAATGTAATGCATAAGTATGATCACTTACAATTTTGTTCAATGACAAAATGAAAACTAATCCCAATCCCATAGTATATTTATCCTGCTATTGCTAACAGTTTATCGTGCAAATCGCTGACTATTGTTTCAACTGACTTATAAAGCAATCGAAAAAATAAATGTCTATTATGCCAAGAAGCTTCCACCAAATTATATTATACAGATGGTCGCAGGAATTATATTATATAGTAAAAATCTTAAAATTTATATAGGTATGTATAAACATAGCCTACTATATGTTCTTCGTAGTCCATGGTACAAAATAATCGATGATAGGAACTTTCGTTTTCGTTTTCGAAACGAAATATAGGTTATTGAAAAAAAAACAAGTTTGAATGTAATAATCAACAACTGCTGACCTGTGTTAGGCATAATTGCCAAGGGTTGATGACTATGACTGATACCACTTGAATGTGACTCTGCCATGGGATAATCGGTAGTGCTGCTAATGAGTGCAATTAGACCCGAGTCGTATGAATCGTACATGTCTACTTCCCCGTCATAACTCTCCACTTCCATATTGTCGTCCACACTCACATCTAAAGTAAATGAAATATCAGTTTTACATAATGAAATATAACATTAAAATATATAAATTACAAATTTCAACGTTTATAAACACATACATAGATACACATAGCTAAATATTTACTATTTTCCGTTAAATATCATTTGATTCTAACTGAATTATGTATACCTTCTGAAGAATCGGATGTAACAGAAGGATTTGTTTTTACATAAACGGAGTCGATCTCAGTTCTTAGATTAGCTAACAGACAATCCGTTTTATACCACGAAGCAAATTCCGTGTCAATCCGAGCATACGAAATTTCATGGGGACAAATTACCTAAAAGTAACATAACAATATTTAAATTTGTACCTTTGATAAATTAAAGGTTTTAAGACACTTTTAAATGTTAAAAAACAACTAAAACAACAGTAAAATAACAAGCTACAATTTTGAAACTAACTAGGAATTTAAAAGTATATATTTATGATTTACACATTATATAATTAAATTCATAAAGCAAAAACATGTGAGCTTAAGTTTTAGTACCTGAGGTCCTATGGAATCACAAACACTGAGAGCCATTTCAAGAAGATAAACAGCTAGTGCTACTACCTGGTCCGACAAGTGACTCGTATTAACAGCTTTGTAAAATATAACGAACAGAACCCCTTGGAGTACTTTTGAGAGTAGTATATGTCGAGGATCCGTATAAGGTTCTGAAGCATTAGTAGGAATTCTATATGGTGGCCAGAGACTTCCAGATCCCTTAAATTTACCCGTATGCCTCGCGCTGAAATGCAATTTCAAAGACATGATTCACACAGAGGTTCCCATTTCCCATATTATTAAAAATATGCTGAATGCATTATGAATCCAGCAATCCTCCTAGATTAAGCACTAGTAGCAAATATTACGAGTAAACTCATATTTGAAATTTGAGAGTCACTTACAATTCAGTGAATCGATCCAAAGAATTTTGAAACTCCTTCCGGTGCACAGCCCTGAGCAGAAGATAAATAGGGTCGTATAATGTTTCCCACACGAATGGTTTTGGCACATAAGTTCCTTGTGACATTAATCCACTGGATTCTAAATGTGGAGGCTTGTATTCGGCAACCTATTCAAAGCGTGTATTAGTTACTACTGCAACTTAACTCACAAAATATTCCTCGTAAAGGGAAGTATAAAACTCAATAAATCAATATATAGAAACAACTAACCTTTGACAAGACTGACTCAAAATCTTTGGTATGTGAAGAATTCCCGCATCTCTCCGGCATCAATTCGATGAGTAAACTATGTGTTTTATCTCCCATGCAAAGGAGTGTGATCATTTCTAAGGTAAACAAATCCGACTCTGACATCCCAATCGAAGTTCTGACAGATGCCAGCGTTGCCAAAAACAGAAGGCAATTATCCATCATTGGCATCTCATGTTCCGGCTCCAAAAAGCAATTTGTGACAGAGCTTGATATACTTAAGGACTCAAGAACATGAAATCTGTAAAGGAAAGGACAAAATTCGTGTAAATAACAAAGCAAGTTTTCTTTTTTTTAATAACTTGCTCGCATTCATTGCATTCGAGTGAGTACATAAATGACTATAGCATAAAAGTATATATAGGGCAACGACCTTTCCGAGTTTTACAATAAAGAAACAATCAAACCATCTGTTTTTTATATTTTCAAAAAGAGCCAGAACGGTAACGCATATAATTACACATTATTCGTCATTTTTTTTTAAACCCAAGAAGTCATTACGTTAACTAACGTGGATCTATCAAACCAAATAATGTTTGCCAAATTATAGCACACATATTAGAAATGCTACAAATGGGAAATAGCAATTTATATGAAGAAAATTAACTAATACTTAGTACTTTCGGCCGTAGACAACTAACTAAAAACGCTTCCCTATATTATGTATATATATTAACTAGAAATAGCCTTAAGAAAAATAGAATATAATTCATTTATACTTTGTTACCTCTGGACCTATGGTCTGTCAAAGAATAATAAATAATATTTATGCCAAGTAAAATAAATTAAAATCTTAGATTTCCAACATATAGAAATGCTTTTATTTTAAAACACTATATCTAAACCAGAATCAAGTAGTATGTACCACCGCAAAAAACTGAATTTAATCAGGAACAGGAACATCAATGCTTTATTTAAAAGTATCCTCGACAAGGAATACGATGCAGCATTGTAAAAAATATGAATGAAACGGAATAACTGAGCTAAAACATCATATGCAAACACTAAATCATAAAGAGATATTAAAATGCCATATTAAAGGCACTCGAGCTTGACAAAAAAGTTACATGTTAAAAATAAGTCCGGTCTAAAATAGTCTAGTCTGCCATATTCCATTTGCGATTAAGTATATATACAGGACATAATGATTGTATAACTGTCCATACAAGCTTTCTGCTCAACCAAAAAATTGCACTCGTAAAACCAAATGCCAAACAATTCCATTTTTAATTTTTCTCATAGAGCGATAGAGTCATAGCCAAAGTACTTTCAGTACCACTAAAAAGGTACATACCTATACAGTATAATATACAACAAAGATTTGTGCGACCACACAAGTATGTAGTATATATATATAAGTATACCGTCTTAGGTAAGGCAGTAAGGTACATACTTTATTAATTAGAGTACTATAAAAATCAAGGGTGTAACGGACTGACATGTGAGTGGTTCGAAAAAGACCTTCGGAGTTGTTCAATGTCGATACTGTCTAATACATTATTCTGTTCTTATTTTATCTGTCGCCTGCATGTAAGTAAAGCATTATTTTAAATGGGAAATATCTTTGAAAATGCTCAAACCCAGCAAATGAGGCAGCTGATGGATGATGGATACTATTGGTAGAAGGAGGAAGGTCATATACGGGGTTAGGATAAGGGGCACCAGGTCACTACACGGGGGGGGGGCCTTTAAGAGTGCTTATTAAAACGACTTAATGTTATAAGTTCAAGGGGCCAGGCATTTCAAGTCCTCCTAACATGATGTAATCTCCTAACATGAATCTCCTTGTGACCAGCTTACCCCGTACTAACAAAGAGCTAACTACATAGTAAGTAAGCCTTTAATGATATTGGTCGTCGAGCCACAAATGCCAAGTGTGGAGGGTTTATTATTAAATCTATCGTAAGGAGTCCGGTTAAATGCAAAAATGGATAGCATGTTTGCATGAGCAAATTTTATTAGGATTCCGAACCCGTTTAAAGTATTTAAGTGCGACAACTACTGTAGGTTTTAGCCTGAATAATAGGCCACCTCCAATTTGAGAATAGCAACACCTTGCAAGTTTCGATTTTTTCAGAAATCAAATATTAACTGTTTCCATGTTAAATGTCCGACTCATCGAATCAGAACTAAAGGACTTCATTGTCCAATACAGTACTCCCTAAAGCGCAGGCACTTTCTATTCCGTCTGGCTTTTACTCCACGACCAATGAACCAATGAACTGCACATCAATTAGTCACAAAGGCAACGCTTTAGCAGAGCTTAAATCTGCATTCTACTGTTTTTTTCTGATATGTAGACAATAGACAATTCTATGTTGGATGTACTAAAGAACAAATAAGACTAAAAGTTCTCAGTAGAACGTCGAGTGTCCTTCACGTAAACCCAAAAAACTATCATGGACAAAGAAATTCCAATATTTGAAATATTTTTGTATAGGCCTTGTTAAGCTACATATTTAAATTATTTGGAAACGGTATCAGTCTAGTACCTATGAGCCTACATTGCTGTAAGCTCCAAAATGAAGTGTGTTATTGAGTACTGTTAAACTCGAATATAAGGGAAGGGAAGTCGGGGGACCGACATTTTTGTCCCTATTAGCCGGAATCCCGTGTAATCATATAAAAATAAGTGAACTTGATTTACAATTTACAATCACACAATTTATTTTATTCGTAGTAAAAACAAGGTCAAGAATTAGATATTCACAGCTTTGTTCATTTGTGGTTCATTATTAAGCTTAAAAAGCAATTTAATGCAGTTTGCTTCGCTTTACTTTCGTTTCGACACAGTCAACATTCCTGAACTTACTTTCTTAGTTTTACTATTTTTCTTACAAAATCCCTTATAAATGAACTAAAATTTCTGAACAGTACTGTGTCCGAAATCAGTCCCTTAAAACTGCATATCCCTTATATCTGTTCCACTAAACACGGATAATTTTAAGACTGCAAGCATAGCTGACTAAGCCAAATATTTAAATTTGTCCCTTCAAGCGGGTTTCCTTTTAATCCGAATTTGAAAGTACTTTGATTGCCAATCTTCCTACCTTTGAGTTGAGTAGTAATTTTTCAACTACTACCCTACCCTCCCACGGATCCAGAACATATGGTTCGGGGAGGGGGGAGGGTAATCAAACAGAAGTATTCGAACATGGAACAGAAACTGCGCCCCTATAATGACTTTTACACAGCAGGGGAGTACCAATTTAACTATGTATCCTCCCTCCCTCTTCACGTCTTCACTTTTTAGTCAAAGTGAGATTTTTGCAAAAATTTTAGTATTTTATGAATTTTTTTTTGTTTTTAATTTATTCGGATGAGAAAATTATAACTTAAAGCCTCTCGTTAACAAAAATATTACCCTGCTTTTACGTAATTGCTGTATCCGTGAAGCTTTCTTCCAGTAAAGATACGTGAAACGTTAACAAAACGTAAGTAAAGTAAAACCTGCGTGAAACGTTAAACTATGCATTGGTGCCAAAATCGTGAAGTAAAACTAAAGCTAAACCAAACTGTAGATATTATGAAACGAAAGCTATACAACCAGCATAAAAATTGTACTTAGAAACACGTTCTTAAATAATTATTCATTTTTGCAAAAATTGCAGTTTAGTAAGCCCGTAAAAAACCCTAAGGATGCTCGAGAAGGGAGAGAGGGAGGTCTATGTCCCGCATACGGGGCAACGGATCCGGCAGACATCTCACTGGATTTATTCCCTTCAAAAGCTACAAAGGCTACAACGACCACCTACACTGCTGCGGCGAAAGTCAGTGACAAAGGATGGTTTTTTAGCTAAATGTTCATGTGCACGACTACTTCCCACCTTCAGACCGTTATCAGCCGCTTCGGCTTTAGTGCCCTTTAGCCAGTCACCCCACACTAGTAGCGGCGGGTGATTGGCTATTCTATAATATAATATAGATGGGCGTATTTTTGGATTTGCACTACAAGTAGTACAAATTTTAAAAACTCCAGTATATATTTCTATAGTACGTAGCTTTAAACAATAACTAACTTCATTTCAAAAGTAATTAATTGATGAAACAAAAGAATTAAATATTCTCACCTTTCAAAAACAGAATTGAGAAATTCGCCATGAGGAAGATTCATCATCGCCACTTGAAGTAGGAACAAATCCGCATCGACCATTGAATTACAAAAATGGCACTGAATGTAAGTCATGGCTTGTCCTTTCATTTGTAAACCATTTCGTACCCAAAGCCCACTAAGGATTTCATAAAAACCAGCCTGGACACGAAGGGGATGGAAAACAATTGCTTTGAGTTCTTGTGGTGGTGGAAGTAATTCGGGAAGAAGAAGACCCTGATGTCGAACAGCTTGGTACAGAAAAACACTAAAATAACGATGAAGTGGTAAATGAAACGAAATTTGCATCACACTCTCACTCTGCATCACTTCTAAACTCACTGATTCTAACCACAGTCTCAATTGAGAACGACAATGTCTGAGTAAATTCTTGGTCAGATGAGCTGTTGAGCTGTCTTTTAAATGTGAGATTAATGCCCACATTGGCGATGCACTTGCTTCGAGTTCAGCCGAGAATGCGGCATAATATGTATTCGGCTCATACTCCACGTGTTGATTCATTTCACGAATATTCACATTCATACCTGCAATTCAAAACAATTTTTTCTTAAATTATACATCTTTCAATAAATTGGTGCTAATTATGGAAGACAGTAAAAAGGAAAATACAGTGAATAATTTGGAACTAAAGAACTTAAAAAGGATGCCTTACCTTGAAATAATGAAATTAAATCGAACCACATTTTGAGTAGACCATCATCTTCCAAAAATTTAATCGCAACGGGACGATGTGACAAGATATTATTTAAATCTGAGACCAATGGCCAGTAACAATGATTCTTCATCACAGGATCCGCACAATCCACGACACGTGCCATATTTCGATCACTTTTACTTAATGTGCAGGGCTTTGTAATACCCGCCATCATACATTTTAGACTAATCACCATTACATGGAGGAGACCTAGCTGCTCCGTCATACGTAGAGCTAATTTCTCATTTGAAAATAATTGAACTGAGACATGAACCACACGATTTGAGAGGGTGTCAGGGTCTTTGGAAACTAGAAGGAGTTGAGATATTCGACTGTAGTGAAGAACAAATGCGCGGGTAAAGGCTTCCTACACAAATTAAAAATTTCAAAAATTACTAATAAAGAAACTAAAAAAAAACCCAACGGGCAAAAACTATTCATATTGATGCACAAGACTTAAACTTGCCTTATAATCATTATCAGGAAGTAGATTAAGTAAAAGCACTACGACTTTCTGCGGAAACTCAAATTTGGCGGTCCAAAAGACAAACTCTTCAAGAAAACTTTTGTGAACTAAAGTTTTTTGCAGAGATGGAATATCTGAAATGTTCACATCAAAAATTAGCGCAAAAATTAATATGAACCAAACCTTCAAAAATATTTAATATATTCATATTATTGGCTAATACCACTACAAGCTGTTTGCACCAGCACCATATAATATTTTCAAATGGCATTCCATGTAAAGTGATTACATTTATTTAAATCCAACCAAAATTACCCTATATATCACTGAATAAATTAAAAGGGCAATGGGATAAGCTCCAAATGCCTTAACGTGATAACGAAAACAAACCATATAAAATATAAATCGCTGTTTCAAAAAATAATACATAAATTAAAGCATATAAGCTTAAACTTGACTAGATAAATAATGTCTAAATAATTACTAAATACCATCTTAAAAGAATTCATTTCATTCACACCTCATGATACTTTTAGACTGTATACTGCGTTACAAATAAATAAATAACTTAAGCTAAATTCAAATGACAGTTGAATATAAAAAAAATCTTCAAGAGCCGGTAGGCAAAAATCACGTCACAGCAGTCACAAGATTACAAGACAAGCCACTCAATGAACAATGAACATCACATCTCTCACATTATACAAAACAAAGTTCAAGGCAATATAAACAATTAACAATAAATTGTGGTGCTTTCAAACTCAGTCATTGGCCTTCTAACTTTAAGCCAACTACCTTGAACCCTAATATACATGTATGTAAATGTACCTACTCCTACCTGTATGCCTACATATATCCTGTATCCATTCCGCAACGACATTCCAAAAAATTAAACGTGACATACACTATAACATTTCATCAACATCAAACAGGTACAAATACGTACCTGATCCTACTAATGTAATTTAATCTTTATTACTATATTTAATGTCACAAATAGAATTTAAGCATACTGAATCAATTGAGAAAAATTTGGCTTTTTTTCCTTATAAAATTAAACCTTTGGTAAATAAAGAATTCACATAATATAGGAAGAAGATATAGAATACTTTGAATTTTAGATTGTCCTCACTGGACACTGCGACCAAATTACAAAATATAAAATTTAAAGAGTGAAAAAAACTACTGCATATCTCTACTGTCAACACGTCACACAGTATCAGTCAGAGTATTACATCATACTTCTGTCACAGTACACCTATAGTCTTCGAGTTTCTATATGGTATAAACTGAAACTAATAATAGCCATTTACGTATAGCAATATGAATATAAAATATAAATAAGGGAGTAATTAGTATGGAAATTTATTCAGGAGGATGGGAAGAGCAGCCTCCATGAATTATAAATACAAATTGGAGTCTTGAGGGAAAGAAAACATTTGGAATGTCGAGAGAGAGATAAAAAAATTGTGAACAGCTTGGAAATGAAAAAGAAAGGGAAGGTAATGGAAGAGTGTATGTGTACCCTGTGAGTGCACGTATTGCATTTTAACATTAACATCGCATATTGCCTCGAAACTAAAAGACATTTATGTATGTGTGTGTATGATGTAGAATCGTTATTAATAATATTATTAAGATTTGATACACAGTCAAAACGAACAACGACGAGCGGACTCGAGACAAGAATGGTCAGCAAAGGTAATACTAATATATTACACACTCTCAAGCAAAAACTCAGCTGCTCTCAACATTTCGAATTTCTGGGTGTGTTTCCAGACGATTTAAATGGTTAATGGCTTCGACGTGCATACATCCTTAATAATAATCCACATCAACGTCGTATTTCATTATTGTCTGTTACTTATTATATTCCTTTTACTATTTGTATTGTACCATTATTCCCCACTGGAAATAGTATTAAAATGACGAAGATTTCTGCTACAATTCGTAATCCAGTACATATATACATACGGCTAAAGTCTTTATAATGCCTCTACATAATATATAATATGTTGTGAATGGTAGACAAGAAAAGACAAACCTTTATATTCTTCTGGCGCTTCTGCATTTGGAAATGATGTCAGTGCTTCTTCATACGACCTTTTTGTCTCCATCATAAATTGATAATATTCTGGAGTCACGCTTCCTTCGTCCACTTCGGTCAATCGCTTGTAAATCTGTCAGAAAAATTCAAAATACAAAACACAAAAATAAGATTTACACTACACATTACTCGTATATACATGTATTGAGAATGAGCTTTTAAAATCGCAAAACAAGTTTTATACACATAATCCGCCAAGCAGTATTATTATATTTCATTTACACGCAATAATTATTGTAGGCATTAATAGAATCTGGTTTGAAAAAGACCATATATTTTAAGATGTAAAGAAAACGAAAACATTCGATGGAGTAAGAGCTCTTTCGAAAATTCTTAACTGTGTAAAAATTTTTATCTTAAAAATTTTTCAATTCACCTGAGGATTTGTAAGCGCCAAAGTCATGACTTGTCTCATAGCAGCTCCCATGGAGCTCATATCATGGAGCATGGTGATAAACTTATCTCCCGCATTAATTCCCGACATAAATTTATTTAAATCCCCACAATGTTGTCTCATGAGCTGGATGAGTCTCAGGAACAACCTGGGCATCATTGCATTGGCAACACAAAGAAGATCGGGTGGTGCGGACTGATCATTGAGTCGATCATGTTGTTCCGCATGAGGTCCATGAAGATAACAGAAACCCGACTCTTTCATAACATTCGTATCACCGCAATCACAAGCTCCACCAGCCTGACTTCGAAACATATTAAAGTCATGTCCCTTGTGATTCCCCCTTTGAAAGCACTCTCCGCAGAGTGACATACACGGGGAGATCCCACATGTTCGACAACGATAAGCCACAAAATTCACTGTCCAGACAAGGCCACAAGTTGTTGCATTATCGTAGCGTCGCACTAGAAAATAAAATATAACAAAAGTGAGATGTGAATTTCTAATAGTTTTTCGAAGAACACTATAATTCCATCGTCGTCAAAATTTCAAAACGTAGCACATATAATCTGCTGAAGTATATCCATGTCATAATATCATTACAAACAAAATGTAATTCAGATTCACTTAAATATAATTGGCACTTTGAGTACTATAAAGTACTTATGGAAGTCAACAAGTTTAAACAGTTTTGGTAGATTTTTATATTTTACAATTTCTGAAACTTTCAGATACCACATTTTGCATCAGCGACACAAATAATTGAAATAATGCAGTGAGGTCAAGGTCAAGGCCAAATTTTCGTATACAATTAAAATTAAATAATTACATTAACAAGAAATTGATAATTTATGCGATAATTATTTTGAGTACGTGCGCCATTGTTAAGTATTAATTAATTAAATTACCTGTAGCAGCAAACTCATCAGGAGTGCAACCGCCAGCCATGAGCCAACGTAGCCACTCAATCGTTTCCCACTCATCTATACTTTTGGATGGATCTAGAAATGTGTCTAATAATTTATTCAAATTCTCTACACGGGAAGAACGACAGCACTCTTGAATATATGCGGCAGCCCCCCGCTGTCCTTTTTTCATTAAAACTTCCACGTCCATTTTTCTGCAAAAAACAAGATGTTGGTTTCTAAATTTTATCAGATTGTTTTCAACAGTTTTTTATCTTTATTCAACATATTTATAACCGGAGTTTAAACTAAAATTAACGAAAATTCCTCATGAGAAAATAGGATTGATTTTTAGCTGAAGCTAATTGTTTTTTATTTAGAATAAATTGATACTTGTAAACATTAGAAAAGACTGAAACTTGTAAATGTCAACATATAATAATGAACCAACTGACAAGGCAAAGGCAAGTTTGATTATTTGGTACTTATTTTTACCCCTTCATCTGGTATAGTCTACTCCAAGACGTGCCTTCTATCAGTAAACATAATGCGATTTATTCGTCTACACCAGAACTCAAAGTCTGGTAGTTATATGAGTTAAATGTATGTACAGATTTCTCATTAAGCTATAATTCAAACTCAGTTTCGGTTCCCATTTCTATAGTCGTATTTAAATTACATGTCAAAAGCGAAATCGTGATCACTCCATATTTCACGGGCCCCACTTAAAAACTATTATGTATACAAATTGTATTCAAATGGAATGTCCCAACAGATTCTTCATTAAATTCCGCATGAGTCATAAACTTATTTTTATCTTATTACAGTAAGCATAACTAGTTCAAAGTTTGAGTCTCAAACCCGTTCTTGTCGACCTGCTTTTATCATTTATAAGGGAGCACCAATCATTTTCCTGACCTTTGAAAAATCGGATTAACCATAATATAAGTAACATGCAAAACGTAATGGCGAGTCAGAGACCACATTTCGTAAGTATCGATTTTGTATAGCTATTGTAAGTAAGTTGGGTACCTTCAATATACAAATTGCGTACAAATTCGTCAAAAAATGTTATAATTAATGAACAATGTTTTTTAGGTGGAATCAAACAAATATTTATTTTGTTTGTGACAGAAAGTATTGTTTGCATGTTGCAAAGAACGCATCGGACAACGAGTATTGAGCATACACGTAGCATCAGAAAAAAACCATCTGGACTCTGGACGTATAAACCGAAATAATTATACTGTAAAATAGAGAGAAATACAACTTTTTATCGAATTAATCTTGCCTTTACACTCTCCTTAAGTAATGATGGTCAAATACAAAATAGGCAGACTTAGTGATCAGATCAAACGTCAAACTACTAACTTTTGTTATATGTCTAATTTATGAAAGCCAATAGTTAAAATAGGTGGCATCAATTAAAATTGTTTTAATAAATAAATAAATATTACTGATTACAATGACAGTTGGTGGTATACATACAAATCCATTGATTTCTTTAATTTTGTTGTATTCAAGAAATAATAAAATCAAAAATACAACCAACAATAGGTGATAGGTTTCAACTACCTATGACCTAAGTATTACTTTTCTTTTAAATATTGTTGCTATAGATTGCGTCCCGAGGTCAAAACATCTTGAAAATTGGTGACCATGTCAACTTTTTGTTAGTCCAAGTCTCCTCTAATTTCTATATTCTATTATTCTATGTCCTAAATTCCGTTCTGAAGAACTACTTATATTTATATCGATCTACATGTTATTTAAATACGGCAATAGAAACGTAAGTAAATCGAAACGTCTGACAAATTGACAATATCCTTAAAAGTTGAAGGTGTTCTTGTGCTTACACAGTACACAGACACAACCAGCACTATCAAAGTCAGCCTAATTCAAGGCACTAAAACTAATAATAATACCTTAGTTTTCCCGTTTATTAAACACAACACACAACACACAGATATTTCACAAAATTAAGTTAGTTCCATCTGAACTTTAAAGAAAAACAATCACCCATGAAAACTCGGCTGCACGTACGTAAATGAGTAATCCACTCCAGTATGTAACTAATTAAGTACCTACTTCAGAATTGAAATGAAATGGAATCGTCCTTTTTTTCGTAGAGAAAACATGTGTGTAGAAAGGTAGAAATAGTAGTAGGAAGGGAGGGATGGACATGATATAGTTTGGACGGGCGGGCAGATGGAGCACACGTAGTATATGCAAAGGTATATTACAGCAGATGAAAAGTAAAGTAAGTGAGTTCATATTATTACAGAGCATTGAACGTTCGATGTTGGGGGCGAGACACAAATTACGACATTTACTCAAATACAATCCTAGGCAAAATATTTTCCATTTTCCGTAGAATTTATGTAAAATATCAATTCCTCAAAAATGCTATTAGTTTAAATATTAATGCCTAAAATTAACCTAACCTAACCTGCATTGGACATCATGCTGTATGATGTCAATTGGGGTGGGTGGGTCTCGATAAAACATTTTGTTTGGGAACAACCCTCACAGTTATTTGTACTGGGACTTCCCTATCAGCTGTTTGCTATAATTACATATTAATTACAACGATGAAACATAAATTAATGTAATAATGCAACGAAGACCATGGATTTGCTACCGCTTTAAATGGCACCCTCGGCCTCCGCCGGGTACGATTTATTCATGTGGTGCACTCTGCTATTACGGTCATCGATGCAACCATTCTAGCGATACTGTATCTCCTATTTGTCCCCCGAGCACCAATACATCCGATTTAAATGTCTAAATGTGCATTTTCTAAATGTACGTTCTAAATGAAGGTGGAATAGGATATATTCCGGGATAGTGAATGTAAAAATAAAATATTTAAACTGTTACCCATGGTGGGACTGTGGTGGGGGGGGGGGGGAATTACAGTATAAGTCAACTAAATTCGTAACATAAAAGCAAGTTACCTATAATATTTTCATTCATGAATAATCCTAAACTTGCACTTTCAGCATAATTCCAAGCGAATATATAATAATTATATATAAAAACATTGCGTTGGTAAAAGGTTATAGGCAACAGTGTAAAAGATATACTGTCAAAGATGACCAGTACATTTTAGTTTGCACATTTTTAAATTGAGTTAAAATTTAGTCAAGCTAATTTTTGGACTGTTCACCCTATTAGTGTACTGACTACAAAACGATTGAAATTCAAGACAGTGCGCGGAAGCTGCTGTTTTATTAGTTTTTGTTAATCATCGTCATGCTTTAAAATCCGGACCCTACCCCTTAGTGGCGTCATCTGCTCTCATGTTAATATTTTTTTTACACTGCTAGTCCTGGTCCTGGTCCTGCTGTTCCTGGTCTCTGACACTTTTAACTACACTACACATTGTACAATCTATAATGTGCAAGAAGAAGCCAGCAGTAGTATAGTGCTGGCACTATACTACTGCTGTATTATTATTTGTCTTGGGATGGTGTGCACAAATTACGTCCGGCAAAAGTCGGAGATTTGGATTTCTACATTCCGTCCCAGGTCCCTCCATTGTTTTGCATATAGTTACACCTATATACACTTCCTGTTTCCCCTACCCCACCCTCCTTCAAACCACATAACATAATTTGTGCACGCTTTCTACAAGAGTAGATAGTTGGGATGAGGATACATAATAAAGCATATGGAAACAAAGTTTATGCTGGTGCATAGAGGCAGAATCCCTGTAATAAGACTCTGGTAGTGCGATGGCACGAGGGTAATGACACCTCGTCAGGAAAAATATTTAACATTTTCTATCGCTTTCGCTATGCTATATAAGCTTCCCATTGCTCATTGCTCTCTCTTTTGGTTTTTTTTTCGAGTTTCTGATCCTGATCCTGAAGTGTGAGAGAGAGAGAGAGAGAGAAGATCTTCTCTCATCTCTCGATGAGTCTCCGTTTCATTTCATCTCCTCAACAACAACTCATCTGCTGATGCTGGTGCTGGCCTCGGCCTCAGCCTCTCTCCTTCCGTCCACAGTCACAGTTCCACAAACTACATTTTTACAATACAGACACCACACATGGACACATGGACATTGTATCTATCTTTCTCCAACTATGCAAGTATGCACAGATTACCAGAACCAGTACCAGTACCAGCAAAAAATAATAGAGAATGCAAATAGATCCATTAATTAAAATATGCGGCTTCTATATTTATCTGCAATTACATCAGTCACTATTAGCACTATTTTGTAACTACTGTATTCTTATTTTACGAGACAATTTAAGCACTTTAGCAGTCCGTATTTCATATTCGCAATCTTACGTCGCAACCCATTGCATTGGTATTGGTGGTTGTAGCGCAAATATGCCCTTGTTGCTATGGAGCAAAATAATTGTTTTAAATCTTTTGAAAGTACTGTCGTGTTATTTCATTATAGCCCCAGTAGAGTGGGAATATGTCGCTATTATAAGAATTGACTAAATAAATATTAACGATGCATCAATTTTAAGTGACATTAATATGACACTTCAAATGACCGCATTTTACAGCAGATTGCAGATGTCGACGAACCGGTCCGATTTTACAACTTACAACCGCATGCACTCTATCTATATAGGTACTTTAAGAATAAGAATCAAAATTATTAAGTGAAACCATACTGATATTTACCTCGAAAAAAAGTATATCTACAGAAACTAATTTAATTCAGCGTTATTCAGTCCACCAGTAACTTGTCCTTAGTATTACTGCCTGTATTTTGGCTTCAAAATCACACGTAAAAAAATAAGCAAGGCTGTGCACTACTGACGACGACGACGACTGACATAAACGTCAAAAAAATTTGGGTGTTTCGATCTCTTTCTCAAAATTCTTGATAATTTATTTCACACAATTCACTTAAATAATCAGAATGACGCGTTGTGGATGTAGAAACTATAAAAAAACTAAAGACACTTTGTTATATATTCTAATTATTTTTGTTTTGTAAAATACTATTAATTATTATAGTATGTAGTCTGTCTCCTGTCTTCAGTTCCAGTACCGCTACTTTCTCGGATTCGGATTTGTCTAATGATTCCCCCTTTCCACACTACTAACAATATCGTTTTATTTTTACTTTTGATTTTATAACTTTTATTTTTAACTCGCGTCTTCGTCTTGTCGTTTGGCTCTATTCCGCAAGCCATGATGATGACTGCATTACAAATTTGACAAATTTTACAACTTGAACTAAACTGTCAAAAATCTGCTGTGTATGCGTAATGAGAATTAATTTTAATTCTGGAACAGTTTATAAAATAATGATGATTGATTCAAGCACAAGCACTGAACACACTTATCTATTTTAAATTAATGCACTTTTCAATATTTTCCAATGTATACCATTTTAATTAACAATCAAAACAATACACTTTTGTAATTGATTACTTTGTTAGCATATTAAAAATTCACTAGAACTAACTATACACTGAGCACTGACTACACAATATATTTTTCGAAAAAGTACAAAATATTTTGTAAAAAAAAATGAAATAAAAGTTTCACCATCTGTTTATACAACAGCGTAATATACTTCGACTTCCCAACAAGACCCCATAGCTTCCCAATGTTCACCCTCTGACTGACAAAGACGGACAACGTGACTGCTCATGGAATGGAAGATCAACAACACATAGATGAACACAGTCTGTACTGTGCAGTATAGTAGTAGTAACAGTGCAAAGTACTTGAGAGAATCCTTCCTAATAGTATTAAGGAAAAGCTCTATTCTATGAACGAACAAGAAGCGGAAACTCTGTGGAGTGTGGAGTGTTTTAGGAGGAAATAAAACTTGTATAAAGTCTCATCAAAAAGTCTCTCTCTGACTGTACGGTTTTGTATTATTTATTTCTTTCGTCGTGCTTTCGCTGTAATAGTAAATACAAAAGTATAGTAATAATCATTTTTGCACTTTATGTGACTACTGGGATATATACATATAGCAAAGTTACATTACATATAGTTGATACGGATACGAATATATATATGCTACCTTCTTCTTGCATTCCAATTTTTTTTATTTTTATTCCTTACGATTTTGAATTGTACTTGTGTGTCTCTTCATAAAAGCAATTTAGCCAACGCACAATTGACACTTGAAATAACTAACAATAACTTTTCTTACTCAGTCCTGGTCCTATGGCCTGTCACTTATGTTCCAACTTCAACGCGGACGGCAACTTGTATACGAATAGTAACATACACTTTTTAGCCTGAGGGAGTGTGAACTGCTTGAATAACTATTATTACTATTTGTATGTAAAGTACATATGTGAAATAATAGCCGTATCAAGCTACATTTATTATAATGTCTTGAATTGTTTCTTGGAGTAGCATAGTACTTCCTTAAGTTTTCCTCAAGATATGTATATGGTACAATGCAAAACCGTTAGCGTTGGGTTTACTTTAGTGATTTTTGTAATTTTGGTAGCACTATAATGTTTCCTTTTTCCTTATAAAAATGTGTAGCATTACACCATTTACCAGGATAGAAGTTTTAGGTTATGGGATTAGACATTAGAAGTATCGGCTTCGGCAATCGATATTAAACGGCCGAAAACGGTGGCAAATTGACACTACTTAAATTTTCCAAGTTCAAGAACTTTCGGGCCTAAAAAAATTGCATATTAATGACTCAATAAATTCTTCAAATTTCAGTGACATCGATCACTGCACTATTTGCAAAACGTCGGACTCAAGCCTAACACAATGAGGCTGTAATCAGGGCCGGACGAACGAATTAATTTTAGACAGCAATTTGTTCCCATACAAAAGCTACCATTTTTATTTTATTGATGGTTTTCTTTGGTAAAGCAAAATGTTGTATTTACATGTTTTTGAAATGTTTAACTGTTCTTTTTACTTGATTCAGAAAAGTCCAAAATGTTTTATTTACATGTTTTGTTGAGAAAAGTCGAACATGTTGTATTTCCATGTTTTTGAAATCTACTAAAATGTTTTATTTCTGTTCTTCTATTTGCATGTTTTTTGAAAAGTGGAAAATGTTGGGTTTCCATGGTATTGAAATGTACACAAAATTTTATTTTGCATGTTTTTAAAAAGTCAAAATATTTTTTTTTACATCTTTTTTTGAAAACTTCAAAATGTTCCATTTACAAGTTTTTTTGAAAATTTAAGCAGCGGGGGTTACCTGCGCTGGCCGTATTATCCGGATTCGGCCCTGGCTGTAATTAAATAATAATTGAGTAAAAATGAAAGATATTGTTCAAATCGACGATGGACGATGACATATTTACAGGCAGCATTAATTCCGAATTAAAATTACAAATTACAACTATCAACTTCATGCATATATTTCAAATTCAAAAACTTGCGGTTCTTATTGGCAAAGTTTTTGGTTTACAATTAGTTAATAAATTTCTGATATTGCATTTAATTCATTTTCCTTCCTTGTATTTCCATACGTTTAAATTTAAAATTTCCGCTTTTACTTTTAATTCGTTCCATATTACGTAGGTATTTGTGTAGTCGACATTTATTGGAGTTACCAGTTACAAGAAAGAACTGCGACTAACAAAAGAAATGGTGAATTATATAGAGAGGAAAACCTTTTCTATTATTCTATTTTTATTTCTATTCTATATCTGTATAGGGATATACATTTAATTACAGGTGATTACATATTATTACGTATACATTCATGCATTTAATAAAATCGAGTAGAGTACACAGCAACAGCAGGAACGTCTGTCTACCATAGTGTCTGGAAATAGCTTAGAGATCAGTCATTACATTAATGTACATATATCCCAAGGTAAAAAAAACATTACTATTAGTATTATTATGAAATTAATGTAATGTAGACGTACTAACTAGTGACTAGTGGTAAGTAATAAGTACGAATGATTTTTATCGTTTTATAGATTGGAGTAAGTAGTACCGCGTCACCGTCACCGTGGCCGAAGCCAACAGACGTATATAAATCTATAGAAATGCTATTAGTGTACATGTAAGTATGTACCTTACGTATATTTACCCGGAGTACAATTATATAATATACGTTCATTATTTAATTGTAATTGCGATCGTAATCGTAAATCTTAAGACAAAAGTATTATGTATATATAGCGTATATCAGTTTTTTAAGAATGTAGAAAAAAAAATTACGTGTATAATTACTACTACTACTACTATTGCAATACCCCCAGCCCCAGACGCCCCAGACGAGTAAGTAGTGGCCGTGGCAGTACCAAAACCAAACCAAGTATTAAGAATTAAGATGAAGAGTCACCATACCATAGAATAAGGATTAGCATATAAGCTACAATGAATGTGCCTAAGGGACGCTTACATCACATCGTATTAACATCATCTCCTGAGCTCAACTGAGCTGAACTCGCGAGATAAACTTTTAAATAGATGGTTTTGTAGTAACTAAACTAAAGTGAGAAGGAAAAATGAAATGAAATGCAATGAAATGAAATGAACGAACGAACGAACGAACCCTACCTAACTCGTTTCCCTTTCAGCCTCCAAAATCAAGGCTGTTTTTTTCTCGATCTTTTTCCTTTTTCTTCTTCTTCGTATTTCGTCTTCTATTTTACTTACCTGGTGCTGGTGCTGGTACTGGTACTGGTGCTACACGATGACGATGGGACTGGGCCTGGGACTGGGACTGGGACTGGCGTTGACTTGGTCTCGACTCTTCTGGAATGGTCACATGGTAATAATCGTAATGGTATGGATGCGGATGGGGCAATGCAATCGCGTATGGCATATATATAGCTAATAGAATAATAAAAAGGAAGATATATACTCATTGAGTATTACTCAAGAACGCTAACGTTTTTACTTACGTACCGGTAGGATAGGTAGGAAGGTAGGTAGTTGTAGGATGGTTGTGGGATGTGCTGTAATTGTAATTGTAATTGGAGAGGTCTTCTATACATATATGTAGTTATAGGGCACATTTTAATTCGAACAAGAAAACTTTCTTCACTCTGCGTACTCTGTCGAACGGTCTGGCGACTTTCGACCGGAACGACATTACGTCGACGACAGTTCGAAGAAAGACATTTTGCCTAAAGACATTGCGTCGAGTGGACATTGAGTCGACGACGTTGCGTCGATAGACATCAAGTAGGAGACTGTAAGTCGACGACATTACGTTGGTAGACTTTACGTCTAATTAATTTACGCCGATAGACATTACGTGGTTGTTTAATGCAGTGCTAACTGAAATGATGTAATTTTATAAAAACGAAAAGAAAGTGAGGAATAGAGATAAAGACAGCTTTATGCAATTAAATTCGGTCTCGTACTCCAGTACAGATAGCACAAAGGCCTCAGTATACATGTGTAATAATCTACATTTTATTTTTTTCAACTTATTAAGAAACTAATTTATCGAGTAATACCAAACAAAGTAAAATATGTGAATTCAGTTATTTTGGCAATATAAACACCAAACAACAGAACAATGTTACCCATGGCCCATACTCTGTAAATAAAATTAAAATTAACAATTAGACATAAACCAGCAGAATCTAACATCAGGCCCCACATTTATATTTGTAATTTATGTACAATAGGTACGCCGTAACTGTTTGACATACACAATAAACGATATAAAAAATCTGCTTGCCAATCACATATTCGTGTTTCCGCTAAAACTTTAAAGTATTATCTAAATAGTACTATCGGACTGAATAACTGTGTTCTGCAAGAATTCTTTCGTAAAAATAGGAACGAACTAAAAAATATTACAAAATCTTCTTTATACCATTGATGTCTTCATATATACATTTTTTTTTCTAAAGCAATAAAAGTAGCATCTAATTATTACTAGTGTAATGAATTACTGTACTATGAAATAACTTCATCTTAAAATTAAACAAACAAAACAACGCAAACTACAAATTACTCACTGTCGCTATCACTGGACACAACATTGGGACCAGAATAAGTAAACTGAAAATTGAAGGCAATTCCCTCCAAATATTCTTCGATAGACTTATTAGAATACGAAATAAAACATTGCTTAAGCCTTTGTGTCAAATCTGCAAAATCTTGTATTTGTTTTCGGAAGGAGCAACGAAAATATTTTTTTTCACTATCTTTTTTGTTATCGCTGGTGTACGTGTAGTAATCACAATCCACCAATTTCTTCTCGCCGGCTTTTGAAGTAACGAACCAATGCGAATTAATACTATTAGAAACCTGATTCGATGCCATTCTGAAAGGCAATTATGGCAGTAAATAATTATAACTAGCAGGCGCAGAAAACAGGGAACAACTGAACATAGTTTTAGATATTTTTGTTTCAGAATAAAAGTGTAATGCCCAAGCCAAAATTTAAATGAAAGTAAAAATAGCGACTGACGATATGCGTGAGGTAAATTAAACATTAATTTGTATAGGATATGATTGAAATATGCAAAATTAGAATATAGCTTGCTTGTTTTCATATTCATATGATTAGATTTAGTTATGAAAATTAAAATTAACATATTTAGATGCTCAAATGAACTACTTAAGGAAATATGTTATCGACGGACTTTATTTCAACGCATTGTCCGTCGGCAAAACACATTATACGCAATGTCTTTCAACGAGATGTCTTCGCCGAAGAGTCCACTACGAACTGTCTGACCCCGTACTGTCGTGAGCACGCAAAGTCGCCTACGTACTGTCGTTCGACGAAAAGTCGTTCCGGTACAAAGTCGTAGAATCGGCCATGTACATATTACGTCAACACTTAGGGGGGGGGGTCAGACGATATTAGTAAAAATGTTGACCAAGTTGTTGACAAAGGAGCCTAGGGGGGGGGGGGAGTCGTAGCTGATGTGACGTCAACATTTGTGAACAGCTTTTTTTCTTCACACGCTTTTAGAATTTGCGAATTTTTTAAAAAACGACCAAATTCAGTTTGTTCAAAAATACTTCAATTATGTATTCATAGATGGCGCAACGTCATTATGTTGAGTCAACAATTTAGGGGGGGGGGGGGTGTGTATGCAGGAAATGTTGACCAAATGTTGACCAGTGAGCCTAGGGGGGGGGGGAGTCGGAAATCTGGATTTTTGTGTTGACGTAATATGTACATGGCCCCTTAAGACTTAAAGTAAATACAAGATACCTATTTCAAATTAGTTAGGAATTTCCGTTTTGTGTAAAAAGAAAAATGTGCAAAATTTTGAAAACAATTTAAAAAAGTATTTACAGGTTAAGAGTAAATTAAAATGGCTGAAGAATCGAGGCTTACATCTTTGTTTCTTGAAAAGTTTGCAAGGTATTTTTAAAACGAGCAAATTATGCATTCCGCTTATTATGTGTATACCACTGTCAACTGTATGGTACACCCAGATTTTAAAACCACTTGCACTTTGTTTAATGGATTCACCGGCACCGGTATCCAACGTAGTGTACTACAACCATAAAACTATTTGGTAGCATTTTGCGCCATTCGCGTACAGTTACCCGCTAAAGTTTGAAAAAGTCGATTTTTACATTTTTTGTCACCCTCTAACTTCAGTAATTTTCATCCGATTTTCAAAAACTTTGCAGTATTGTGATTTCCAGAAAATTATCTAAAAAGTGATTTCTGTGTTTTTGAAAATTCAAAACTATTCTTTAATATTATTTTTATTATTTGATCAAAATGAAACACACTGAATATTTTGCAGACGATAAATTAGGTTAAAATAGGCTCATCTCTGCTTAGATCTTCTGGTCCTGGTCCTGGCTCTGTGTCTGTTGTCTGTTCCTGGCCTGCCTGGTGTTAAGATTACAAGTTGTAAGGACAGAGACATATAGTTATACATATTATTATGTATAGTTTGGTTTGGTTTTGGTAGTTTACCTGAGAGCGTCTGCTGCTCCTGGTGCTGATCCTGACAATGCAGTCCAATGTTACTGGTCCCTTCCTATTCTGCTGCGATGTTGATGAACGTTTCTCGAGTTCATGCATGTGTTATTACTCATGGTCTGGTCCTGGTCATTGTGTAGTACGTTCGTTGAATGTAGCCAGTGCCAGTGCAGACTGGAAGTATAATAATATGTACCTATCTACCTGTGAATTCGGAAGGTAGGTGCTTGCCGTAACACCACTGCTGCTGCTGCTGTAGTATGTAATTGTAATTGTGAAGGTAGGTATGTATATTGTTACACATTCTAGGAATTGGAATTCCTCTCTCAAGACTCAACAAGTCTGCGAATCTCAAGGTATTTAATGATCATTTGCGAGAGAGAGAGAGAGATAGAGATTCTCCTGGATTTGTATGGACATGGACATGACTATAATGACTCGGCTATATGACTATATGGTTGTATATGGATGATGATTTTGGATATACTATATGGTAGTAGTTGGTGAATGGGATGGGTGGGCATATTGCTGTGAGGCTGTGGGAATCAAGGTGTTACACTTGGATTTGTATAATGTGTATCCTTTTGAATGCTGTAGAGATCCGAGATAATATGAATTACTTAAGGAAGAAGAAGAAGAAGAAGAGACGAACAAGAAGATAGGCGAATTACGAAGACGAAGACGAAATAGGAATACAAAAATACCCTGTGAATACATACCTCTACATCGGATTTTAGTTTTAGATACTTAATTACATACCTACCTACCTACCTTACGATACGATAATACTATGCGATGTGATGCGATGCGGGGTAGAAAGTTTGAAAGACGGAAAATGAAGGAGGCATGAAGACGCTTTTGTTCTTAGATTGTGATTGTAGATATTACAAGAGATTGTGAGGGAACACATACTATAATTACAATTCAGTCAAGTTTTTAAAGTTTTAAACTATAAGGAAAGGATTAAAAGATAGACATCTCTCTCCTCCATATAGCTTGTGTAATATCTATTCCATTTTCCATTCTTATTCTCAAACAAGAACAAGAAGACCAGTGCAGAGAGGCTTATTTTGTATAAGTACCTATATCTATACCTATATCTATACCTATACGGACGTCATTCGCAATCGCAATATTCTTTTAAAAGAAGGCAGACAGGGCAGTGGCAGTGGCAGTCTGGCAGTGCGGCATTAAGTAAGTATAGTAGAAGTGTTTTAGCAGTTAAATAGTGGTTTGTTTCCATGTTCCATTGCCTGCCGTATTGCCGTATATTACCGCCTTCCTTTCTTTTTTCTTTTCCATTTTTTTGGCACTACAATGAAATACTGAAATACTGAATGTAAGGGTCAAATTATGAGAAACGTTGGAGCAAAAAAAGATTTCTAAAATAATTTATACGTATAATTATGTAGGTAGGTAGGTACTTTACGTTTTGTCAAAAATTCATTTCAAGCTTGGAATCCATGGCGGATGATGGATGAATTTGAGATATTAGATTCTATTAGATTTTGATGATTTTGAAAGAAAGTCCAGGTGGCCTCTGGTTCTGGTTCTGGTTACTGGTTGATACATGTTTTTAATATCAGTCATCAGTGTGGCTGGTTTTACATTCGTGTTTAAATTAAGAAACTTTGACGTATGTATATACTGGTATAGTAGAATATAATATCATGCGGTATTGATCTTTACTGGACAAATTCTGTTTTGTGGTGTGATGACGTAAATGGGGATGAAACTCACAAAGTTGCGTGTCTTTACAACATGTAGCAATATTGAAAATTTGAATATATAGTTTTTAAAAAATTAGATGGGACATTGTATAATTTCATGGTTTTTTAGGGAAGTGCAAGATGTTGTAATTACATGTTTTTAGGACGATGCAAAGTTTTTTAATTGTGTGTTTCTAAGAAAATGCAAAATCTTTTATTAATGTGTTTCCAGGAAAATGCAAAATGTTTTAGTTAGGTGTTTTCTGGGAAGTGCAAAATCGTGTAATTACAAAGTTTTTAGGAAATCGCAAAATGCTGTAATTACATATTTCAGGAAAATGCAAGCTTTTAATTGTGTTTCAGAAAAATGCAAATTGTTGTAGCTACAAGTTTTTAGAAAAATGCGAAATGTTTTAATTATGTGTTTTAAAAAAATGCAAATTATTGTAGCTACAAGTTTTTTAGGAAAATGCAAAATGTTTTAATTATGTGTTTTAGGAATGTGCAAAATTGTAAAATTGAAAGAGTTTAGGGAAGTAAAAATTGTTCCTACCTATCTACATAATTTACGGGAATTTTGAAAATCTTTCAATACTGGACCAATTTCATCGAGCCATATATCATTGGAAAGCTAATCACCAGTAGAATCCAAATAACGGAACGAGCCTCCATTATAACAAAACGTTTTCAAAATAACGGTCATTTAATTTTTAATTGCCGCCAAAAATGTGTTGTATGGGTCACAATCAAAAAACAAAAAAATGGTGTCTGCCTATTTTTGAAGAGCTTTCAAATGATATATCACTCGACACAATCCATTAACATTTTTTAATTTGCAATTGTGTTATTTAAAAACCATTTAAAAACTAATAACGATCGTGCTTCCACACCATGTTCATTATTTTTGCCTAATTGTTACCATTCCAAAAATATATCACTTTAGGGTTCTTTTATTGAGTAACCGGTCGAAATCTTTAGTTAACGCAATATTTAATGTTTTAGCGGGAAATTCAAAAATTGGAATTTTAAAATTTTGATTGTATTACACAATTTGATTATAAATAAGATAGATAAAATAACCAAAAACACATTGTGCGGCTTAATTGCTTCTTTTCATTTAAAACATGTAAATTGAAGCTAAAATTTGGCGGCAAATTCAAAATGCTTAATTTTGCTGTTAAGGCTGCCATAAAACAAGGGCTTTAGCCCTTGTTTTATTTTAATTACATATTTTAAGAAAATGCATGTTTTAAATCCAAGTTTTAGGAAAATCCAAAATATTTTATTGTTACATTTTTTGAAGTAATACAATGATGCAATTTTACTATTCCAGTACACAAAATCCAAATATGCTCCATTTACTACATGTTTAAAATTAAAATAATTATTAAACGCTCTTAGCAGATTGCAGTTTAATAATTGATTAAATTCTCAATGAACCCTTCGAACATTACTATTAAGAGCTCAGATAGATGGTTTTGCAATTGATGAAAAAACTAACTAGATAAATCCCTTTGATTCTTCTCCTTCCACTTTATATAATATTACACTCTCTCAATATATAATCTCCCTGACGTTTTTCAGGTTCGTCACTCCATAGGGATTATCGAGCTCCAAAATTCAAGAAATTGACTCTCCTCTCACTCACTCACTGACGGATGTTTGATGGCTGATGTGTCTTTAACTTTTTTTTCCCTTCCCTTTTTCTTAACTTATAACTATATGGGACTGGTTACTGGTTACTGGCACTGGGAAAGATGCTAATGATGATTCGGCAATTCCGCGCATACATATAAGTACGTATATGAAGCTTAAGCTCAAGAGCAACATAATAAGAGTGTCAAGTCTTTAGTTGTGAACAATTCTTCGAGTTGGAACACAACATGTTTTTTTTGCAAACTTTGGAGTTGATGCGATACGATACGATATATGATGCCATGCCATATGACGGCACGCTATGCACCTGCCGCCGTATGGTTTGGTCGGTCGTACATTTGAATTTTGTTGTAGCCTTAATTTTTAATTACTTGTCTCAAGTCTAAACTTAGCATTGGATCAAGATTGCCGAACACTGTATGTAGTATGCAAATGAAAAGTCAAGAGCATGTATAATAGTATGCAGGCACAGGCAGGACGTGTGTGTGTAAGGGAATGCCTTATTGTCTAAAAGTTTGGGGTCTTAAATCCCTTGTGGTATATAGTGGTTGTGCGGTTGCTATATATGTTACTGTTCGTAGATTTATTCATTTAGTTTTAAGACTGCAATGTTCCAACTTCCACCAACTCAACTGTGGGCAACGAAATCTTATATAATAATAATATAATCATTATCTTTATCGTCTGTCGGATTCATATTTGTACTTTTTCTTTTTTCTGGTCGTTTGTTTTAAAGTATATGGTGCAGTGAAGCCATAGCATAGGTAGCCATAAGGCCATAAGCCAAATCCAAACAGCCAAAGACTATAAAGACATGTCATGAATATTACCCTATATGTTTTTCCCTTGTACATAATAATATAACCTAATATATAATTTAGACGTGCAAAACTTCGCGTGCAAATGAAATTGAATTGTAGGTATATAGATTTTTATCACTATATTTTATAAACGGTAAACGGCTGTGGATTTAAACTTACAAGTTGAGGTTTCCATGCAATTAAATATAGAAGCGTTGATCTCTTAACTTAAATGATGCAAAAAATTCAATTTTTTTTGTGTCGTGTTCATAATACCTATATGATGTAATTCATCTTTAGCTAACTATATAATGATGATTATGTAGAATGAGTGGCCAAGGACGTTTCAGGAATTTTCATCTCGACTGACTTGTGTGTGTGAGAGCTTGTCGACGTGCTTAATTATTCTGGCAGGGTTCCCACACACCACGTAGTCGCGGGTACATCTCTAGTGACGACATGCACTTCTAGCTTATACAATCACACCATTCCCAATGCCAATGGTGACCCCGGACCATATTATAGACTTTCCCCAATACAGACATCATCCCCAGTCCCTATTTTGACGGGATTCCACAAAACGTTCCAGCACCTCTCCAGTCTCCAGTGGATCCAGGGTGAGATGTTCGTATTCTTTTGGATTGGAAGACATCTGAAAAGGATGAGGAAAATAATAAATTTTCATGTGTCCATTTAGCTTCAGCCCATTTCAAAAATAAACTTTTACTGACAGGGCCGGATAATGCAGCCAGCGCAGGTAGCCCCCGCTGCTTGAATTTTCAAAAAGCATGTAAATGGAGCATTTTGCAGTTTTCATAAATATGTAAACAGAATATTTTGACTTTTCAAAAACATGCAAAATAAAACATTTTGCACTTTTCTCAAAACATATAAATAGAACATTGAGCACTTTTCTGAATCAAGTAAAAAAATTTTAAACATTTCTAAAACATGTAAATACAACATTTTGCTTTACCAAAGAAAATCATTGATAAAATCTAGAAATGGTGGTTTTTGTATGAAAAAAAAGCAAAAAAGCAAAATAGCTGCCTAAAAGCAATTCATTCGTTCGGCCCTGTTTACTGACTGTACTTAAAAAGTTTTATAAAATTCGATGCTAGTTCATGCTTATAGGGGTTTTAAAAAAAATTCGAATGTTATGCTGCATGGAATTGATAGAAAATTAGTAATAGGTAATATATTTTAGACACTAAATCACGTGGCAGTTTCGAAAAAAGCTGTGCTACTGGCTACTGTACAACCCTATGAAAATTGGCTAGCATAACACTTTACTTAGAATTAAAATTAAACGCTTGGTTATCTGTGGAAATATCTGTAAGTAGGGTAGATACTTGTTCCTTTTGTAGTTCCAGGTTCTGGACTTTAACTATTCATGAAATGTATTTATTATGTTTCTGTTTGTGTACTTTACTGCGGCCTGATAAATAATTATCATGAAGTGATTACTTCATGTTGACTTTGAATGCAGGTTAGTGTTGAAATTTGTTCACAGTAAGGTCAATTGTTTTTTTAGTTTGTGATCCATTCTTCCATCATATATCACTCTCAGAAACATACCATTTAATTGTGTACAATCAAGTAATAAACCATATTACAATACAACAGCACTAGTTGTCTGTGGCTAGATGTGTATGAAGTTTCTACAACCAATCAAATTAACGAATTACGTAATTATGTCCATTAATTCTATATGTAGTCAAGTTCGTCCATAAATGACATCACTAAATACGTGGCTGACTCATAAAACTCTCTTCATTTAAGTCAATGTTAAAAATGTCAGGGTGGGTGTGGGTAGGTCCAAAAGAAAAAGTGAACTTCATTGATGACATCATTTATGGATGATCCCATTGCCTGTAGTTATGCTGCAAATCGTAATCATTGTCGGCTGCTAAGGGTTAGTCAGAACCAGAATCAGAACCTGAATCAATGTTTCCTATAATACAAAGTGAAACAATATTACACACACCCCAATATACTTTGTAACTGCAAAACTCACACGACGTATATATAAGGAAAAATGCATCAATAATCACTCTAAAATTGTGTACAATCTCATAATATCGGAAAATCACAATCATCACCAACAATTGTGAACAGATTACAATGCGCTAGTCACTAGTGCAGGTAATTCCTTACAACTTATCAGTTAAAAATAAAGCTGACTGCCGCAGCAAGTAAACTAAAATAATGTCAATGTTGAGTGAGGATTTACACACACATTATTATATATTTTAATGTCCTTCAGAACTATTGACTGAAATCAAGTCCATAATAACGTAGGAATCGGGGACATACAAGCAACACGTAGTTTAAGAATATTAATTAATAGCCATACGTACTAGTTATAGTAGATCAACACGCAGACCTAACGACTACATAATATTTAGATGACAGGCAGAGATGGACTTTGTTTATTTATCTAATTAGGTAAGTACTTTTGAATTTGATAAAACTTTGATTTCAGTTTCCATTCCGATGTGACTAGTGATAGTAAAACATTCAGTTACTTAAAACCGCGCTACAGAAATTGATGAAGGCTCTAGCCTTGACTCCATCTGTCCATATACTGCTGTTGTGAATTTTCCATTTTCATCTTTCTCATCCAGCATCCCATCCAGTCGCATCTCTTTTGGTAATCATTGGTCTTTGCAGGCATAATAGAGATGAAGGCATGTCTGACTATAGTGAGGCTAAAATGAATTTTATAACATTTTTCAGAAAGAAAAAATGTCCAATCGGTTCATAATATATGATACTTTTGAATTCAAAACGCTCTATTTTTAATTTTTTTAAACTTTACACACATATACATGGGTTGTATAGCACAGTATGAATATTCCTTGTAATTTGTTAATATTTGCGTAATATTTGTAAATAGTAAATGGTAAGTAAAAAGTTTGGCAAAATTTTCAACTAATTTGTTTTTTAAAAAGTGCAAAATGATCTATCTACAAGTATTTATAATAGTAAAAAAGTCACATGCACGCATATTATGCAAATGCCATAAAATGTTATGCGTTGCAGCCTATTTACATAATTGTAATACATTGCATTCTTTTTTATTAAATACCATATATTATCCTGTAATATTAGACGGGCCAGTAATAGGGGATGGGTCTGGGAGGACGGAGTTTGAACAGTGGACGGGTCCATTTAAAACAGTATTACTTGGAATGAAGTATGCGGGCCTGTAATAGTGGACGGGACTGGGAGGCCGGGTTTGGAAATAAGGTCTAATAAATTTATGACTATTGCTTTTCAACCACAATTATGCAAGATAAATCTTGCATGTTTTATTATGACTTCAAATTCTAAGCAAAACATTGAGATTCTATTTTTGGTAAAGTAAAATAGGTTTTTTAATTTTTTAAAAATATTTATTAATTTATAAATTTTAAGAAGTTCTAAATTGCTTTATGGTTTATGTAAGTCCTGTACACTGTACATGTAAAAACCTAAACAACGCTGTATCGGCCAGATTGACAAAAATGAATAAATTTTTAAATTTGTATTATAGAAATTGTCCACAGTGCCAGTACCTAATCGATCGATTTGTACTCCATATTAACGTATCAATTTAAATGCAAGCGTCATTTTTCCAAGCGTCTAATGATTTTAGCAGGTCTCCCAGCCACAACACAATTGTCTGGAATATCGTTCGTGACAACACTCCCAGCCCCCACAGTGACTCCATTCCCAATAGTGACCCCTGGACAAACGATAGACTTCCCACCGAGCCAAACATCATTGCCGATCTTAACCGGAAGACCATAAAATAAGCCTGAACTCCTCTCCACAGGGTCTAAAGGATGAACGGCTGTGTAAATTTGAGCGGAGGGTCCACTCATGAAATTATCCCCAATGACCACGGGTGCTATGTCAAGGATACAGAGGTCATGATTACAATGCCCGTTTTTTCCCATTGTAATGTTAAATCCAAAATCAAATTTGATCCCAATTCTCATATACACGCCTTCTCCGGTATTCGGATTTAGTAGCTCCTTTAGAATGGGCTCACGATCTGCATTGTTGTCCGTAGAGTTGAAAGACTTTTGCAAACGTCTGCTGCGGGCATATTCTCTGAAGATTTCCTCATCGAGGTAATTGTAAGGATAGCCACGAGTCATTCTCTCTCGATGGGTTAAGTGTTCGTAGGTTTTTGGATCTGCGTACGCATTAGTTCTCTTTAAAGCTGGAATAATTCAAATCGCAAAAAATGTGAGTAAATGAAAAGTGCAGAAACAAAGCAAAAATTTGTTGATGCCGAAAAACATAAATTTAGGTGCTAGACCTTTTAACTAATTTAAACATGTAGTAAGTGGTGTAAACGATTACAAAATTATGGAATAAAAATAATTACTAGAGAATGTACATATAATTCAATTTCCGAATTTATTGTCGATTTTTTTGAACTTTATAGTTTTGAATCACAAACAATATATAATTTTAACAGTAGAAATCATATTAAAATAATGTCGCAAGGTTATTTTATAATTTTTATGTATTATTTACTTTCATCTTCCTCAAGTTTGGAAACACGTTTGATGATTTTGGCAGGGTTTCCAGCCACAACAGTGTAGTCAGGAACATCTTTGGTGACAACACTTCCAGCCCCCACAACCACACCGTTGCCGATTTTGACCCCAGGGCAAATCACAGCCATCCCCCCAATCCAGACATCATCCCCAATTGTGACGGGTTTCCCATACTCCCAGACACGCCTCTCCACAACTTCGATGGGATGAGTGGCAGTGTAGATGTGAACTCCGGGTCCAGCCATGAAGTTCTTTCCGATTTTGACTGGACAAACGTCCAGGATGCAACAGTCAAAGTTCATGTAGGCATTATCCCCAAAGGTGATGTTACCCCCGTAGTCAACACGGAAGTTGGGCTCAATAAAAATCTTACTGTTCCCCGTGTCAGGATGAAGGAGCTCTTTAAGAAGGGCATCCCGTTTATCAAGTTCAGTGTCCAGTGTGCTATTGAACTCACGAATGAGTCCCTTGCCTTTATTTCGCTCATTTACAAGTTCATCCGTGTAGGGATCGTAGGGGTAGCCTTGGAGCATTCGGTCTTTATTCGCGAGATGCTCATATTCTTTTGGGTCGGGAGCCATCTGAAATTCGAATTTTATTCAAATAAAAAATCCTTTAATAACTGATGGTTTGAAAAATGTACTTTAATATGAACTACAACTATTCCGTTCATAATTCTTTAAATCACAATATTTCAGTTAAAAAAATACATATAAGAAGCACTACTGCATAAATGGATCATGGATTCTTAACTGTTTTGAACCAGTATTTAATTAATTAATTTAGTATTCGATAATGAAGTAAAAAAAATTGAAAATAAAATGCATGAACATAATAACATGCTGTGTAATAAATTATATATTAAATTCCAATCACTCGTAAAAACTCGTAACGGATTGTCACTTAACAAGTTTATACATTACTTATAAAATATTAGCAGTTTAGTGTATAGATTGTCAATATTCTTGGTTGGTATTTTTTACTTACGTTTTGCGTGGTAAATTGTTGTTTGGTTGGAGCACCGGTAGTAGTAGTAGTGGTCAGTGGTCTGTTAGTTAGTCTGTCTCGTCGAAGGTCGAACTCTCGAATTTAACTAATAGACCTGCTACTTACGTATTACGTAAATTATTATTAAAAAGTTCTTTTGATTTGAGTCACTAGTCAACCTAGAACAAACTGTAGGAATACGTGACAAGTCCAAGTACCAACTGACTTGTAGCTTCAGGATTCGTTAATCTAAAAACTTATGCAAACTCTGTATGTTTATTAAGCAATACAAAAGCATGTAAATTTGAAGTGACTGAAGGACATTTCAAGATAAATAGATAAATATTAAATGTAATGTACCCAATCAAGTCTCAGTCGGCTTCGGCTTTGACTTCAGCTGGGACAAGTCTATACTTTTGCACTTACTATAACTGATCAGTTGGTTATTGGGAGTGTACAAAGTAAAACTACAACAGTCAACTTTTGGTTCTTAATGGGCAAAAGTACAGAGATAAAAATATAATCAATAATAATAGTAATATATCAGCAATCTATAAGAAATATCAAAGTTTAATTTACTTGAATATAGTGAATAGCAAACAGTTTTTAACTAAATATGTGAGTTGAAATAATACTGATGTAGTGAGTTGACTGAAACCGCGCTGGAGGAACGTCACCAGTCATCAGGGATGTTGCCTTGACTCCACATTTCCATAATATACTTCCACTATACCACTACATATCTTGCGAATACGAAGATGAAGTTGCGAAATAGGAAACCACTATAGCACATGGCACTGGCAATGGCAATATCAGTAGAATGTTCAGACGTTCGCAGAATATGTTGCGGAATTTCCAGATCCATCCTTTAAACTCCAGCCAGTATACTGATAGTTGCGAGCAGAATTGCCTACACTATAGAGTTACTGCACTCTGTCTGTCGTCTATATACTCTACACGACGGGGCATTGTACGCAACATAGACTTGCCAAATTACTTTTTACTTTTATACCATCCCTTTTTTTTGCTTTCAGAGGTGTCATGTCTTTGTGTATCATTGCGCATAATATCGTCATTCATCATCTACACTGGCATTTTTAATGTAAAGAATTTAATGTTTGCAATTTATTACGTATTTAGACAAAATAAATGTCTAGTTGTAAATTGGAAAATAAATCAATGCATAATTATCACGATGTAAAAGTTAATGGTCTATAGTTGTCAGTATAGGAAATAAATAATTAAATAATGGTCAAAATTTAAAAAAAAATCGGGATGTACAACATGTATGAAAATTAAAATATAAAAATAATAAAGCTTATTGTCTGGCTTCCTCAGTTTCTTTTTAATAATTGAAATCTTAACTTAACAAATAGGCATGTATACGTAGGCACTTTAAATTTCAATTGGACAGTGTTTAATATCTTTAATTTTGAATCGTATAATGTTATACACTTTTACACTTTGAGAGCGCTACGTCACAATTGATTTTCTTAAGCCCTCCTGGCAATGTTTCTGGGAATTTCCTGGTTTGTTCCGGCCAGCTTGGTTACGTAGGTGTGCAGTGTGAAATTATTCATTGTTGAAATTTTCTAACGTTCTGGCTCACTCTTTGGAATTTTTTTAAAAAATTTCAATTATTTTGAATTGTGGGCTTTTTTCGGTTTGCCTCAAAATCAATAAATTAGCATGGAGTAAAACGTCTTTGAGATAAAATTTTTAATGGTATTGAGTGAAACCAAATTTTTTTTACCTTTGTAACTTTTTTCTGCATAAAAACATTTACGAACGGGAATTGTCTTCTACAACCTACGAAAACATTCAAAAACTAAATTAAAATCAGAAATTTTTTAGACTTTTTGGACTCTTATCCCATTTTGATAAAAATAATTTATTTAATGAAATAATTATCCTATTCGGCCAAAAAACAAAAGTGTGGCTATTTTAAATTTTTTTTTATGAAATAAACAAAACCATTCTTAACGGAAATACAGCAACCCGGATATATATACTTTTAAAAATAAATAAAAATGCATAGTGACATTTGTTCTTTTTTTCCTACCTATCTACGTAATTTACCGGATTTTTCACACTTTTGAGATACTTAACCAATTTCAACGTGTGATATACCATTCGAAAGCTAATGACTTCTAGATTCCAAATAACGCAAACGGGAAGAGTTTATCGACAAACGTTTGCCATTTTGTTTTTAAAAACCGGTACTTTTTTTGAAAATTCCGCCTAAAATTGTTTGTATGCGTCGGAAGCCAAAAACAAAATACCCGTTTTCTTCATTTTTAAAGGGCTTTAAAATGATATATCATGCATTAACATCGGTCAATTTTGACAAAAAATTAGTTAAGTTTTTTAATTACAATAAAAAATTAATCATGATCTGAGCTGTCACACCAAGTTAATTGGATTCGCTCATTCATATCGGTTTGATGGGTGTATCGTTTATGTGTAGTTCCATTTAGTAAGAGGTTCAAATTTGGATTTTAAGATTTACCGGGAAATTCAAAAATATGTACTTCTACAAAACTTCGGCGGCAGATTCAAAAAACAATTTAAAAAAAATGAAATATGTTGGAAAAATAGGATGTAAATTTAAACTGCCTAACGTTCCTGTTAAGGCTGCCATTAAACAAGGGCTTTAGCCCTTGTTTTTTTTCGTGTATATAATTTAACGGGATTGACAGTAAAAGAAATACCAACTTTATAACAGTTGCAAAAACAGAATATCTGCAATATCTGCTAAATTCCGACAATCCTTCACACAGATACAATCCAAATCCTTCAAATTTGATGACAAGTGGGACAGGCCCAGTTGTCGTTTGTCAATGTCAACAAACAACATCATCTGGAATGATGTATACATATATACATACGTCAAAGAAACCAAACGACAGAACAACGCAAGTATAGTGAATACATTAAAGTACCTTTGCATCTTAGTTTTTGCAGATACTTTTGCAGATATTTTGTGAACATGTAGAAAACCCACTCAGAAAATACGCATTTACCTTCCATTTTCACCATTCCAAATTATTTATTTGCTTAGTCACATGGACCGAAATCACCTTGCCTTGCTCCACATTTGTTTTTATTGCAACTGTTTGACGTTATACCGGCACCGGCACCGACATCGGCGTTATGTTATGGCATGGCATGCCCTGCTGGTCTGGCCTAGCATGGCTGTTGAACTTGCTCCCTCGGATTAAAATGTAAATGCAAAATCAGATTTAAAGGATTTTAACGAGGAGGAAAGGGAAATACGTGTAAAAACATCTCATTAAAAATAAAATAGTTGACGTTGTTATATTTCTTGAGTGTCATCATAACTGTTAGCCAGAGTCGTCAACGGATTATTATGTAGTAACATATAGTGGCATTGGCCAACTACGAAATAATGAATTCAAAAAACTATGTGTGTAGTTGTAGTAAAACTCAATTTACATGCTTACTTTATGTCCTAGAACATTACGCTCTTATGTTTTCAAGGTTTTTACGTTTTTCTCTCTTTCTTTTCACCAAAATGCTATTTTCTGCTTCAAAAACAGTAAGTACCTATATGCATTATATGGTTTCATATTGCTGGTGAAGTTGCAATATCGGCCCTATGTAAATGATGAATATTTTGCACATTTTTCATTTTTTAAATTGATAGTAGTAGCATTTCTTCTGTTTTTAAAAACTTCAAATTCAAAACAATAATACTTTAAAATGCTTACAGAATTAAATGCGTTAAAAAAAGACAGTTAATTACCACAACTGCAAGTTAGTAAATTTTGTGCAATATTTCTTACATGTTTATTTCTGTAATGAAACGTTGCAGTTTTTATTAATATTTTAAAATTACAATGTATTCAATGTGAACACATCTCTTTCTATAAAGTGAAAAAAATATGCTATAATATAAGGTAATTATAAATGCTAAATATGGCATAACTTAAATATTTTAAAACATGCGAAATTTCATAATTTACCTGTTTTAAAAAATTCAAAACTCCATAAACTTACGCTTTGATACACACCGAGTTTCATAATTGCATGTTTTGAAAAGTGCAAAACGTCATAAGTTAAGTTTAAAAAAATGCCAGATGCCATAATTTGCCTGTTTTGAAAATGGAAAAAGTCATAACTGCATATTTTAAAAAATATCAAATATCAAAATATTACATGCTACTTATGTAAAATTTCATATTAATCACAAGTTTAAAAAAAAACAGAAGTTGCATGCAATAGCATAATATTTTTTAAATATTCAAAACGCTGTATAACCCCATACTTAAAAATGTTGTAACTCCATGAGCTTTAAATGTTTAAGTATCATTAGTACAAGCATTGCAACTATATACTATAACACACACATACATTAACTCTATATAGTGTGTAATTATTTTAAGAAACCCGATTTGTGCAGTATTGCCTAAATACTACGAATGACGACAACATATATACCTATTAAAATTATTTCCGTTCCAAGTATAGTGACAAAAAATAGTAGTAAATCTAAATATTCTAAAAATAACAAAAGCTGCCCTACTTCCTACCTATACAGTCAGTAGTACTGTCTTCAAAAGTATAGACACAAATATACACACACGCAAACTTTGATACTTAAATGAAAAGCCGAAAGGAAAAGTGAATACTTTCTTCGACTTGAATAGTTTGACTTTTGAGTCTTTTTTGAATGCTCATAATAATATCTTGATGGCAACATGCGGGAAATGGGAATATAGCTCTAGAGAAGGAGTATATGGCAAAAAAATATCATAAAATTTCACCTTGCAAAATGTTCTAAATCTAAAATTCTACACTCCTATACTATAGCTAATAATATATACTGAAGGTTTAAATGTATATTTTCATAATCCGAAACCGAATCCATACACAGAGTTTCATTGAAAATTCAAATGAAACAAAAAATTCATGTGTAAGTATGTTTTGGTTTTGAAGCTTTTCCTGATTCTATATATATGAGACTCACAAACGAGAAAAGCTCTTACGCTCCCATAAGTACTACACAGATATATTAGTATTATCAGCCCCATCATCTTCATCTCAACTCATTTTTCACTCCTTCTCTGTGTAATATAGTTTATACAGAGAATACAGAATTTCCATCCACGAGTCCAAAAGTTTTTACATTTCATAATAATAATCGCATGCTTTCATTTTTTGGAGGGCTCACGATTATGTCATTTGTCCCTCATTTTTTTTCTTGCCTTCTTTTTGCGTTCTTCTAGTTTCTAATTTTTAGTTTATTTCAGTTTTCTTCCTTTTCTCACACAAACGACATAAAGGAGACAGGAAATTACGGGATTCAGTATCATTTAAAAATTTTGTCAGTTTTCGTTCCAAACTTGTAAAGTTCCACACAACATTTTTAGCTTTCAACAAAATATCCGTGACTAATAACATTTAACAAGTCATAGTGTTTGCAAAAAAATATGCCATTAAAATCAAAGTCTAAACAAAAATTCAAATGGCTCAACAAACGTTCAACATGAGTACTCAAGTATAGTTTTTATTTTAATAATTGTTTTTCAAAATGCCCAAGTTGAAAAATAGCCAATAGCGGGACATGTTATAACGTTCGCGTTGATTTTTTTGTGCGAAAACCCACAGCCAAAATAAGAAATTAGTAATCGTAGTAAAAAACTATAGCTACGCTTGTTACTTGAGTGAAAGTGAACAAAATATAATGCACAGCAAGAAAACTGTGAACACTTATTACAACTAAAGATCGACGTCAAAATTGCAAAATAGTTGACAGCTGATTTAGTTAAATTTTGAGAATTAAATTTAACTGAATTGACAGACACTATCGTAATGGATTTCTTCAGACGAAAATCATCGGTGCGAATTGTTGCTGCTCTGGATATCGTAAGTGTATATTTAAATTCATCGTTAGATTACCTTGTACTTAAAGTTGGATCGTGCATTAACGTGAATTAGCACGTCATAACTAGTCTTAAGATATCGTAATAGTGTTGAGTGTATGATTTTGGTATATTTTTATTAAAATTGCAGAAGTTTAAAGTTAGCAATTCTTTTTGGTATTTGAGGTGTGACTACGTGACTACTAATATTGCCGATACGATATTAATGATTTTATTTGTCCAATTTTAGATTTTAACTCTGGCCTTTCTAGTATTTTCAACGTTCAAGATAGTTGATGGCGTCCTAGCAAAACTATTGCCGAAGGAAGGGAAAGAACCAATTAATTCATTTAGTGAGTTGATTTTGATCCTTTTCAAAAATTAATACTTTTTCAAATTTATCAGGGTCAATTTAATAAGGGTCAACTTAAGTTACTAAAGTATGTTCATTGCTGACCTATCTATATAATTTACGTGACCTTTGAATTTTAAATAAATATAATAATTACATTAAATATTTTCACTTATGAATTTAGCTTTGACACTGTATATGATCCTATGGTGTGGACTTTTTGCTATTCATGTGATACCACTATGTGCTGCCTTTGCACTATTTCGTGTAACCCGAAAGGTAATAATGTAATACAATAAATTGTTAGTAGAAAAATTTTAAAACTGTGTATTTAAATGACCTAATGATACCTCGTTAATTAGAAAAATAGAATATTTCCAAACAGATTTCTGCTAATTAATTTTTTCAAAACTTAAAAATCCAAACTGTCAACTGTAACAAAACAATTATTAATGTGTGATCATTAATTCTATTCAATTTGTTTAACCATGTCTCCGTTGACAGGGACGGGAGGAAGTGTTAGAAATGATTTTAAAATGTCGGACTTGGTTAAAATCCACAGTCTGCCTCCTCGTCGCCCTCTCCATTCTCTTTATTCTCTTATCGTGGAATTCTGAAGTTCAGAGTTACATCGGCGCTGGGCTTTGTGTCCTCAACGCTCTCATCCGACTTTTCTTCCGATGCTACGTCCAACCTTTCTATGGAACGCTGAGCAATAATAACTAGCGTCACTAATTATATACAGACAGCAAGAAAGAGTGTCGACAAAATAAAATAATAGAAATTAAAATAGCCACTCACTATATTATATACTATTAAATATGTAGATTTATTTTCTTCTCTCTCTCTCTCTACATATTTCGGCCTACGCATTTAAGTATACTACATGCCGAACCAAACCAAAACAGACCAACTAAGAATATACGATACTTAAATTATAATAATTATAGGTCACTGTCAACTGCAGATTGCAGTATCACAGTAGACTGTACGATGTACATAGAATATAGTTTTTTTTGTAGTACGTAGCTCTGACGATGCGGAACTCCAAATACCGATATACTATAATTATATGTAAATTAGCCAATTAGTGCAGGTTACTTAGTTGGTTTGGTTCCAGTTTAAATCCTCATATTTCTTACTACTATACTAACTAGTGTAGCTTGAGTAGAGGCAGGTTAGATTTTATTTTTCATAAGAATTTACTATTATGAGAAACAAAGCCAAAAATTTAACCAAATTATTACAATGTATTTTTCTAAAAGCTTCAAGTACCTAGTAACAATAATGTAAAGAGTAATTGTAAATTGTAATAATTGTAATGGTTAAATACTAATAAGAATAGTTTTAATTAGCTCAGGATGTGTACTGTAAATTCTATTTTTTGTACTAATTTTAATTGTAAACTAAATTTTTGTCGTTTCCAAGTCAAAGTTATGTCAAGGGTAGGAAAACAGGAATTACTCAAACTCTGAAACTGAAGAAGCTCTCGTAGTTAAACACAAATGATTATTATTCTAATGACTTTTACTGTACATACTGTCAACTACTGTCGAAGTTCACTTTGTACTTGTACATTGATGCATATAGACAGCAGTAATGATTTCAACATGTCTCTCCGAATTGCATTGTGCTAAGTTTAGCACGAGTAATCTTGATGAGCTTTCTATTTATTTGGAGTAATCTGTTTTATTTTTGTAGGCCAAAGATGTATACATATAGACCTAGGTCATTTGAACGGGTGCTTTCACCTGTCGCCTTTATATTAAATTCAATTGAGTATATATCCACATTATAGGAGGATATAAATTATATTTTTCTACTTGCATATCGACATGTAGTGGAGTGCGTTAGGCTATTTAAAGGTGCACAGTGCGTGTCACTTTACTGTACATAAGTCCTAGAGCTATAAGATACAGATATATAGTGTATTTTATCCATGATTTGATAATGATTTATCATAGTGCTTTCTGTCGCAATTTATTACATGTATGTAGATTGAAATTTACAGTTTGAACAGTTGGCATGCCATATAACACATGATAGCCGTATTGCTAGGAATAAAAAATTTAATTCTTATTTAAGTTTTGGAAAATTAGTGAATTTGAATTTCCCACTAAATGCAAAAATTCAGATTTTTGAGCACTGATTGAGGATTTGTAAGACACAATATTGGTATGTATCAGCTGTAAAGCAGAGCAGTATTATTGATTTGATGCAGAATTGGCCAAGACCTGATTCCTGCTGATCCTGGCTATGTTAACTTTGAAATAATACAAGAACAAAGAACACAAAATACAATACACTTGGCAGCAGTTTAAAATACATCAGTCAGATAGATTACAATTTTAAATTCTTTTACTGTTATATCGTAATTCCAATTAGGTCTACAGCAAATGTAAAAGCAAAGATATAATACTCAATGCTATATACATGTACTATAGCCAGCAGCTCAGTAGTCGGTAAATTAAATTATTTAAATTAATGGTGTCATATACATAAAACATGCAGTGAGTAAAAAATTCAATAACAGTTATTTATTTACTTAAAACTAAAGTTCGTAAATTCGCGATTTCTGTCAATTACAATTTGATCTTTAAATAAATTTCACAATAAACTTCGAGATCACAAGCTCAAAAAAGGAAATAGATCAGCGGACTAAAACACACACAAAAGAAAATGCGTAAAAATACAAGAGTGCCTACACCTACCTACCTACCTGTATAAGTGGGTAAATAAAAAGTAAACCGTGAATTAACATTTTTGTGAGTTTCCTTACAAAAACATTTGCTAAATGGCCACTAGACTAATTAGCCTCCTTCAGACTCAGCTTCTGATTTGTTCAGCATTCCTTTACGCGACATCTGAAGTGCGGCAAATAGTAACAAGGAACTCCAAATTCCATCTGCTCACAAAACGGAACGTTTACTCTATCTGTCTGCGTACTCACGCTAATAACATGTTTAACACTGACTGATTCTGATCTGTTTGCTAAATAAATTGGAGATTATATGCATTTTATATTTTTATTTTAAACTTAAAATATGTACAACAACTATAGTCCCTGTAGGCCCAACACAACTATTAAAATTACGTAAATGTTTACTTTGTAAAATTCTTTAAATTCTACAAGATAAACATATACATACCTACCTCCTAAATTTATAAAATATTGCTTCCGTTATTTTGCAATCTTTATTGGGCCTGCATATGAATAGTCCGCCTGTCCGCTTTTATTTTGTTTGATGTCACAATTCAATTTTGCCCATTCAATCAAACAATTTTATTTTCCCTGCTGCGCTGGTTAATGCTAATATACATTTTTAAACCAGAAATCGCAAATCAAAAAATTACCATATTATTATGAAATCTGCAGATATAAGTGCTGTATTACCCATAATAGTACACTCCGCGTACTATTCAAATTCCGACCGCCCTGGCCAGTCCCGTGTACTATTGTAGGCCTGTGAACTGCCACATATAATAATGTGGTAAATAAACCATTGTGCTATTTAAATTTCTAACTCTCAGACCCGTACACAATTATAGGAAACACGGTACGAAAAAGGTATAATTACACGTACATAATTACATATAACATTTCACAAAATGCATAAAAGTATAGACTTATCGTTAGTAGAATATCTTCATATTGCGAGCGTTAAGAATGTTAATTGGTTTTGACTTCATTTCTCTTAGGCGGCGTCCACAAAATGACGCTTATATTTAAGGGAGGGAGCAAGATACACGACTTATATCATCCCTGTAAAAACAGCAGTGATTTGTTGAAGGGATTGGCAATAAAGCAAATACAAATACAAAAATTAAAATTTATAAACCTAGCGTTAGCAGTAATAATAATAGTATGTCGCTACAACAATGTACTGTGAATGTGTTATACTCGGGGAGAGAGGGAGGGGGTAAAAAGATTGCTTTTTTCCTTAACACCATTGAGGGACACCCCCTTAGAAGCATATGTAATCACGTACAGGAATCTGAAACCTATCTCGCCCTGTCATCATCACACACAAATGAATTTTCAATGTACCTAAGTACAATCATTACAAAAGACAAAACAAAGAGTGTTAATTTTAGGTTTTTTGAAAAAACGCAAATATTCTAATTACCGATATTTAAAAATTGAAAAAAACTGTTCATATTTGTATGATTTTAGAACGTGCAAAATGCTCTTACTATTTCCAAAACAGAAAAATGTTCCATTGATATTTACATAAGGCTTTCACGGGGGTAGAATATCTGCACTTATTAACGTATTTTAGTATAATTTAAAAAAAGGCACCCATTGCAAGCCACAATTACTTTTAATTACTACCTACATGATATTGATTGTGAAAATTTTCTGGCCTGTGAAACACCTGTATTGTATAGTTAGTTACTTTTAATTATTTCATGACGTTCAATTTTAAATTTGCACCCATTTCCTTGACTACTACCGAATCATGATACTTTGAAGCAAGAGAAGTTGCGGTTTTGCTTTTCGAAAGTTTTTAGAAGATGCGGATTGGCTTCTTCATCGACGAATTGTCGAATCAAACATTATAAACAAAATAAAAATACTTAAAACCGTTTGGACCAAAATCATTTCACACTACATCATTTACACTCGCCAGAGCCAGCACCGACCGTGCAGCACTCACTAAAATCGTGACAGAGAAATTGTAAATAGTAAACACAAAGAAGAAATGAGACCAAAAGATCCGAACCGCCCGGACTATATATCAGTAGCAATACGTTTGCAGTGTTGTCAGTTGTAGCCGCCACTGATGCTGGTTTTTGTTATCTCACAGCCTTGAGTAATGATTTCATGAAGCTCTGACAGTACCCATCACTCAATCTGACTTCTATATCTCACCATTTCTTCCCAATCCCCCTTTTAAACATTTAACTGCGGGACCGTTCAGCCGCGTATCCAGATTGGGGGGAGAGGGTAAGCTATTTTAGCTCTTACATTACGAAGATACCTCAACACACTTAGCCCCATCCCCTCCACAAAACTTCTGGATCCGCCGCTGCGACCGTTTAACATTTAGCATTTGAATTTTCTTGTCTTCCCTTGTGTCTTTTGCCTTCCACTGCAGTTTGCCAATTTACTGAGGCTCCACCGGATTTTCCCTTCCAACATTTTGCTTGGCTTCCAACTTTTAATTTATTCTTTACAATTAATACCTCCAGTATTCATTTTTACATAGGTACACTATGTAATTATATACTCCTCTACAAAAATGCATACATGAGTAGTTCCTATTTGTCTATGTTAAGGCTGCGTCTGCTTACTCCCAACTGTCCCAACGTCCCAACTCCCAGCAATATGACATGTCCCTAAAAAAATAAAAACTTTAGAATTAACAAAAACCAAATAACACAAGCCTACGAAAAGGTTCCCTCCCTCCTGCTGTGCCTCTCACTCTAATGTTTTCTCAAAGATCACGTCACTTCACATCAGTTCAGAGGTTGACGAGTAAACTTCAAAATAACCAGAGAACTTCCAACTCAAATCTCACACAACAGAAACTTTTAGCTAAAGCCAAAATTCAAATATTCAATGCCAAATAAAAGACAGTAGATAGTAGGTATAAATTATAAATAAGAGCCCACTACTACACACACTCTGTAATTATATCAGTACTGTATAGAATGTCTTATCATGGAAAAGACAAAAGGTAAAGGGTTAGAAAAAAAAACAAGTAAAGTAAACATTAATACTATAGGAAGATTGACTCTACAGTTTATTTTTTTCACTATAATATCAATCCAAGTTCCCGTTCCCGTTCCACACAGTCGTAAAGGATATGATACCCACCGCCGCCATATGCCCCTCTGGCCTATTGCCTACCAAGGTGTCAAGCCGCCGCCATGCTCTGTCTTCCCAGCTATAAAAATATCCACCCATTACATATGGTCTTGATTGATATATATATCTTGAATTACCAAATCCAAATCTCCACACTTGTACAAATAGTGTTTTAACTTCATCCACTTTTCCTATTCTCAAACAAAACAAAAACACTTAAGTTACATTCCAGAACTTGTACTTACACATCCTTTAACATTAAAATAATAAAACAATAAGAACATTACACAAAAATGACGAGTAAATAAATGGACTGGGGCGGAACTACTGGCAAACTGGCTCCCAAAAATGTTACCTAAAATTTAAAAAATCAAACATCATTATTCTGGTATATCGTCTGTGAAGAACCGAAATGACCTATATCCATTTGTAGCTAAAAGCAATATCCACTATCTACAAAAATATTTAAATGTCTTGAAATCACTGAAATAGAACATTTTGCACTTTTCAAAAATATGTAAATAGAATATTTTACACTTTTCAAAAACATGTAAGCAAAACATTTTGCACTTTTCAAAAACATGTAAATTGAACAATTTTAACACTTTTCAAAAACAGGTAACTAGAACATTTTACGCTTTTCAAAAGCTCTTAATTAACATTTTACACATGTTTCTCATTTTGCTTTTATGACATAGCTCGATTTGATGCTCGCTTAAATTGGATATGGGTCATTTTGGTTCTTCTTAGACGATATGTAATAAGCAAAGTACATTTAAAAAATGAAAATTGAACATAAAAATATAAATTCAGAGGTTTTAAGAAAAACGCATTACCTAGCATAATGCAATCGAAACAAGCAACTGCAAAATTCGATATGATTTAAGTGGGCAAATTAATTAGAGAATAAATTTAGTATAGTTTTGTTTCAAAAACAACACAAATGACATATTTTCCCTTATATATTACTACATTAATATGTTAGATAAATATATACGTTATATATACCGCTTGCTAGGATGAAATGAAATCCGTGAAACATAATAATACTATAGATCTATTTAGAAACTTAATAATACATGAAATTGTAGATAGCAGATGCCGGAGCCGGGTGCACCTCAATTCTATCCAATGACGATATACTACTCCAATTAATTTTTCTTTCGTCACACTGCTTTACGTGAGTGTAAAGAGACTATTAAACATTTCAACTTGAAACTCAACATTCAACTGATAAATTCTGGCTTCCAATCCCAAACCATGCCATATTGCCATGCCCTGCCATATGACTTGTTGGAGTGCAGTAGTCGTAATATTCCATGTAAAAAGCACTGTTTCCATTTTCCATATTATATCTATCTAAAATAGCTAAACCTACAGAACAGATATTAGAACGCCAACCTTTACTGTGCAATAAATAAATGACTGTAACTATATAATTAATGCATTTTGCTCTGATCCAGTGAAGCCCACGTGAGAAACTGAAGGGGAAAAAGTAACGAGAAACAGATAGATTATCAAGTGAATCAAACTTGTACTAGGTAAACTTTCGGGTAAAGTAAATTTCGTAAATTGCTTCAGTCAAATTGGATCAAGTTCCTTAAAATAAAATCAAATGAAATCAAAATGACTGTAAACATTCGAAGAGAGAATAAAAAGAGAAAAAGGCTGCAGGGCTTTTTTTCGGAACACACGATCGAGATCGAGAGGCGGGATGGAATGGAGTACCGAGTTGACAAGGATCATAACGTTTACACATCCAAAAACACTGTCGACTGTCTCACATCTCACCATCAGTCCTCCTCACGGATCCAGATCCGAAACCAAAACCATAAGCCTACCTACCTAAAAGTTAAAAGTCCTCCACGTTTAGTTCCAATGGTTGTTGACTTCTTGTACATATCAGAACCAATACCTATAGAAACATAAACAGAGTCGCTATAATACAGGAGCATCAAAAAAATATAACGCAGAAAATAATATGATATCTGCATGTATATTTTAAAATAACTTGAGTCAGTTATGATTCTGAATATTTAATACTTACTAGTAAACCGTATGTAAATACCCATACAATCGTATAATATTGTATATTCATATACATCAGCCCAGTCGACATAAATGTATGCGTAACATAGGGATACACATACAAGGAAAAGAATAAAAAAGTTGTTAACTATAAATAGATCACCTTTAACTCTCCCACCGTCGATCAAAGTAAAAGTTGAGTAGAAAAAGTAAAAGCAAATAACGCAAAGGTGGGTTTCTCTGGATTTGAACGTGACGTGAGTAACTTTGTAAACTCAAAGATTCAGATTTTAGAATCTAGACTTGTCTGCCTCCTTTTCTATATGAACTATGATACATTGTACTCCCGTTTTTTTCCCCTCACTAGTCAGCTTGTTCTTCATAGTAATCTGGATCTCTGACTCTAGAAGTAACTACACAAATACAAAATATACACGATAATAAAACTGATATATAGGCAGGTAGTAGGTACGTGGTGGACGTCAGACGACTACATTTTTCTGTATTTCAAATATAAGTATGACTATAGCAGTTAACATGTAGTTTGGCTTGCACTGATAAAATTATAAAATGTAAGCTTAACCCTATACACGTAATTACTACGTCAGCATGACGTCCACACATTCGCGACGCTCCCAACGCGTAAACAACCAACAACTGAATTGATTTCTTGACATTGACAATTGTTTCTCTTCGATAAGATTTGAAATTCGGTGTGCGTAATTAATTACTATTAAAAAAACGGAACAAAGATAAAAGGACAAAAGCAAAGCCATTTTATAGTATACCTACAACCTACATCCCACAATAAAACTGAGCTAAACAAAACAAAGAAATAATTAGGTAGGTACCTATTTCAAATACAAATCCCAAATCTATATCTATAGATATAGATATAAGTAGCTGTCTAAATTTCTGATTTTCCGGTGTGTCAGTCCAAAGATTTTCAGTTGAAACCGAAAAACAAATATTCAAAAAACTATTTCATGATAGAAATAATCATTACCGAATACACTGAATGAAATTTTAAAAAATTAGGTACGTAACCCGTGAACAAATGAAAAATTACAAATATTACAGGGGAAAACCACGATTTTATTCAAATATTTAATTTGGATGCTGGATTGAAATTATGGTGCAACAGAAAATGATAAAACATGAATGGAAAACCTGGCTACTATAAAGTATAAAACAATAAAACTGTAAGTACAACCGTCCCGACATCAGTGCAGTTCACCAGAATTTTAGGCAGAGAAAAGAGAAAAGAGAAAACAAGAAGCGATTTCATTTCATGTATTGAAACTTAGAATTGTAAACTCCCGCGACATCTTGCAAATAATTAGATGTCGCCATAATAATAACCAACAATCGAATTGGCAAATGTTTTACAGCGTAGACTGAAAAAAAGCCATAAAATAATGTGCCGTATTGACTGAAAATTGAATAACTTTTCAAAAGTGATTTCAAAATACTAATAAATTCACCCCGTCGCAAGATTGTCCTCATGGTTGCATTATATTTTGAATGTCGGTCAACTGAAAATTTGTAATTCATATTTTACATGTTATAAGATAGATCGTTTACTTACCACCTGCATCAATATCTGCATCAACTCACTAGATCAAATACTGATCTCCGATGTCAGTACTACACTATTCAGTCAGTGGACAACATTTAGATTTAAATGCTTTGGTATATCAACTACGATTTATAAGTTACATCTACATCGGAACGATGACGACTTTATGACTCGATTTTCATAAAAAGTTAACTTGGCCCATCAGTTCCCTGATTGGCCCGCTGGTTTGAAAGATACAGCATTTAAAAGTAAATGCCGGAGATTTAAAACTAATTCCTTGGCAATTAAAATAATAAATTAGGGCATTTAAATCTAATTGCCGGGCAATTAAAATTGGTGAATGTCCACAGACTGCTATTGTGCTTACTAATAATAAGAGCTCTTTCGCAAAACGAGATAAGTCCGTCATAGAAAATTTTAATGGAACAAAGAATATTGGTGACGGGATTATTTTTGTTATCCCAATTTTCTTCTGCATGTGCTGTAATTGATGAAGTGTTATTACGTGTAGTTTCATAAATCCAGACTGACTCTGGAAGTGAGGTGAAATTAATTGTTTTGAGTGAAACTACCAATCTACCCTTTTTTAACATATTAAACCTTTTCTTGCGTAAAACATTTACGTGGGGCAAAAATCTTCTGCATACTACAAAAACATTCAAAAACCAAATTTAAGTCACAATTGCATGCTTTAGACGGACTTGTCCCATTTGACCAAAAATCATTTAGTGGACTTATCCTATTTTGCCAAAAAACGACATTTGACCTATTTTAAAAATTTTGTTCCGCTGAACTTCGACCTTTACCATTTAACCCATTAACTGTGTAGTTGAATACTACATTTAACTCAAATAATCTCGTTTTTGAAAAAAATGGACTTGTCCGGTTTTGAAAAACAATTCTTCATATCTACATTGTGAAGCTGTAAACCAAGCAATAAGTACGAGTTTTCCTCTTTTAATTTCTTTTAGTTTGTTATCATAGAGTTACTATGTAAACATATATACTAATCCATAATCATAATGAATGTGGTGATATTTTAGCATATCATGCATTGCAGTTAATTACATCGGTAAGCTCTATTTTGTTGTTCCACAATGTTTTAAATGGTCCATCAATATGTAACCCTGAAGTTCACGCTTATATATCATATATTATATTACAGTATACATTCAAAAAATTAGAAGTCATAATTCTGTTGTCAACCTACATATTTTAGTTTGTAAGCATAAATTACGTACAGACCGAGAGAAATAAAATTCAGGAGTATATAGAGTTTATTAAAAATAAGAAGTTGAGTGCGTAGTAACTCATACTCTCGTAGTAAGTGGTAAGGTGCATCGTACTTGTTCTTGTTCCGAACATTTCGCTGTAATACTAACAACATATTTCAATGTTCGTATTCGTTCGAGTTTCTCGCTTAACTTTCTCGGTGTCATCTTTGTCCCTTTCGGCACTGTACCCATCCTTTGGAGGCAGTGCGTTAAACTTTTTACTTTTCTTTTCTTGATCTTCTAGCTCGTGATCGTCATCGTGATGTTGGATGTGTGATAATTGCAGAACATCGTGGGCTACGTCAAACGTTACTTGCTGAGGCGCTGCATGGCATGAGCTATTGCTCTTTTCTGTTGCTATTTTGCCACTGCTATTAACATTAACTTGTTGTAAGTCAATTTATAATTACTGTGGTGGTATTTGAATTTAGAATAGTAGTCACAGTAGGTAAGTATATAATTATTCAGTTTCGTAATCCAGACCTTGGTTGTATTTAAATCTTTTCTTATAATTATATGTTAGTATCCACACGGGACTTACAGCCCGAGACCCGAGCTACCAGCTCCAGACTAACATAAATATTAACATTCACATATTACACAAGTGGTACAAAGAAAAAAAAAGAAATGAAAAAACAAGATAGGATCGGAATCGGCATGATCGCACCGGCTAGACAAACTGTGAACTTAAGACCGACAAGTTCCAAACCATCAACATCATCTAGGCACACACACGCTGTTCTGCTGTTCCTCTTCCTGCTGAAAGACAAAAAAAGAAGGTAGTAAGTCCTTCTTCCACTGCAAGGAAGTCAAAATATGTACAAGTAAAAAATATTATAATAATGTATAATAAACTGCACGTATACTACTGATACAGTCATCATCAACTTCGCGACTTCAACCACGTAATAATATTGCAGATATAGCATTAACATCCGTCGAATATCATCAAAAGAAAGTGCAAACCATTTTATCTACGAAACTATTCATTTGTTCGAGTTTGAAAAGAAAAAAAGTAAGCAACTATAGTCACTTACCTATAGGTAAGTTGCAACCGTTTCTACAAATCTATTGAAACAGCTCGTGCTCGTTTTTAAACACATCGAGGGAACCGTTGCTAGTGGCAGGGCCGGACGAAGGAATTGGTTTTAGGCAGCAATTTGTTTCCATAGAAAAACCACCATTTTGATTTTATTGAATTTTCTTCGGTAAAGCAAAATGTTGTATTTACATGTTTTTGAAAAGTTTAAAATGTTCTTTTTACTTGATTCAGAAAAGTCCAAAATTTTGTATTTACATTTTTTGAGGAAAGTGTTAAATGTTTTATTTCCATATTTTTGAAATGTGCAAAAAAAATTTATTTGCATATTTTTGAAAAGTCAAAATATTCTTTTTCACATATTTTTGAAAAGTCAAAATATTCTTTTTCACATATTTTTAAAAACTGTACAATGTCTCATCTACATGTTTTCTGAAAATTAAAGCAGCGAGGATTCCCTGCGCTGGCGGCATTATCCGGCCCTGGCAAGTGGTATTTGAAAATCTCATACGTCCATGTCAACAGATTTAAAGAGTAAATAGAACTTTCTGCATATATTATTTTGAAATATTACAAAAAAAAATAAGAATAATGTAGTCCGCATGTACCTTAAGATAAAATATTGATATTAGTTTTTAGAACTTCGCACCTTGATCTCCTGCTGAATATGAATACGAATCCGAACCCGAACCCGAACAGCAGGAATGGCGAAGATATCATTAGCATATTGTATTACCCGGGTGCCGTTGCCTTCTTGTAGCGCGGGTACCGGCACCGGTGTACAAAGATTATTATTACTACTCACCAGTTGAGTCTTGGCTGCATAATATAATGTACTAAAATGTGAAATGAATTTCTATTAACTCTATTGAACACTTTATATATTTACTTGCAGACATAATACCATCACCATCAACTATCAACTCTCCCGATGATGTATTTAAAAGCTCAAGCTGCTGGCATCCACATCGCTACTAAGCGAAGCAGAGGAGAGTTTTAAGTAAAGTAAACGAATCCAAACGACTCCATATAGATACTAGTCCTGACTTTGTGACTTCTTCTTTTTAACAGCTTACAAAACGCTACCACTACTACTATATTATACAGTTTGAAAGAACTTCATACGATACGATTTTTAGAATTGGATTTGGACTCAATGCGCTCGTTTCTCCTCCGTTCCTTTTTCCTATCAGGAGTCACTAAAAATTAGACCGACAGTGCCATCATCATGGTAGCTATCTGAATCCGAAGAAAATGTGCATCTTACAAGACATCCGAATCTAAAAGACGGGACACGACAGAGAAGAAGTAGAAGACGAAGAGCCAGGGGAAGAAGATATAGATCACATTTTTCTTTCATTCGTTTCGCTGTCTCCAAACCAATTCAGCAATTCTACAATTCTAACCGCTTGTCCTTGTCGCTTCACTTTTTTCCCCCTTTCCATCTCATTCATTATCTTTCAATTGGCTGTGTCTAGAAGAACTTTTTTTCTATTTTATTTTTTACACATTTTTTTTGTGAGTGGCCATTCTTTGTCTTTGAACTGTTGTTTCTGTGTGATGTGACTCTGTGATTCGTTTCCTCTTGCAATCAAAATAAGCGTACATAATTCAATCAACAACAATAATAACATCGTCAGCAAATCTGTAAAAACTTGAATTCAAAATTTTGCCGAATCTTGAAAGTGGATCAGCACCATCACATCACATCACATCAACTGAGCTTCAAGTTCTTCTTAATCTTTTTTCTGCACTTGTGAAGTGAAATGATTGGATCATTATTATTATCGTGTCGTTAACGTGGATGGTGAATTGTCCATATTGTGAACATCATAGTGACGGATTGTGTGACTGTTTATAATTATTAATTTAAATCTAGGTAGCTAGTTCTATATTTTGATTTCTGGGACCCAATACTTTGCGAGCGAACGAGAGTTTTAAAAGGCATCATTAATACTGTAATTAAACCAGATCAAGCACATAGTGCTGGGTTAAGCTAATATAGGCTACATACATATACATAATGGAGGTGGAGGATCATTGGAGAGATAAAGACTTTGTTCGACTTGTGACGGTCCTTGATACTGTAAGTTCAAGTGCTTTTTTAGCTCTTTTTTGACTGTTTTGTGTATAATTGTGTTAAAAATTAACTACGAAAAATGAAGAAACTTTCATTGTGAATAGTGTTACAGGCACAGGAAGTTGCTCGTAATAAATTAACGTAATTTTTATTAAGTACAAAGATGGTTGATGAAGTGTGATGCACATGAGGTACAGGACAAAAGCGTATTTCTTGTCTCGCAGCCTATTTACGAAATGAATTATTTTTCTAAACTAAACTTAACTTTCAGTTTAAAAAAATTAATATTCTTTGTATGTAAATGATGCAATTTCAAAATATGTCGTGGCAATCTTTCAATTATAATGTGAGCAATGCATTTTTTTTATAATACTACAAAAATTGTGTTCAGAATTTTTCAATTTTAATCTGGATTTCAATATATACAGATAGTCATAATATATTTAAGAAAATTCAAAAATAAAATTTTACTGTGCAGAGATTAAAAACTAATTTTACAAATTATGACGATTTCGCTGTGGAAATTTCAGTTTTTGTTGCAATTTACAACTCAGAACAAAACAATAAAAGAAGTGGGTGGGGAAGAGGGGGGGGGAAGGGAAATGCGTCAGCTTGCCCATGAACATAACATAACTGTCATAATCTTTCCGTGTCCTTGCAAATTTGTAAACTACAATAGCGAATTGAAGTATTTAAAGGGCATCTAAATTAAGGTTTCAAATGTACCTACCTACGTATAATCATTTAAATTTTTGTAATTAGGACATTAGGACTAAGGATAATTGCAGATTTATTTCTTTTATTTAGCTTCGCATTTTTTTGGTTTGTATATATGTTTCAGTTTTGTATCGAAATTGTATACTTTCTCATTTGTCGTTTTCTAATTAACGGGCCCATTGCTGTTGACTGTCTGTCACATGGAATTCCATGGATGTTTGACTGTTTTTTTTTCGGTATTTCGAGTGTCTGGATGTGTTTAGAGCTAAATTATTTATAACTAATGAACAGCGACACCGAAGAAGATGATAATATATGGAGTAGTATAGACGCAATTACGCAAGTACCGGTACCATTTACGCTCAAAGTATGTTGTAGGACCGCGACGCGACTTTTGGAACGTCAAAGTCAAAGTTATCTGCAGTCTGAAGATTTTCAGAAGACAAATCCAAATTTACATACGCGTACCTATACTTACTTACACATTATCGGTTGTCCTTTGTCCTTTGTGACTCTCTTATACAATAATACTATTTTACAACTTGAATACCACATCATTCGCAATAAAGAAAACAGTGTGTTCTTGTTCTTGTGCGATTAGGGGCGTTGAGGGACGTAGACGCAAATACCTGCGGGTACTGGGCTACTGGGTACCTACTTACGTAGTAGGTAGATTGCATGTAAATTATGTAAATTACAATTTGCAATTTATTTGCATTGCATTGCGGACAAAAAAAAAGCCAAGAGGGCATTTATTACATGTGTTGTAGTATTAGTAGTCTAGAAGTACTATTACGTAAAGTATAGCTGAAAGTGTGTATAATTGCATATTGTATCGTAATAGTAATGTAAAACGTTGTCATTTTGCCTACTTGTAACTTTGCCCTCATTAAATGTATGTAACTCTCTTTGCAGATCCTAGCAGTTTTAATAACGGGATTTCTTATCTCAAGACTATTTATAGTGGAAATTATTTTTCAAATTGCAGCAACTTCATATCCTATATGTAAGTAACAAAGTAACACCTCTTAATTACACTTGAATACAAACAAATTGAGTAATAAGATATCAACTAAAATGTATAATTATGTAATAAATTATCTTTTTATATATTTTATTATGTGGCTGGCTACCCGATCATCCATGCCATTTTAATATGCATATACGTATTGCGAATATATTATAGATAATGTGTAGAAGGTTGAAAGAAATTTTAAAGCATTTAATTATTTTATTATGTCTTGGCAGCTATAGTGATTTCCATCGCCTTTTGGCTCTTCCTATTTTCACTGAACATTCTTCAAGTTTTTGTGGCCGTCAGATTATTAATTCAAGTTAATAAGGTACACAACACTTTTTACATTTAAATTAATTGTACATTAATTTATGCTATTACAAAATTTAATAATATGTATCTGTACGCATATATAAAATTGCGTATGTTTTTGTTCAAGTTTCGAAATGTCCATTTGTGTAAACCACGTTGAAAACAAAATGCAAAATGGAAGGAAAGAAGGGTCTAATTCCATGTTTTTTGAAATGTTTAAATTAAAGGAGGTAAAGAACTGGATATTTTTTAATGTGCAAAATATCCTAATTACAATGCCTAGCATCGCTGGAATTAATTGTTTTTTAAACTGCAAAATGTCATAATTAATTTTGTATGTACAAAATACTCAGAATAGGTGATATTTAGAAATGTAACTAGGTAAATACAATACCGCAAATGAATACACCGAATAATCGCCGGGTCTCCAATAAGCGTCAGTACTTATCTGTTCAAAACAGTTAATAAGCTTCGGGGGCTCAAATAAGAACTGGTCAGATATAATGATAGTAGGATCATATTTTGGTCACACGTTATCTCTAATAAACATTATTCTGTCAAATTTATTAAAAAAAACACAAAGACTTTGTTGTTTTTGGCATAATAAATTTTATATGATTTAGTTACATGTTTGAACTGTGAGCTTTAAAAAATTAAACGCCAGGCTCAAATAAGCGCTGACATTCAAAAACAAATGTTACGTCCCCGGGCGCTTATTTTCGGTATGTGTATTTTCAATAGTAAAATGTTCTCTAGCAACCAGTTTTTTGAAAAGCATACAGCTTGTAGCTACATATTATTTATTAGTACTATATAATTGGTACTTTAAAAAGTCTAAAATTTTGGATTTGCCCAGTTTTGAAAGGTGCGAAGTGTTGTATTTACACAGGTATACCTACATAGGTACACTAAAAAAGTGGTAAATACTTTTTAGTATGCCTTTAGAAAAAGCAATACTGTATCCTAGTGTGTGCTTAAGGGAAAATTTCAATTAATTGTATACCCCGTAGATTAGATGTGGAAGTGAATGACGTACCTAAATATATCATTAAATGTAATTGTCAACTATAAATTTGTTTTACGTATTTTTAATAATATAGGAAGAGCCTCAAATCCACACATGTCTTCAGCAAGGAAGGACTTACTTCAAAGTGTCCCTGTTTCTCCTCGCCATAGTCCTTGTAAAAATCTTTATTTTCTTACTGATGGATGATCAACCTGGACTAGTTTTTGGCGGGATACTTCTTGTGGCAGAAACAGCTCTTCGTGTAGCGGTCCTTTATTTTATTAAAGAATTTGTGGATGATCTTCGTGCTGAACTTCTTCTTTCCCTACCAGCGCCAACCTAAATTAAATATACAAAAAAACAAAACTAAATTCTAACTTCTAGTGCACCATCATCCAATAAAAAGAAATCAAAAATCAAAATTCAGAGAATTCCCTGACTTTTGAAGTCACATCCACAATGCAATGCAGACACCTTTAAATCACATCGTAAATCGTATCGTACCGTCCGTATCGCATTTCATCGCATCGTTATCGTAAATCCGACCACAAACAGAAAGTGTTGACTCCATTACTCCATAACTCTATCCTACTACCATATGACCCATATGTACTTCTACTAGCATTAATTGAAATTACATCTGCACACACACAGCTAAAATTAACATCCTATAAAATCATCACTCACAACCATAATATAATATAATAAAACTACTTTTCAAGGACTTTGCCAGTATTATTCAAAGTTTGCTCACCAAGTTCCGTCAACTGTATTCAAACTTCAAACAACCCATGTATGTATCGTGTTGTAGTAAATACAAATACAATTTAATTAAAATTAAGTCAGTGTATTTAAAGTTTAGATAAATAAAATTATTACATACGTTTTTGATTCAAATCCAACAAAGTTTTATTTTCCGGATTGTTCATCCCCCCTCCCCATCCTCACACTATTCCCTCGATTAAACCTATCGTCATGTCCCGCCGTGGTATATTACTGTACAAAGATCGTCGCGCATAAAAGTTAGGTTAGCTGTAATTAGTACACATAAATATGTATCAAGGTTGTTATAGGAAAATTAAAACAACACACGGGGTCCACCTGCAAAATCCTGTATCGTCTACTGTCTACATGATTTCTGGGAGTATATATTATTTTTACTTTAGAATTAAACCATTGAAAACTCCGAAATGAACGTTTTACTATACAAACTTAGTAAACTAATCGAACACAAAATTAAGAAATAGATAGGTACTCTGGAGAACACTTTCAGGTTGAAGAAGTATTTTGACTACTATTTTGTTACTACCTATACATATATACATAATAATTTACCAATATTCTGAAATACTTCACCAATTTTAACGAGTGATATACCATTCGAACGGCAATAATTAGTACAATCCAATTAACGTAAAGTTGTTAATGCAAAACTTATTTGATTTTTTTTTTAAAAACCCGTTATTTTTAAAAATATACCCTAACAGCTGTTGTATAGGCGGGAATTCAAAACAAAAAATACGTAATTTCTCTTTTTTAAAAATCTTTCAAACAGGGTCGGACGAAGGAATTGCTTTTAGACAGCAATTTGTTTCCATACGAATACCCCCATTTAGAATTTATTGATGGTTTTCTTTGGAAAAGTAAAATGTTGTATTTACATACTTTTAGAAAAGTTTAAAATGTTCGTATTACTTGATTCAGAAAAGTGCATAATGTATTATTTTCATGTTTTTTGGAAAGTGTTAAATGTTTTATTTACATGTTTTTGAAATGTAAAAATTTAATAGATTTATTTGAATGTTTTTGAAAAGTCAAAATATGATTTTAACATATTTTTGAAAACTCCAAAATGTTCCATTTACATTTTTTGAGAAAATTCAAGCAGCGGGGGCTGCCTGCGCTGGCCGAATTATCCGGCCCTGCTTTCAAACTATGCATTGCTCGTTTTTCTTATTTCTTGCTGGAGTTTTCAGTTTTCAGCTTTTTGGTACTGTGTGCTGCTAACAGATGTAGACCTACAGATTGCTTGATTAAAAAATTACAAAATAAGAACATGAAATATCAAATTTTAGATTTCGAAGAATGTTTCAAAAACTGCCTAATAATCCTGCTGATAAGGAACTTTGAATAATTTGAAAACTAGAATTGTTCGAATGTTTGTCAAAACCCCAGCTACCTCTAAATTAACTATTCTACTGCTGCCAAAATTGTTTTTGCTTTCAAATCATAGAAAAACTGATGCTAAAAAAATGTATATACGCAAAAAGTACGTAAACAGAATATGTACGTACCGTGTATCCTGTAATGGTACTCCCAGCGTCATATTCATATTTGGACCTTTCTGGTCCTCGTACTATTACAGAACCGCGTACTACCACATGATAGTATGTTAAATAGATCTGCATATTATTCAAACGAGGATCCCTTGTAATATTACAGATTCGCCCATTATTACAAGATATACGGTAGGTAAATATTGAGATAATATGTAAAATATTTCATGCACATAATGTGTATGCATGACAAGATACAGATATTCAGCACAATAAAAGAGACTCATCTCACGGTTCATTGGGAAAATTCAAAAAAAACCTGAGTATTTACAATTTCCATCCTAATGATCAACTAAATACCCGGTATTGCACGGCAGCTAAAGGTTGTTGCAAAAAACAAACACACCATGCCTCGAAAAAATTGTCTATATAATACCCATCCATACTTTGTCTATTTTTCTCGAAGGAAACAGAGACAACCAACCAGGGCTGCTGTTGAGTTGAACTTGCAGAAAAATTTGGCAAGCAAAATGCTGTTATTGCTAAAAAACTAAAACCTAAAAATATCTTTAATTCAAACAATTTAGCTTGACGTTCACTCCACCAGCAGGCAGACCCAGACCACTACCGCTCACCACACACAACGTTATTCGCCGTTCAAACGAAAACGAAATCGACGCGACGATCCGGCATTTTTAGCTGATGCCATATACCGTATATTCCCTATACGCTCAACTTAAATGTAGAAAAGGAGACAAGCTCAATTGCCAATAGTATAATATACTAACTAGTAAAGTTCTTAAAGACAGTAAACATAAACTCATATCCATGGGCTCACACAGTACATTGAACGCATCTCCATCCATACCAAATTCCATTCCGTATTTCTCACATCTATCGGACAGGAACGACGGAACCAGATTTTAGGAGTCGTACCGGTGACGGTACATGTAATAACGGTGATATTTAGTTTAAGTTAAGAGTTTAAAGCTAAAAGTGCTATTACACCTATCACACTCCTTTAGTTTTCGGCATATAATGATAGTTTACAAAAATAAAATCTCATACAATTTTTTTCAAGGTATTTTTTTTACGCATTTTTAATTTAAAAATCCGTTTTTATGTTTAATTAAATTCTACGACCACAATAGCTGATTTCTCGTTAATTTGTGTAAATTGAAAAGTTGTCGTTACATTAATAGTAAACGGGCAATTAAATACTCTACTGTTGTGAAAAGCAATAAGGAAGTACTACATAAAAGTTGCAATTCAAAAAACCAAGATTTAAAAAAAAATAAGTTTCTAGTAGAAATCTTTGCAAAAGCTAAAAATAATTGTAAATACGACATCCTTTAAGTTTTTAAAACACTGAAAAAAAATGTCTCATCTGAGCGTTTGGAGGAAAAAACCGCGATGTGAACTAATTTCAATTTTAGATGGCGTAAGTTTAAATTACAATTTTACTATTATACTTGTTAGATTTTTATTTTTAGACAAAATTGGACTTTGTATTATTGATTATTTATTTCATAGTTATTTTGTGACCCTTGAAATTTGAATTTAAAAAAAAATTTAGTAGGTTAATTATAGGAGGAAATGCCGACTATAATAAAAATACAGTGGTGTAATTAATTAGAAAATATTAAATTGTAATTTTGTAATTAAGTGAAATTGTTTACGTGCTGCGCAGGGCTTTGCAATTTTGACACTCGTCTTGTACACCTGCAATTTTATTCTTGAGGAGCGAAAGAGTCTGGAATTACTTCGTGGGTTGGTTGACATCGAGCAACGTAGGTGGAAATATTTATGATTAAAAACATATGCATAACATATTACATACCCCTTACAAACACATGTATGCAATCTAAACTCGATTAGGTATACTAATCAAATATAAAATCGTTTTATGCGTAATATTATACATTGCTAATTTTACATGTACACATTTTATGCAACAGATTGGGACGGCTACGTCTTAGTTTGGGTAACAATCTACCTATTCAACATAATACAATTCCTCATTGCTTTCTTACTTTTCAAATCTCTACACCCGGTAAGATATTTTGCAAAGTTACAAAGTATTTACATTTACTTCGAAAAATGAAAATGTGGAGATTTTTAATTTTTGAACTTGTGTAAATATTTTCCATATAGGCTTACCCGGATGGTTTGACAGTTCAATATAAAGCACAGCGCTGGCTTCGTTTTTCCTCACTGATTTTTATGCTTCTTTTATTCAAGTTTGTACTGTTTATGATTTATTTTGTCAAAGAAGGGAAAGTGGATGCAATTACCCTTTTGGTTTGTCTACTAGATATTATTTTTAGAATGGTAACTGTTTATATGGTAAAGCGCTTCGTGGATGATTTAAAGCTTCAGTTTCCTGTTCCTCCCCCAACAAATTTAGTACTCAATTTGTTTAAGAGGCGAGGACCCACCACCAGTGGAAACTCAGCTGCATAAATGTGTTACTTGCCAAACATATCAAATTTTAAATAATATGGGTTATACATATCCAGCAAAATTGTGAAACATGATATAATACTATATATGAATAATGATAAGGAATTATAATAAATTTTTAAACGTGCTAACAATATATTATGAATGTAATTCAATTATTCCAAAATGCAATGACAAGGTTGCGGTAGCTGTAAATTATTTCAAAATTTTATTCAGGTACAATATAGTTTTTTGGAGTGATTTTTGAAAATGTATAAACAACATACAAAATCAAAGAGGAGGATTCTCATTCTTCAGCCTTGCCCTTTGTTCACTCTCCTCCAAACGTCGAACGATTTTTGCAGGGTTTCCTGCTACGATACAAAAATCAGGTACGTCCCTCGTGACAACGCTGCCAGCCCCAATCACGACACCATTCCCCACTGTGACCCCGGGCATAATCATGGCTCCTCCTCCAACCCAAACATTGTCACCGATCGTGACTGGCTTGGAGTACTCGTACAAGAGACGCTCCTCCGGATCGTAAGGATGAGTTGCTGTGTAGATTTGAACTACTGGACCAGCCATGAAATTCTTTCCAATCGTCACTCGTGCATTGTCCATAATGCAGCAATCAAAGTTCATGAAACAATTTTCTCCAAAAATTATATTGTGACCATATTCAACACGGAAATTAGGCTCAATCCACACGGCATTGTCAGATTTGGGATGGAGTAACTTCCTCAAAATTTCTTTCCTCGCTTCGGGTAAGTGGTCCTCATCTGCCGAGTTGTTGTACTGTCGGATCAACTGCCGACTTCGAACCTTACACTGGAAAATTTCGGGGTCAGCTGCGTTGTATGGGTAGCCATTGTCCATTCGTTCTTTCTGGGTGAGGTTTTCATACTCTTTCGGATCTCCTGTCCAACTCCCAGTTTTTTGGGTTGCTGCGGTGGTTGTAGCCATTATATATTCTAACAAAAATATGAAAAAAATTAATTAAAAATTATCAACTTACATAATAATAAATAGGTAAAGCATAACCTATATACCTACCTAGGCGCTTTATGTATAATTATTAAAGACAAAAAAATTCTAATATTAAAAAAAATGAATACATTATAATAATTTTATTATAAAGTACGCCAATACGCATACGCTTATAGAATTTATTGAATATCATACCTCTTGCCAATGCGAATATCAAGGTCGAAGTCGAGACTGAAACTGACACACTCGACAATAAAACTGTAGGTATACCTAAGTAGACCTACAGGCAGAAAGCTTAAAAGTTTATCATGTCGAAGATTGCACAACTAACCACGAACGAACCAGAAGCCACTGATCACATCACAATTTAAATGATTGGAAAAAACTTCATTCAATCTTTAATCTACAATTACTGTGTAAGTGTGTAGTGCTGTAGTACTTTAATTAAAAGGAAGATCAAGTCACCGCGGATATGGTTAACCGCAAACCAAATCACGTATGCACGATGCAGTATAATATTATGGTACAACGTATGCAAATTCTGCGTCGGGAAAACTGCAAAACAACTGCAAATTTTTTATCGTGAGAAAATGTCTTTGAATGAAGTATATCGTAGCGAGACTTCTGTAGTCACTGTAGACTGTAGACTACACACAGGAGACATGCAATTTGGCGCGCTTAGTTTGAAACTTGATCCGGAGATCATGAGTCATGTAAATGTAGTAGTATTATAAGCATAGAAGATCCAAAATCTTGTGTTTCACGGTTCAACTTCTCAAATTCTCAACCAGCTTCTCCCCTTTTCTTCAGAGCGAAAATAGGAAAATAGAATCTGCAGTATCTTGTTCTTCAGCAGACTTATTTTTCCTTCTCTCCCTTAAGCTCATATTTTACTTACCATTTACATTTAAATTATATAACTCCTCATCCCAAGTTACCTAATATCTCAACTTAACACCCTCAACACATATTTGACACATCCGACGGACACCGATATAGATATCAAGACATCAACTATAAAACTAAATAAATTTATTCCTACTGCAAGTCATAAGTTGGAAGATATACTTATGTAGGACCATTACTGCAACCCAACGACAAATAGAAAATACAGTCGTCAGCCCATAAAATCCGGAGTCGTGTTTAATGACCTTTTCAAATCTCGGTTTCTATTGTCTATAAAATCAATATCAGTATCAATATACAAGGAAAAAGCATTGGAATTATATTTATTATAACATTACTACACCATTAAACATCACAATTCGCATTTGCTATTCTCCTATTCCCATCAACCGTCAAATCTTATTAAGCACATTATTCTATTCTTAACCTGCGTACCCACAGCATAAACCAACCAATCAAATTTGAATTGATTATCGCATGTACATAAAATTCGCATTCAGAATTTCGCAATTCACAATGATGATAGTGTTTATTGGGAGATATTCTTCTTTAGTGTCGGGATCAATGTTGCAATGAGTCTAAAGTAAAAGGAAATAGATACTGCTGACTGCAACTGACGTACTAACACAGCTTATGCCTGTTAAATCAAACATTGAAAGTGGAAGTCCAAATCAACAATCAAAGATCCTCAATGTTCATTGTTAGGGCGTGCCGTACCGATGGGGTTATCATATTATCGCCGTACTAACTTTTAGTTAGAACGTAAATATTATTAATTATCATAATTTCATCATTGTTGAAACTTTGAAAGAGGATGTTAGAATTATGGAAGACGACAGCAACACATCAGTAGTTACCGGAATCTGGACGCAGTCAGTTGTTAGTATCAAACTTAGTTTGAATTTCGAAATTGTTGAATATTATTGTGATTATTAAACTAAAAACTTGTAAAAAAATGTGGAAATTCGGTTGGAAATCGTTCTGATACTGACTTTACCCCCATCTCAAAAGTCAGGCAACAGGAAAATAGGCTTTAAATAAATCGAGCCAATAATTAAAGTTTGTCCGTGTTATGTCCGAATTATAATTATTTGGATTGTCATAATCTTCAGTCTTTGTCGTACTAATTACTAAAGCTTCAATCAGTTTGCCAAAATTTCGAATTTTCTGTTTTCTCGGTGAAAATAGTTAAATTTTTAAAGGTCAACGTCAACAGTGATCAGTGAATGTGATTTCAAAGTTTACCGATAAATTCCAAAGCTACCTTCCTACACCTAACTACCAATACCAATAATGTTTTTTAATTAGTTTGATGGTATAATCAAATCGAACTTACTACCTACATCTAGAAATCAAGTTTTAATAAAAAAAAATATGAGTACTCGAAAAGTGGATATTAAACTGTTACCTGTGAAAGCCCACTATTTCTTCTACTTTGGAGGTTTGTAAAAATAAGCCATCATTTTAAACTTATTCTTGTAGTGTTTTAATCCAATTGAAAATTACATGCTCATGTCATAACTGAGTTTGTAATTTTTCTTTTAATGTTTACACTCGTTTAGGAATATCTGCATTATGGCCCTTCGTCAACGTATTTGCCAAACAACTCGGGATATCATCTATGGGCGTGGGATTAATTTTCGGAGCGGCCCCCTTAGCTGGACTAACAGCCAAACCGTTATTCGGAGCAATTGCAGACCGTTTCAAGAAGAAAAAGATTACATTTTTATTTTTCATCTTGCTTAATCTTATGTCTTACTCCTGCATCGCTTTCCTCCCTCAGAAAAAACCTGAGCGTCCCGTCACTCTCGATTGCACTGACATTCAAACTTATATTAAGCAGTGTGGACCCAGTAATGCTCACTGCAATGAGTCCATCATTGAGTCCTTCAATAAAATTCAAAATAGGAATCGGGCACCCTCCCCAATCCTAAATAATACTTCCTACTCGACCTCGGGGATTCCATCCACATTTTCCCATGCCAGTTCGAATTCTGACCGTGCAGGATCCGCAGCAACAACTTCTACTGAGGATGGTCACCCCTTTGGGTCAGGGAATAGTAGGATAGGGATAGAGCATTGCAATGTGGAGTGCTACATTTACACTTACGAAGAAGGGTTCAAGTTCTGCTCCTCTATTCAGGGGAACAACGCTCCTTCCTCCATGTGTGATCACTCAGTGGGGAAGGATAAACGAAATCTGTCTAATCAACAGCAGGAGCAAAGTATGGACGCGGAATCGTCGTCAACTGAAAATGATAATGGCGAAGCAGAATATTACGGGGACTACGGTGTAGAACATGCTCATCCAACTATATTGAACTTTTCTGTCAACATTAAAGTAAGTATACAAAATACAGATTAAGACAAAATCGTAGATTATTAAAAACTAGAAAATTAAAACCACGATACTTCAATGTCGATGTTAACTACATGATGATGTTTGTTTTTATTATTAATTCTTGCAGATGTGGGATATAACATTTTTAGAGAATTCTGATAATAACAATAAAAACTGTCTGAATTTGCCCGTTGAGACCGTGACGTTTGCCAGTGAAAATGAGAAAGTAGTTGGTTTGTACTGTGATCCAAGAGCGACTCTCTCCTACTGTTTCATCCATTGTCCGAATAATGATGCCTTAAATTTACACATGGAAAGAATACTCGAAGATTATGATATTTATGACTCTGTCAATTTTTGGTTATATGGAACCCTCGTCATTTTTGCATTTGTAGCCATGGCTGTTGTCTGTTCCATTGGAGATGCTCTTTGCTTTCAGATCTTGGGTATCTACTAATCTACTTTACATCCATTATAATATATTTTTGCTAGTAGATAACTTTATTGTGTAGCTGTATTTCAAGCGTTCCACAAAAATTTTCAGTAAGAATTCATTTTTGTATCGTAAATTTACTTTTAAGGCGACAAGCCGGAAAACTATGGAGCTCAAAGGCAATATGGAGCTATTGGATGGGGCATGTTTGCCCTCATTTCAGGGTACCTTATCGATACGTACAGTGCTGGTAAACTGCTGAAGGATTATACACCCGCATTCTACATGGTTGCGGGTCTTCTTATTCTAGATTTAGCTGTATCCTATAAATGGGATGTAAGTAATGTTTTAAAATTGTGTAATTTTAAATGCTATTTTAATTTTACTAATAATTTTTAAATATGTAGCGTGAACAGAAAATAAACCATGCTTGCAAAACTTATGCTCGAATTATTGAATATTGTAATTTATTTTTAATTTTCAGATAAAAGAATTAGAAAAACCCAAATCCTTAAGAAGGAATGTGAGTACTTTATTAACTGATCTCCGTATTATTGTGTTCATTGCTGCGTGCATTATTGTGGGCATGTGCACCGGCCTCCAGTGGAATTTTCTCATGTGGTAAAATCAATAATACTAAAATAAAACCTATTCATTATATATAATACTTTTTTAAACCAAGTAGCAACATAAGTACATGCTTTTAAAATTAATTTATTTGTGACGTAAACTCAAAAAAACCAATACAAATGATGTTTTCATGTTTCTATCGACATAATTAGCATATAAATTTAAATCTTATTTTGTTGATTGAAATAGGTACGTTGAAGATTTAGCTTCGTCCGTGACTGGAGAAACCTGTGACGTTCATGATAATCATATAAAGACCCTTCAAGGGCTTATAAATGCCGTCCAATGTTTCCTTGGGGAAGTTCCCTTCTTTCATTTCTCTGGATGGTTCATTAAGAAGTTTGGTCATGTTCATTGTATTACGATGGTTTTGGGTGTATTTGGTATAAGATTTATCATATACTCCTTACTCGTCAATCCATGGACTATTCTACCCGTTGAGATTCTTCAAGGACTAACTTTTGGAGTATTTTATGCCACTATGACTTCCTACGCGAATGAAATCAGTCCAACGGGCTCATCTGCAACTGTTCAAGGCTTGGTCGGTTCTGCTTTTGAAGGGCTAGGTAAGAATTTTAAATCATTAATGAAATATATTTTATTCATGCGTTATTAGTTGTGTAGAATAAATGCTGGAATATGCTTTCCTTAGTTTATACGAATTTAGTTTTCAAAATGAAATGATTCGTCGTTGTATATTATTATGTGGTAATTTCTGCCTGGGGGTGATTAAAATTGATTATTGACTCTTTCGTCCTTGGTGATTGCTTTTATTTTTAGGTGTGGCTGCTGGAAGTCTAGTTGGCGGTTTAATGTTTCATTCATACGGAGGTCGGCGTGCCTTTCTCATCTTTGGATGTGGCTCTCTTGTTTTCTGTTTTCTTCACTTAGTTGTCATGCTCGTGCTACAACGAGATAAAAACTACAGAGGTGTTCCATTAGGTATTATCCCATTTCTCGTTATCTCTCACCTAAAATGCTTAAAATGTGTACCATCGATTATTTCAAATCTGATTCATTTTTTTTCTTCCCATTTCACTATACTTTGTTTTAAACTTTAAAAACTATCAAAAATAGAGCGTATACCAGTGACGATAGCGATTTACATACGTGCATAATATATGATATAATTAGTATGTATGTATAACATGGGAAGTACATTAAGTACATTAAACCTATGTAATACGTATATACGTACCTATGTACGGCATTAAAGACGTCAAGGTCAGCCATTACCATTTTACTTCTATTTAAACTATTAACGTAAAATACGTATTATCCAAGTTCAACTTAATTGCACTGGTTTTATTTTATTTTGCGTTTAACTAAAACTGGGTAAGTAAATTACTTGGCCAGACCCATTTTCAGCATCTAGCATGAATACACTTACATATCGTTTATGAAGAATCAAAATGATCCATTTCCAATTTAAGCTAGAAATTAAAATGAGCTACTTAATAAAAAAACACTAAATTAAATGGAAGCGTAAAATGTTAATTATGAGTCTGAAAAAAGTGCAATATGTTGTATTTATACGTTTTTGAAAAGTGTAAAATGTTTTAATTACACGCTTTTGAAAAGTGTAAAATGTTCTAATTACACGTTTTTAAAAAGTGTAAAATGTTCTAATTACACGCTTTTGAAAAGTGTAAAATGTTCTAATTACTCGTTTTTGAAAAGTGTGAAATGTTTGAATTACACGTTTTTGAAAAGTTCTATATGTTCTATTTACATGCCTTAGGGATTACCCGATATTCATAATATATTGTTTGTAGATAGTACATTTCGTATTTAGTTAAAAATGGATATGGACCATTTTGGTTGTTCACAGACGATATGCAACATAATGTTGTACGTAGTAACTATGGCGTCATCCCCTTTGAAAGTAATAGGTGTACACCTTTTTAAGGAATTACATATTATATAATCAATAATTTATTACAATATTTGTTGATGCACTGACTGTGAATGCGTATAAAAATTTGTCTTCCAAAATCTGTGTAAGTAATTTATTTTTATTTTTAATTTCACAGGCATAAGAAATCCTGAAGGCCAAGAAATGCGTCAAATTACTGCTTCAAACTTGGATGTCGACAGTGAATGACAGGAGGAGGAAACTTCACACGCTTCGTCGTCAGCCCCGCTGACAAATTGTACCGTGACCACTGCTGTCAAAGCTGCCGGCAGCAGTGGGAAGGTACATAAGCAGAGCAGCGTATGAGGTTTTAAAACAAGAGTTATTATCATCGAAAATCAAAATCAAGTATTTTACAACAACTACAACACTACAACAGTCGGAAAGAAGCTGGAGAAAAGAACGACACCAAAGTCAAAGGCAATTAAAATTCCTTTACAAAATAATGTATAGGTAAAGAAAATTTGAAGCAGCCCGTGAAGTACATTTTTTAGTGATTCATGAATAATTCAAATCCCAAATCCAATCCAGTCCAACCCAGAAGTCATGGATTTCGGCTGAATTAATTATTCATGGTTCCTAAAAAATGTATTGGAAATGAAACTGGTGAACAACTATGTTAATTATACATACAATTAATACCTGAAGTATTAACTTTAATTTACAATACAATTATCTAGTTTAACATTTTGAATTTTAAATTTTAGACTTTTTTCCATTTCATGAAAATGAATTGCAAAACGGAGAGAGCTTTATATATATCTTATTATTATTCCTATGTTTACCTTCCATTTTCTGTCTAGCGTTAATATTTTAGGGTTGTTAGTTTCATTTTATAGTAATTTATTAATTGTTCCAGATACTGGTAACATTTTTAACTCATGTTTTTTTTTATTTTTCAGTTTTTATTTTTAATTTTCTTAAACTTTTCTGTTTACTTTTTATTTGCGCTGTATCGCTAATTTAAAAGTTCCTTCCTAATCCCTGTAAGTAGGTAATTATGTGGCCCTATATTTGACATGCGGGGGGACACTTGCCAAAGTTGCCAACATGTAAGTACTCTGTTTTTTACCAGAAATACCACAAGGGATTATTAACTATTTATTGCTGCTTTTAGTCATGTTTTAAAATGGAATGATCTAGGATTGAACAATGTTAAACAAGTTCAGTGTTCGTATTACATTATATTTTAGTATTAATTAATAATTTAGACTCAATACTCTATGCATTTGTTTTTGTCATCTTAATTACTAACACTATAAAGTAATTTGGACAATATATTTAATATAATATTTACGTACCATATAACAATTACAATTTTTGCAAATTAGAAAATTTTGTAAAGCAGTGTTGAAGGTTTAAGTACTTTATTTATATAGATAGATTAAATCGTGCGGTTATAGCGTGTGGTTGATAGTTGACAAATTAGCAAAATAATATGCTGTAAATGGTAATTTATAATTATTATAATAATATGAAGTTATGTTTTTCAAAGAAATCAAATCTTAAAAATAACTCGTATGTATAAAACAAAATACAGATACCTATGTAAAGACAAGGACTCGGACAGTAATAGAGAAGATTTTAAATAGCAAATGTACACTCTATTGCACTATCAATCGTGAGTCTTCATGCTACTAATAATTATGTACTTAAAATGCATTGCAATACAACTTAAATGAACTAACTATTTACAATTACATACGATACTATACATAAATCGCTAGACTAAAATTACATAATATATTGTAATAAGCTTAAATTATTATACACAGAAAAAAATAGTGTTGCTTTCAGTCAGCCAACTAAATTTTTAGATAAAAAAATACCAACTACATAACTATATGCGTAAGTTGTATGTACTATAACTATAGTACTGAGTAGCTTTGTGGCTGCTACTATAGCTATTTAGATTTGGAGGATTTGCGAATCCTAGAATTTTCTTGTTAAAAATAAGATACCGACAAAATAAATATTCAAAAAAATTACTAAATGTAAAAAAGTTTTACGAAGACTTTCCATCTTTCAGGGGGGTATAAAATAATCATATATATATATAAAAGATATAACATTATTATATGCGTATTATATATAAAACATACTATTATTATGATGTACCCATATGGATGCAGTGCACTTAAAAAAGACGCTCATTATTGTGATAATATGCAGTACACAATTTTACCTCTTCATTTTTACTACAACAGTGTATGAAAAACATATTGTATTAGTAGAATTTACATGTCCCTTATTATTCTTTGTATTGTATGTAGGTATATTAGTTGTGTTTTTTAGACCATTTATAGTAGTAGTAGTAGTACAGGACTCCGTATTTAATAGTATTACCTACACATACTTATTTTTGATCAGTTATTTTAATGATGTTGTAAACAGCAGTAAACAGGATGTACCATTATTATCTGCGTTTAGTATTTTTTAGCAATTATTTAGCAAAACTATTATATGCATTTTACAGCTGTAGTAAGTTGTAATCATTTTTTGTAATTATATAACTAAGTAGGTATTTAATGTAGAAAGCTCATAGAAGAAACAGAACGAAGAACTAGAAACTTAAGTCAACTTTACTCAAGCTAAAAAACTAATAATAATTAAAAAAAACTATTAATAATTATTTAGACTTGATTGCCATTGTTAAAAGTAACGCAACAATAATAAATAATTTTACACTGTTATTCATTTTTAACTTAATTTGTAATAAGTACCTACAAAAATTATTATGAAACACAATTTACAGTAGCAATGTTTTTAAAACTAAATTTTATAGTGAGGGGTGTATAAGTAGGTTATAGCTATGCTAAAAGGGTCGACTGTAATAATTTATTATAAAACTACAACAAAACAAACTATAATTAAATAGTTTGGATGCAATATACAATAACTATACAATATATTATGTAATACATATGCAAAAAAAAGAGTGCGATATAACTAAAAAATTAATATACTTAGCTAAAAATGCAAAATACGTATATGAAAAGTGTAAAATGGACAGAATATATTATAATAACATTATAGTATTTTAGGAAATTTTTGATACTACCCTTGTTTCTTCCTATTGCTACAAAAAACTGAATTACAATGTAATGTATAGTTAATACATTTTTAATTTAAAATGTAAGGTTGTTAGTCTAATGATATTATTATGTTCACAGTTTGAATTACTGACTGAGTTCCCTCATTTGAATCTGTTAGTTTTTGTTGGATTTTATAACAATAGAGACACGGGCATTTCGTTCAAAAAAATTAACTCATTAGATTTTAAGGAAATGCTGCAGAGGTATGATTACGAATTATCATGTAAATTAAAACCTAAAAAAATTACTGAATAAGTATGTATAGCCATTAGCACAGTTTAAACTATACACGCTAACATAAAAAAAACTTGTACACTAAAAAAAGGTGACTAAAAAAATTGACTCACTCAGTCAATATAGTTGCTCGTTGTTGTTAGTTATTTATTCATATGAGACTCCCATAGCTTTAATTGAAAACATTAGTTTTAGTTTGTTGTCTATACTGTTTAAGCGTTATTACGAATTAATGTGTATGTTAAGTAAATTATTAATAAATGTTAATAAATTATTGTCAACACAATGAACTGGCTAATGAAAAAGTCGTCCATAATAAAATACTTGCCAGGTGTCACACCAGAAGACGCCACAAAATCGCAATCGCTACACCGCCATCGCCGTCGCCAACGCAACGCTCTATAATAATCTCCACTCAGAGCTCATCATCACCAAAGTCAGACAGTCGTGATTTTAAAATTAATGCAGCAAGCTTTTACGGAAAAATATCAAAAATTTGCAAGCAAATATTCCTAGAATTTCAAGCTTCAAGAAGTCAAATTATTAGTAATTTAAATGCAGTGTGTGTGTGTGTCTTGGTAGGAATTTTGTGATTGTTTGTAGATGTGACTATGCTTCTAAAACATGCTTTTACAAGGGGAAATAACCAGGTGACTGCAAAATTAGTGAAACTGGAGCTACAAGACATTAACCGTGTCAATTTACTCGTTGGTATCTACAAATAAAATGTATAACTTTAAGTGTTATAAACATTCGAGTTGAAGTTTCAATTCCAGCTATAGGCGTATTATTATGAAATATTTGTATTTAAAATATTTTGTCTCGTTTTTTTAAACATTGAGTTTACAAACATTCGTATGTGTCATTCGAAAGCAGCTCGGAATTCTTTGGCAGATGACGTATGTCAAATTTGTTAATTGTGTATGCACTCTAGAAGGCTTTAAACTTTTCTCAGAAAGAAAAAGAAATCACAGAAAATTAAAATTGTCAATAGAGAGTATCGTACTTGTGTAAAAGGTAAAATTTCTGTACATTTTCTTGTGTTTTACTAGAATTGCACCTAGCTGGGATTCCCTCTTTAACGGCGACATACATATTTCAAAAGTTACCTAAAATATAAAAATTGAAAAAGATAATGTAATAGACTGTGAGCAGGGTGAGAAAATAAAAATAAAATAAAAGTTAACGTTTGTGATTGTTATATGATGCGATCATGAGTGGAGTATGACTAGCTACTTACAAAAAACCGTGCATTCATTTCATTTATTTACTTGGGGGACACATAAATATTTAATCCATAGTATTGCTCATAGTAAATCATCAATTTACTTGCGTATTAAATCCTTGACTATTTTTTTAGAAATTTTTAGTTTTTAGACATCCTTGGCAGTTAATAATACACTCACTATTTAGGACATCCTTGGGTTTTTAAATACATCTAGCTTTAAACGTATTAACTTGGTCTATGATGTTTGGAGTTTGGATACCTGGATATTTGGATACCCGTGACTTTTAATGTACCATATAATATCGTCTATGAAGAACCAAAATTACCCATTTCCAATGTATGCTAGAATTAAAATGAGCTATGTCAAAAAAAAAGACAGTAAATAAGATACATGCTTACAACAATAAGACTACATAATACTATTATTTCTTAATTAGTATGTATTCTTTATTTTGTTTAATCACAAGTTTTTAAAATGAGCAAATTGTTCCATTTAAATGTTTTTAAAAAGATTAAAATGTCTTATTTACATATTTTTGAAAAGGCCAAAATGTTCTATTTAAGTTATTTTTAAAGTGTAAAATATTTCATTTACTTGTTTTTTGAAAAATACACAAGGTTCTATTTACTTGCTTTTAACATACCGTATTTCCTGAAATAGTACACGGGTCTAAAATAGTACACGGGCCTGTATTACTACACGGGTCTAGCAGGACAGATTTTGAATAGTACACGGGTATGTAATAGTGCACGGGTCTATAATTGTACACGGGTCTGTTATTGTATACAAACCTATGGTTTTACACGGTACCACGCTTATCCATGGGTTTTTAGCTGTTTATAAGGTTTTCCACTTGGCATTCTCTACATTATAATATTTGAACCACAAATAAAATATATTGCAGCCTAACCTTTACGCTTTCGTCATTCAACCAAATTTTAATTACTGTCACCGAAATGAACCGACGGCTTATCTAGTGACTTAAGTAATTTAGAAACTCCAATCGAGTTAGATTTAACATTTTGCTTGAATTTTTATGAAGTTGATATTGGTCTTGGCCATTGCACAGCCAAGGTTATTTGCATTTTCTTTTTTGATAACTTTGTTTGTGTTAATTTTAATTCAATAAGTACGTCCTAGGCAAAATATAAAGTTTAATTTTAAGTTTAGTGCAAATAAGTTTTAAATAGTAGGTAATTCTAATTGGATTCATTTTGCCAAGAACAGTTGATTTACTGTGTTACAATAAATTTTCATATCTGCTAATTTGTAGGTTCACTTTTGTTTGCAGATTCAGTCAAATTCACCATATGAATTTGATTCTTTAATAACATTAAGTTGAAATTTCATTTAGAACACGGGCCTGTAATAGTACACGGGCCTGTTTTAGAACACGGGTCTGGGAGGTCGGAATTTGAATAGTATGTACACCCCGTGTACTATTTCAGGAAATACGGTACTTGTTTTTTAATGTATCTTTGCCAATCGTACCCTGACTAGTCGTACCCTGACTATTCGTACCCTGGTCCCAGTCGTACCCTGACTGAGGTACTATTTTATCATTGCCAATAAAAGTTTTAAAAATGTATTCAAGGAAGGATGTGGAGATCGTTGGATACTCTTAAAATTTTACTACAAGCATTATTTCGAATGGGGTACGAATGGTCAGGGTACGACTGGCAAATGAATCTTTTTTAACGATATCCTTGTGTTTTACATATTTTTGGTGATACGTTTTTCATGAAGCAATTAATTTTTTTCCTTCGTTACACGATATATCTAATTTCCTTCTTTTATAAGTGTATTTTGCGTACCAGTCCAATTTGCATACTACATAGAAGTTATTGGCGATGCAGCGTAAATCAAAATGTATGAAAAAATATGGTGCCAAAAGTAAAACCATTAAATAAAAATTAAGCAAAATGATAACTTGAAAAATTAAAGACGTTAAGGGAATGCAAAAACAATTAAATGACACATAAGAGAACTCAACTGACCGTGGAACAAATGGACGTTTATTTATTCATAATATAATATTAATCATATTCACAATATATTTTCTATATGTATGCACTTACGTATTTGATTTTTGTAAATTCTTTATGACGTAACTATTCATTTAATGTACTTGTAATTTAGTGTAATTTTAATGTTACTCCTAATTTTTATAATAATTACCTTTTTCTCCTTGTTTTTTTACCCATCTTGATTTTTTTTGTTCATCTATATTTTTTGGATTTGATTCTAATTTACGTACTTAACTCTTTTATTTGAATTCTACCGAGAAAACCGCCGGACCGAATCACCGATTACCAAGTTCCGAAATAATTATAGCTTTTAGTTAAAACAAAAATAACCTGTACAAATTAATTTTGTCTCACATTTCTTTAACTCATCAAATACAGATTTTAATTAAAATATTTATCATTGAAATTCTGTTATATTCACTATTAATTTTTGACAATGTTTTATAATATAGTTACATAGATTACAATTTGATTCAATTATTTAAAGTGTCCCATCATTTTGTTAACATTTTCTTTACAAAAAAAACAATTAAGATTACTTACACATAAAGTCCCGGCAAAAATTATATAGGGAAAAGTACGCAAGTATAACATTACGGATTTCACAGACAAGGTTTACAGAATTACTGTTTAACTGTCACACGGTTACTGTTTAATATGTGGCATATGGTTTGGTTTTGGTTTTGGTAACGGTACCGGTACCGGTATGGATTGATGGGATACTATAAGGTAATATTTTTTTAAATATATATATACTAAAAACTAAGTACGTTTATAATATTGTATATTATTTTTAGATTATATAGTTAAGAATTAGACAAACATTTTAATAATTTTACATATTTTTTTATTAGTCTATGCACTTTTATACGGAAATAATTATTAATCATATTAGTTTTTACTTATATCATCCACCATTTTATAAATGTCAAATTCAAACAAATTTTTCACTTTTTTTTCTTCTATTTATCTATACAGTTTGCAAAAGGGCTCTCTTAAAATTAACATTATTTTTCTGCAATTGTTGATTTTATTTTTTTAAATTTGCATTTGGTAAGATGCAAGTTATAGATTTTGATTTTTCAAATTATTTTTGTGCAGTTTCTTTTTGCCCGGGTCGTTCACTTCTATTTTTAATTGCATCCATAATATTTTAGAAAATTATTCACAAACATAGGGGTCAAATTTTTATTAAGATTTCAAATCCCTTGAAACAAATTTCCAACTTGAAAAATAATTCGAAAAAAAATATTCACAAATCATAACATATCCCGTAAAAGTGCATTGCATTGTATATGGTCTTAAATACTATTACTATTAATTCTTAGTATGCATTCTTTATTTTGCAAACCTTCTAAACTTGTCACTTTGCTACGTAGTTAATTGCTACATAGATTTAAATTGTATAATATATGTTACGACTAAAATTACTTGTTGTATATGTTATTTGTATATATGTTTAAATATATTAGTTTACAATTAATTATAACGCTAGGTTTTAAATCTACACTAAATAGTTTATAATCAATACAATTAAAAGTCTAGGTCAGCTTGGAATGTTGATATCATGAGATTTTAATAGTTTTTTTCTTTCTTTTTTTTCAAAATTATAATGTACCACCTTTCCGCCTTTTCTTCCACATAAATACATATGTAATTTCTATTGCGCGCTATTTTTTTATAGTCAATCGAAATTCTATTGCGCCTTTTGTTTAAATAAAATTGCATCGAAATCAAAAACATTGGTCATCGTAATAACCAAGACAAATGACCTTTGTCTCAATGTCCATGAACTTTGCCTCACTATATATATATATTGTGACTTGACATTTTTTCTTTTAAAAAGAGACACCAAGTCAAAATGTTTTGATACGACAATATAACGACCGAATTTTTATATAGCGTATAGCGAGATATCAATAATCGATATTTAAAGGTAATAGTAATTGGGAGGAAATTGTAATAATTAATTTTTATTTTTAAATCGAATAAACAACAGTTTACGAATTTCATTAAATTTTGTCTAATAATTTCTATATAATTTTACTAAGTAATATTAATTAATTAATTAATTTTTGTTTTTATGTAAGTAAGTAATGCAATTTAAAAAAATTTTCACGACTGCTTTTCATGGCATTACAAAGACCAACCAGTACGAGTAGTAGTAGTAGTAGTAGTAGTAGTACCAGTGTCAGCATCAGTATATTTGTGTGTTTGTGTCTGTGTGTAGATTTTCTATATAATTAATAATTAATTAATAACTTACATATATATGTACGTAGATGTAGTGTAGTGTAATGTAATAATTTTAATTATAATTATACACGTATGTATGTACTAATAATACAAACGGTACGATACGACGAGTACGACAATAATTACTACATGTAATATTATGTAATTATGTATATAGTAAGTTATACGCAGTATTGTATTGTATAGTGTTCATATCATTAGACTATGTTAGAGGCAACCGGTGGGTGTCACAGAATACAGGAAAGAAATTAAATTCATTAGTTATGTCATTAATTACTCACTCAATTTACTTTTTGTTTTTATACTATGTATGTAGGTATGTAGTTTTACAATTATGGAGATGATAGGCTGAGGATATCTACTTATGCAGACGACAGCAAATAATTAATTTTTTTAAACACTTTCCCGCGTCAACTCAATACCTATGGATAGATTACCCCCGTAATTAATTAATTGGTTTCCACATTAATGATTTACCAGAACCAGAAATTTGTTACGCAATAAGCGTAATGCAACTTAAGGTAGTATCCATACCTACTAGTACAAAAAAATAATACATGATTAATTACTTAACGTATTTGATCAAAGAGTACGCGGACCTCTAATAGTACGCGAGTGTTTAAAGGTGCGAGAGCTATAATAGTTTGTGGGCTTCTAATTGCACACGGGCCTTTCATAGTACTGATAGTACACCGCTATATATGGGCAATTAATAGTACTCTCGGGTGCTTGAACGTTCGGTGGCCGCAGTAATTAATAGTACTCGGGTTATTCAAAGTGCGTGAGACTATAATAGTATGGGGGCCTTTAATAGTACTCGTGTAATTACATGTGCGTAAAAATCCTTGGATATTACTTGGGTTATTAAAGGAGCGCGAGCCTAGTACTAGAGTACTGCGCAAAATTTTCTATTCGTATTTTTGTTCATTAACAAATAATGTTTCCGAGAGGTCAAAATGTTGTCGTCGTACTATTCGAACAAATACGGTAAGTTTGCAAGATGTTGTTTGTGGTTGTTGATTATCCTACATCGTATATAGTTTACATAGTAGTAGAGCCTTATATTATAGTATTCAATTTAATCCTTCTAATTTACTTATAACACTTTTACAGTATAGTAATATTAAATACCACAAGTTTGACATTTGACATTAATGTTATATTTTCTATACAGAATTAATTAGCCATTGTAACTATATATATGTTAAGCCTATATATAGAGATTAAGACATACACATATGCAAGTAGTACGTAGCTGTAATTTAATTTATGTGATTTTATATACTGCTGTATAAGATTAATTAAATCTACGATACTGATTTCATACTGGATTTTTTTTTACTAGCGTCCATAACAACCGTGACTACCACTAATTAATTACGCGGTATAGTATTGGGCCTGTGTGGATGTGTGTGGGTCGCTTATTAATTTCTATTTAATGATTAATTTGGTGTTTTTTACATTAATTTTGTGTTAGACTGGTCATTACACATTTTCCACGATAAAATAAAATAAAGCGGGAAATTTTTAAAATCCTATAGTCTAAAATATATATTAAAAAAAACATAAAAATGTTTCAAAATTTTCAACGTCATATGTACGTCATACGCCAGCAGCCACTTAGATTTCTTTTTCTTAGCAATTTTTTTTACATATGCAAAATACAGACTTTCACATCACTCAAAAAGGTCAAGCATCTTTTCTTATGTAATGCTACTACATACGCTATAGTTATGTACTACGTAAACTTTTACTACAGAATACCTTTATGTTTTTACCTACTTTAATTTTGAATTTTGACCGAGAATGGAATTTTGAATGTCGATATTTTTATAAACTATGTTTTTTTTTCTTCTAAATACGAGACCAAGTTTACATCGATTTTTTGATAAGGTGATTCTTATATAGTATTTTGTATTATATAATTATTTAGGTATATTATATTTACACACAGTAATCAGTGCAGATATGTAACAATCATCAGATATTATCAATTATTATGGTGATACAGACGATCAAATCAAAATTAAACCAAATCAAAAATGAAATTTTTTATGTTTCTTTTTTTGAAAATTTAAAAAAAAAACAAGGACTTTTTTTCTATATTTATATATATATATAGAATTTCTCAAAATGTTTTTGAAATATTAAACTCATTTCTTTAATGGAGGCTGTCAAGCTGATATTCATTCACAATGTACAGATATAATATTTATATTTACATAATTTTTTTTTGAATTGTAATGGTTATTTTCCCAGACTATACTGAATATTATTCTATGTATTTTACCATATATCCCTATATTTTTATTTTGTTTTTACTTAAAGTGTAAGATTATTATTATGTTTATGTAAATACATGTTTTCATTGCCATTATCCGCATTTTTGCAATTTTTTCATTTTGGGGTTCCAAAATTTTTTGCATTATATTTTTTTTCTCTTTTCACAGTCACATATAGTATAGTAGATTGACAAATTTGACAAACAGGTGACAATTTATATCTATAGAATTAATTAATTTTTCATAATACTATATTATATACTATAGCTATATATTTATAGTAAATAGTATAGGGTAATAATATACGCTTGCGTGTCACAAACTATTTTGATTTACGATTGCCCTTATAAACTGAGTGCTGAGATTTTTAAAAGGATTTCAACGAAACAGCTCAGAGATTGAATGTCTACTTAATCAAGTATCATTAATTTCAAAATAAAAAACTTTAAATTAAATAGTAATCTGCATTTGATTTGCTTTACCGCAGTTGTCGTCTATGAATTAAATTGATATCAGTATTATATTCTTTTAATAATTCTTTTATTTTTCCCGAAATTTCCGTCACATGTAATTTTATTTTTTTCCCGGACTTACACATTTTACGATTACTATTCAATTTTTAAAGTTTCGACAAATGTTTTTAAAAGTGCTAAGTAAGTAGTAGTCCTACAACAGTAGCAGTTTAGGGGTTTCATCTTTACATTTTTGGAATTTTACTTCGAATTAATTTAGGTAGGTTACAAACGCGGGCATTTTAAATTTTCCAAAGAAATCAAAATTTAATAATTTGAAATTTTTAGTGGGAAAGCGAATTTAGCTGCGTCATTAGTGTGTGTAACGATCCTTCAAAAAGAACAACTCTCAGTTTAGCGGTCTCATTCTTGGTAAAATCTGTTGTATGAGTTTTTGTTTACATTTTTAAAATTTAAAATTTTTACACAAACAAGGTCACGATTCACAACAAACAACGTAAGACTGACATAAAAATGCACACTACAATTTATAGCCAGAGCCGTGTATATTATTAATTTTAATTTTACCTTCATAATAATAATAATAGTAATTACTTACAAGATAATAACTATATGTATTACATATGTTGTAACATTTTTTTTGTAATATTTTGTTACCTGCAAAAATCATTGTCATTCATTTCTCATTTTTCTCTTACATTTTTTATAGCATCATCGTAGTAAGTAAGTAAGTAGGTCGTCTCGCATGTATTTTTTACTGTTGTATTGGGTTTGTAATAATTATTATAGTAATAATCAAATCGTATTTTTATTTTATTTAATTATTGTAATTTTTAATATGGAGCTTCACTATTCAAAGGAGGTACTATATAAAAGTCCAAGTGCCATATCATACATACACACAATATAACTCGTTATATTCAGTATATATATACTAAGGGAAAAACTATACATAATGTATTTAATAATAATGAATTATTAAAGTAGTTACATTAAGTTGCAAAATGTAAATTGTATTTTCAATTGTAAAATAATACGTTAGACGTAAAAGGTATATGACATAATGTATATATGTATAGAAGAGGTTAGTAAATGCACACATCATAGTTACATATACAACGTGCTGTCTATATATAGCAATAACTAACCTTCATTTTAATTGAATTGTAATTAAGGTAAAATAATTAGTTAATCAGTAATTACCAAGACATAATATTATGGAACATATACATGTATTAAAATTCCCGCACCTGCCAAATCAATTATTCGTTAATGCTGAAGCATATCATTAAATTATGTATGTAATTATATATTTATATGGCACATATAAAAAGCAAAAAGAAAAAAAAATTGAAAATAATTAATTTCGAATTTTCACATTTTTTTTCAACACTCAAAATTATATAATCTGTGTTTGTTTACATAAGGTACCATTCAAAACTTTACCTTTATAATATTCTATACAGATTTGTTTTTAAAATTTATGTTTTTAAAAATCCCGCCTGCCTACTTACTTAAAAAATCCCATTTTGGAAATTTTGGAATTTTGGAATTTATTACAAAAGCACAAACGAAATAAGCCAGTTGTGCAGCAGCAGGACTTGAGACTAATACATTTTTGTGTGTGTGTGTATTGAACACATAACCGAACCCCCAAATGAAAATAATCAAAATAATAATTACGACCTAACCAAAAAGCACTTTTGTGATGCTATTTCCCGCCACAAAATTTTGAATGGCTTTGAATTTCCCACCAATGTATTAGTAACCCAGATAACAAAAAGATATTACTTACTTAATTAGGTACAATTTACAATTAATAATAATTCACACAAAATTAATATGTATTGATATTAATTTGTTAAACTAAACTATAAGCTCACGGTGTCAAATAAAAATGAAATATTTTAGGAGGGAAATTTTCAATTTTAAGTAAGTAAAATAAATTGAAATTAAAATATAGAAATATATATCATTAATTCACAGGGATACAGTGGTATTTTTAATATAGTAGTACAATGGGTAAATAATAAATTTTTTTGCTAATTTGCAATTAACACAACCAAAGAACATATTATTTCATTATTTTTGGTATATATAATTATATATATATATGTATGTATATAAAGGAGACTATTATATTATGTATATCATAACTATGATTAATTAATACCTATATTTTTTATTAATTATATACCTATATATGACATATGACATATTTTGTTTTCCAATATAATACGAGAGATATCGAATGGGTTTTTTTTAACTGCATGTAATTTTATATCCCAAAAATCCCAGGTTACAACCATTTATAGCTATTATATTTTTATATCCATTCCACAGAGATATCTATTTGGAAATCTGTCACAAATATTTTGTTTAGCAAAATAAATTTTGCGATAACTAAACTATATATGCATAATGTGTAATACATATTAAAGAATAATCATTTCATATCATGGAATTTATGTTTATTAAAATTAATATAAGCTGCATTAAAGAAAAACATTAAATGATTTTCTTAAATAGTAATTACCTGCCAAGTCGAGAATTTGATTTAAAATTTTGCTATTTTGCAAACTTTGGCGTGTACTTCAATTTTTTCAATGAAGTTGAAGTTGCCCACAAATAAGCTGCCTGCATTTCAAAATAAAAAATTATAAACCAAATTTTTAGGCATACATTATAACAACTGTTTTGCCCCTTTGTTTGCATTAGTAACGTTTTTTCGTAATCGCAATTCGTAACGGTAATTCATTGTAATTAAAAGTAACATAGTAAAATTTTAATGGATATATATATGGGCTATGATTATTCTTTTTTGATTGGTTGTCCCTTATTGGTTTACCAGTGTTTTTCATCTGTATGAGATACATCCCATACAGACACAGTAGTATCTGCAGAATTTTCCAACTTTCCTCTTTTTTAAATTTGTGTCTTGAGAGTTATTTTTTTTGGTATTTCTTCTTTAAGTTTTTTTGATTACTGATGATAAATGATTAAAAATACGATTACTGTTTACGATAATAATTGTTTTTTTGTTGTTGTTGTTGTTGTTGTGTGTGTGTAGAGTGTGAAGGTGTGTTTTATGTGTTAACTGTTTTTATGTGTCTGTCTCTGTATTTTACATGGAGGAATTGTCCCATTCTAATTCTTTGTTGTGTTTCCCAGTTGTAGTATCATTTGAGACGGAGAGACCGCCGATGCATGCGCCGCTGGGACTCCCGCCACTCCCGCCGTTGCTCGTGGAAGGTTGGGACGGACCGGGGCAGGGAGTGGTCGTGGTCGCGACGCGGCTCGTCACCCGAACATGATCACCATCTTCTTCCCCCTCCGAAGATGAGTCATCTCGGTAACTGGACGCATCGTCATCCTCATCCCAACTCTCCTCCGCATCCTCAGCCGCTCCACCCGTCGTCCCACCCGAGCCGCCCAAATTCTATAATCAATCAATCACAGAAACAAGAAGAAAAACATTAGAGTTTGCACTATGAATGAACGACCTTGACAATTTCACACGTATTATAAATAATTGCCTATGTAAAGTAAAGCACGGTTATGTACTTGTAAGTACAGCAGGGCATATGGGAAATAAATCATACAGTAGTATCTTATCCTAATGACTCTGGGAGTTACTTTTCAAATTTAAATGACTTCTACATTTTCTACAGTCCCAGTGGAACCCTGCATTAAAATTATCAAGGTTGCCGGTGCCGGTTGGCACTACTACTGGTTCAGTTTACAAGCCTATATAAATGCCTCAATTTAATTTCAATGTCAAATGTAATCCATATTCCATATGCTCTGCTGGCTGCTGGCTTGGCTCTGGTTCAAAGTTTCAATACGGGATATCTACAGTATTCATCTTTGCAGAACAGTCATTCTCTTCTAGTACAATATAGAAAGCAGGAGCTAACAAAGTTTAATAAATTGGGAAAATGCTAATTTGATTTAAAAATTACAGGAAACATTAAAATTTGAATTGAAAAATGTGCATATGGGTCTATTTTTATAGTTTCAAAAAAGTGTAAATTTCTTAGTTTCGTATTTTCAAAAAAGCAGAAATTTCTTATTTTCGTATTTTCAAAAAAGTATAAATTTCTTAGTTTCGTATTTTAAAAAAAGATGTAGAATTTTGGTTTTGGGGTTTCAGAAAAGTAAAAAAAATCACTTTTACATTGAATAAGACATGCAATTTAACAAAATTTGAAATAGACACAAATAATCATATGAAACTGCGTCAAAATTGAAATATAACGTCGGCATTGTGGCGCAAATCCATTAGTACTCTGGGAAGAATTCTGTCCTAAATTCATTACATGCAATAGTATAGCTGCATATCAGTGTGGTTCTAGGATATAAAACTTTCCATTTGTATGCACTTCATACAAAAGTATTGTTAGCTATACGATGGACTGGACTTGCGTCACAATGCTTCCTATATATTGACGGTGCGTGGTGACTTACAGGAAATTGGAGTTAAAGAAAAAGTATTAAAGAAAAAAATAGAAAGTAAACTGCAAAAGTTTCTTTTAATAAATGAGACTAAGGAAATGTAATTTGGAAATTTGAGATTTAAAAGTGTGTGATTGAGAGGGACGCACCTCCATGGGATTGACAGTAATATTTAAAGCGGAGTCATCCCAGGCCATCTCAGCATCTTGCATGTCTTCTTGCGTGGCTCGATGATGAGCCGCTCGGATTCGAATCACTCCCAAGACAATCATGAAGAGGAGGAAGCCGACGCAGACGACGATGATGACGGTGACGGCGTGAGTGGCTCCCACTTGCTGAGATCCTTCCAAAAGTGTTGGACCCGAGTACATCTCACTCATCATGTGCGGGGCCTTCATGTCCACCTGATGCTCACCCAACTGTGCGTGAGCCACCATATTGTCCAGCTGAGCATGTTCCTCCGCCGCCCGCTCTACAGATGGACCACTGAACGGATCCTCAGTACTTTTGCTCAAATCTGGGTGAATCACCGTCAACTGTTCAAACAAGAAATTCAAACATTTTTAGGAAAATCATTAAAGCAGAATATTTTTTATATTTGACAATTTAAATATTTAATCCAGATATTATTCATTGTTGACGTTCAAGGAGCGATTCGAGCTTTGAATAAGCACTCTTATCGTTGGCAATGTAAAACGGACTATCTGAATATTTTAAGCAGTTGTGGGTTGTCGTTACAAATTATGAATAGGAAAAGCTTCGCTTTGAAATTTGCAGTTAGAACCTTTTGAAGATCTTAAAATAATGTCAACAGAGAATTTCGAAATTTTAAAAATATTGCAATTAGAACTTTTTGAAAGTCTTAAAATAATGTAAACAGAGAATTTCTAACTTTATAAAATATTGCAATTAGAACTTTTTAAAAGCCTTAAAATAATTTAAACAGAGCATTTTGAACTTTTCAAAATACATATCGTAATTAGAACTTTTTAAAAGCCTTAAAATAGTTTAAACAGAGAATTTTGAACTTTTCAAAATTATGCAATTAGAACTTTTTGAAAGTCTTATAAAAATGTAAATAGAGAATTTTAAGCTTTTCAAAATCTTGCAATTAGAACTTTTTGAAGGTCTGAAAAAAAAGTAAATATACAATTTTGAGCGTTTAAGGAATTTCCAATTATTATAACGTCGTACACGTTTTTAAAATTTGCATAAATACGAGTATTTTACGCTTAAAAGAAAAAATTACAATATTTAGAAATTTCAAAAATGTTAAAAAAAAATGTACGAGACAAAGAAATCGGCAAAAAGTCATCTTCCCCACTGAAGTCGATATACCAATTTATAGCAATTAAATTTGTTTCGAAATCCATGTAAATCATAGCAGCTCCTATATTATGTACATAAATCAGGAATAGGATGCAATTCACACTTACAGTTTGAACATATTCATTGCTAGTAAAACGTCCATTTAATTCCGAGCAAATCAATTTGAAGGCTCGATTCAAATAGTAGGCAGGTTTCTTGTTACTGTATTGGATTTGACGGAGAACCTATAGAAAAATAAACAAGAGCAAGTCAAGAACCAGTTAACTATTAAAAGGAAACATTAAACTCCTTAACCACACTAATTCCAAATAGGTAAATCACCAGAAAAAAAATAAACACAGTGATAAAGTATTTTCAAAAATTTATTTACTTATTGCGGCGGTAAATTTAAATTAACAGGTACAGATAGATAAGCCTTTGAACCGTAAAGTAAAACCTTTTTTTATTTACCTGTTCATAATTATAGATCATATCCGCGCCGGTGAGGAGAACCCCATCATTTGTAATCTTCTCGACGATGCCCAGCTGACTCAACATATTTTCCGGAACCGTCAATGACTCATGATCCGGGTTCAATGGTGGGTAGACATTCACGGTACAAGCATCTAATTTCCTTTCAATAACACTCACGGGCTCACCTATTCAAAATTGAAACAAAGAAGAGAAAACAACATTAGGCAACATATATCACATTTTACGACTACTATAAACTACTATACATGAAGCATATCCCCATATAGAGTATTACATTATCAGTATGTATATACACTCTTTTGTATCTAACTTCACTTAAAACTTTAGGACACGCAAACTACACAAGTTATTTTCACTTTCAATTTCCTCTCTTTACATTTCCGAATTTGGCTTCTTACAAAATCGTTGTTCAGTGTTCAGCGTTTGGCTCTCACGATAATTTTGAAATCAATTCTAATTTCCTGTTGCAAATTCAAATTCAAGTTTTCCCCAAAAACCGAAGCCAAAGCCGAAACTCTCAAAACAAAACAAATGTTGGGTGTAACGTGGTAACGTCAACGTCAAAAACATTGAACATCTAAATACTAATATACACAGTTGTACATACTACCAATAGTTAGTGCTGTATGTAACACAGGGCATCGGGCATGTACATAAGCATGTATGTATATTATATATACAGAAAATTTAAAATTTCCGCTGACAAGAACAAGAAATAACAAATAGTCAGTTTCCGTTATGTTCATTTCCCAAAAGTTAACTTTTTGTGAACAACACATGCAATATCATCTCTTACCGCAACTTCTTAAAATAAACCTGGCAGGTGCCTTTTCAAGGGGAAAGTATGTACTTAACTATTTTTGCAAAATCAACTGTTTAACTATCAAGCACAAATTCAAGTTCAATTCAATACCTGTTTTTACAACTTGTAAACAAAAGTCAGCAAATCAAAATTTAAATTCATGTTTGGGCAGGAAAAGACTCAAAAAGTAAAATAAAACATGACCAGAGCAGAAAATACAAAATGTTGATTAATTTAAGACAAAAACGCAAAGTAGAATATACAAAAAAAAAGTTTGTAGTTTTAAGTTCAAAACTTTTCAATTTACTTTCTTTTACAAAAATTAGTAAACTTTGTGAAAATGCACACATGTATTTACAAAATAATGAATTTGAGAGCCCTTCAAAAAACCTTCAAACAAAAAAATCTATAATCAAAATAAATAATATCGTCAGTGAAGAAGCAAAATGACTCAAATCTAATTCTATTCTTCCAATTCTAATTTGACATGTTTTTGAAAAGATGCAAAATGTTTTAATTCCATGTTTTTGAAAAGGTGCAAAATGTTCTAATTCCATGTTTTTGAAAAGGTGCAAAATGTTCTAATTCCATGTTTTTGAAAAGGTGCAAAATATTCTAATTCCATGTTTTTGAAAAGGTGCAAAATGTTCTAATTCCATGTTTTGGAAAAGGTGCAAAATATTCTAATTCCATGTTTTTGAAAAGGTGCAAAATGTTCTTATTTCATGAATTCCATGTTTTTTAAAAGGTGCAAAATATCGTAATTCCATGTTTTTGAAAAGGTACAAAGTGTTCTAATTCAATGATTTTGAAAAGGTGCAAAATATTGTAATTCCATGTTTTTGAAAAGGTGCAAAATGTTCCAATTCCACCTTTTTAAAAAAGTGCAAAATTCTCTAATTCCATATTTTTGAAAACAGTTAAATGTTCTATTTAAATTGCTCTCAAGACATATTTTAATATTTTTGTAGATAGTGGATTTTATTTTTAGCTAAAATTGGATATGGGTCATTTTGGCTTTTCACAGACGATATGGTTCAATAGACAAAGAATCTTAACAGCATCTTAAGAGCATTAGAAACATTACAAATAATAATACATTGTATATAAGCTCTCTATACTGATACAAAATGAACTAAAAAAATACCGCCATTGCGATACCAAATGACAACAACAAAATGACATTGCATTGCATCACCCAAAAATACTACAAAAAAAATAACTTGATGTTTTTCCTATCGTAAGTAGTAATAATAAACTGTAAGAAAAGAAACAAGAGTAAAGTTCATAACACAAGAGAGAGAGAGAGAGAGAAGTATTACAGTAAATGAAGAAAAATAATAAAAAAAGCTGCATTGACATTCCTATTCACTCCCTCGGCCTCCCCTTTTCCTTTCTCCTTTTACACAAACTTGACTCTCAATAATCAGGATCTTGTATCTTTTCCCCTTTCATTTCATCGATGACAAACCGTTTGTATTTTCCCATGACATTCCCCTTTCCTATTTTCCTACTTATATTCCCTTTTCCACATTTCTATTCGCATTTTCTATCAGTAGTCAACAGCCACGACGACCGACGACCGACGGCCCGGTCCCAGTCCCTGTTGTAGCAGTCTCGCACTGCGCAAAAATCCAATAGCCATTTATCAACATAGTAATACATACTAAACAGACCATTGAGCCAGAATAAAAGACCTCCAAACGGAGAACTATTATAGTATATGGACAAGTAAAAGTGGGCATGATATGCACACACATAGATTCATTCAGAGCCATTCAGCATTTCTGTACAAAGCACCAAATGCACACAGAAAATGTAAGTACACAGAACTACAATATGTACAGTTTAGTAGAGTATAGTATTGCCTAGGAAATTGGAAATGGAAAAAGGCACACGAAATACTACAAAAATAAAAAGTTTTTTCAAAATAAAGTATTAACTTCCATTAAAAACAAAAAAAAAAATACTTGTTACTATAGTTAATTAAAATTTTTTGCAAACTGTCTTTAGCAATTATTAGCCTATTGGGGGTAATCCTGACTGAGCCGCTAATAGCCTTTTGAGTACTGCTAATATTTTCTGAGTTTTATATTTTGCAATTGTAACAATAATGCTTGACTTTTCAAAAAATATGTAAATGGAACATTTTGCAACTTTCAAAAACATGCAAAATAAGTTTTTTGGTACATTTCAAAAACATGGAAATAAAACATTTTGCACTTTTCTCAAAACATGTAAATAGAACATTTTGAACTTTTCTGAATCAAGTAAATAGAGCATTTTAAACTTTTCTAAAACATGTAAATACAACATTTTGCTTTCCAAAAGAAAACCATCAGTAAAATCAAAATGGTAGTTTTTTGTATGGAAACAACTTGCTGCCTATAAAAGCAATTCCTTTATCCCGTCCTGAATTTTAAAAAAATGTAAAGCTCACTAACTAAACCATCAACGCTAAAAATTGTTTTTTGATGTTTTTTAAAGCTAAAACTAAGATTTTTGAACTTTTTAAAAGTTAAAATTACAGCGATTTAAAGACTTGTAAAATATAAAATTAACCTTGTTACAGTTTCAAAAGTGAAAGAATTTAAAGTGATTACGTTGTTAAGCTGAAGCAATAGAGGGACAAAAAAAGGGAATCTAATTCTAATTGAATATCTATTGTATCTAAAATCCAAAACTCAACAGTATTTTTTTTCTACTGTCAATGACGTCAACTTTTTAAGTCAGCACAAATTGGTATACTCACAATGAAAAGCTCAAAAAATTTCAGATTATATGAAAGTCACAATCTAAATAATCTACGCTAAAAGTTACACGTAGTTGACAAAGACAACAGATGAGCCAAGGATATAAATCCAAAATAAATATACACAGTCAAAAATTCCATTAAGGAAGTACATAGGATGATGGAAATACGGGGAAAAAAGTGAAGGGCAGAATGAAGTATGAAGATGAACTACTCTGGAGTCTGTAGAATGAATAAGAATGAGACTCTTAAGAAAACAAACAAAATTTAAAATAAATCTGTATAACCAAATTTAGACAACAAATCCAGGAACAAACTTGACATATCGTTGTACCATGAACCATGCTATAATGTTAGCATACAACATTACAGAAAAAAGCACACACACAAAAGATAAAAAAAAAGCTTTTCGTTTATTTTCCAGATATGATTTGAGATTTCTTTTAAAAAAAATCTCTCGACATTTTTTTCATTTTTAAATCCTTCTTTTCTTGACAAAGAGCTACATATATGCATCTTTCAGCAATCACAATGACATTCATCCATAATCCTTCCTTAGTTTGTTCAAACATATCTATCTACGACCTACCTACGTTTATATACTATAGGAAATGATTTTTTCCAAAGCCACTATTTTAAGTATTAGGTAAGTCCCACTAACTGTAAGTTTATGATTACAAGATAAAATAACTAAATGCGTATTTTGAAGTTTGGACTGAATATAAATTTATAATTTATGTGAGTACCAAAACAATTTTTGCAGAAAATAAATGATCTGAAAAATACATATTTAAGGAAGATTCCTGAATTAAAAAGGTCATTTTAGAAGTCAAAAGCTCTTTTATAATGATAATTTAGAAAACTTTCAAGCTTTTCAAGGAAAGATTTTCATGAATTATTGTACTTTTCAAAAGACAGAGATTTAAAAGCAAATGAAAAGGACATGGAAAACAGGATTTGTAGTGTTTACAAAAGTGTATTTAGAAAATTCAAAAACGTGTTCACATAAATAAAGTGTGTTTGGATAAAACAAGCAGGTAGGTAGTATGTACCTAGGTTCAAAAGCGTGTTTGAAAAAATAAAGTATATTAAAAAAAGTGTTTGAAAAAATAAAGTACATTAAAAAAGTGTGTCTTAACAAATAAAGTATATTCAAAAAAGTGTATTTAGATAAACAAAGTAGGTTCAAAAATGTTTGTTTGAAAAAATAAAGTAGATTAAAAAAAGTGTGTTAAGATAAACAAAGTAGGTTCAAAAAAGTGTGTTTGGATGAACAAAGTAGGTTCAAAAACGTGTGTTTGGACATCTAAAGTAGATTTGAAAAAAACCTGCTTGTATAAATAAATCAGATTCAAAAAAGTATGTTTGCATAAATAAAGTAGATTAAAAAAACTGTGCTTAAATAAATAAAGTAGGCTTAAAATTTTTATCACTAATCTTCATAAAATACCCTCAAACTCTCAAACTGCCTCCTTAAATAATTCCGAATAATTCAAACTTTCAAAAACCCACTCCACTTAAGATTCCACGTACCTACTTCGGTTTCGTACTCATAAGCCCTCGTAGTTAGCAATAACACAATAAACAGTAATGCCCGCTGAACTATAGGTAGTACTTACAAACTACTTCAATAAATCAGTACCACCGCTCCCCCCCCCCCCTCCCTTTATGCATTTTGCTCTCAAAATACTTTGCTATTCAAGAAAAATAGCTGAATTTTCTTCTCTAAAACTATCATCCATATATATCAAATGGCCTACATTGACACACTTCTTTAAACACTTCAAATACAAAATTACACGCATCTTCAACCTACAAAAAAGAAGAAAGCACTACAAACAACAACAGCGACAACAATAATAACAACAACCACAACACAGCAAGCCCTGTCTGCCTGTCTCTACTGAACCGTACACCTGTGGAGAGACTCTATATAAATTCAAAAGTATGCCTTGAATTGTGTGCAGGTAATATGCATTATGCATTATAATTCAGATTCATTTTGCTCCCTTTACAAAACTGAACAAAACCAAACCCAAAACCAAAACCAGTCAACATTATAAAATTACATAAACACGATTGAACTAGTCCAAAATAAAAAAAAAATAAGAAAACGAGAGCAAAACTACCACCACAATAATAATACCATAATAATAAATACGCCCTTCAACAGAACAATATTATGAGTCTCCACACATACAGAGTAGGTAATCATAATAAATTAATATAAATTCTTATTTTTATAAATACATGCACACATTCCCATCCCAGTTCCTCTCCTATGTAAATACAACACAATTTATTCTTAAAAAAAAGAATTTCCACATACTGACTATGAAATGCTCATGTATATGACTATAGCTAAAAAAAACCTCCGTTCTGTCATCCACTTGACTAAGCAGACGGCAGACTAAGCAAAAGCAAGTTCAACTTGTGGAAAAAATCGTATAAGAGAAATGCATGGAGACAGATAGAAAATGTAAAGAAAGATCCACTGAGCTGAGACACACATTCCGAAATTCCGAACAAAATCCAGTCTCCAGTCCCCAGCAATACTACCTAATACGGAATACGGAGCCCAGACCTTCGCCATAGAAAATTTCGAAGAAGCTACGGCTACAAAACAGGGACCAGCATCATCATCGCAGAACCAGGACGAAAACGAGAACAAACGGAGATCTTAAAGATGAGCTACAAGTCCACATCCAACATCCACAAGTATGCGTAGAAGAAGTAGAAAGTATACAAGTACGTAAACGTTGGGAAAAAAAATCTCTCTCAAGAATTCAAGATATATCAGCATGTATAATAAAATTCGAGGCTCAAGACTTTTGGAATATCAGAAGACCCTTTCTAGTTTATCCAGATCAGCCAAGCTTAAAATAATCCTAAATGAGATAGAATCTTTATACGTCTCGACACACAGAGAAAAATCCCTATTATGTCCTTACCCATACACTCAAAATTTACGGCCACGTCCACCACACTTATACGACTACTAAGGCAACGACACAGCCACTATCAAACAACTCGAACACAGTCACAGTACGTCGAGGTCCTATACTAGTGTTACAAAATTCTTTATATTATGATTTACAGTTCCAAAAAGTTCCACTCGGCCTCGGCAAAATGATCAGTCCGTCAGTACAGTACTCTGCAAACTCAGCAACCAGACAGCACCAGTTCTGTTTCAGTTTTGCATCGAAATTTCAATAATTTCAAAATGGCGCCTTTTAAAAAAAATTGGCGCCATCTTTTATTTAAACTCGAGCCGTTTTAACATACAAAAATGCATAAATTAGGATCAAATAGGAAATTCAGGCAAAAATTGGAGCTTTAAAAAATAATGTACCGCCAAAAATGCGAGAAATTTCGGGTTTACAAAAAATTAAAATGGCGTCTTTTAAAAATTAAAATGGCGACTTAATGTAGGCTAATAAGCATAGTTTCCTAGTTGTTGAATTTTCTATGAGTTTTAGTCTGCCAATTCTAGTTATCATGCAATTCTACTTTACAAGTTCCTATCTTGTTCAGCTAACCATCAGTACCACTGCACTGCACTGGTGCCAGAAACTTTATAACACTACACTACAGCAAGCCCGCTCCATAAGCACATAGCTATGCATGCCCAAGCCTATTATACCTACCAGAACGTAATTTAGCACGCAGTTTGTATACATAGCGTATAGTGGTAGTGGTAGTGGGGGACTACGAATTTCCATTTTCCATTCAAAAAACGTAAAAAAAATATGATGAGGGACGACAGGACTTTCCAGTGCTATGCATGTAGAAAGACAGAAAACTTGCCAAAAATAGAAGATGTCTCGGTTCGGTTCAAATTTTCAATACGCTCACAAATATAATTATATGCACCACTGTGTTAAAAGTGGAGGAAGCACGTATATACACTCTATCATGTAACGTAAAAGGGTTTCGATTTTCGAAATAAGAGCATGGTACAACTATAGGTAGGTATGTACCTATATCACGTTTGTAATCTCAGAGTAAATAGGCATATGGTAGTGGTACAAGTACGTATAGCTGTCTTGGCCCTGATAACTTATAGTTGCATCCGTAAAAAAATAGTGATGTTCACATCTGCACTAAAACCTTCAATGAACCTGTCAAAGATCCTTAAAGAGTGAATGGCTCCGGGTGAAAAAGTGTGACACTAATGGAAATCCAAATTCAGAGATTCAAAATGGCTTAACTCGTACAAAACCATGTACAATTTCTATTACTATTCATAGGGAAAAGCAAACAGAAGCTTAAATCCTAAACCTTCTTGTGAGCATTTCCTTAGTTTCTTTAGGATTTCTTTTTCCAGATGTAATTACTATGCTATACACAAACTGAAACAAACTATGTACACGCTTTAAAGTTAGCACGGCTCATGATGTAGTGACCAAATTGCAATTAAACATTAAAGCAATAGCAATAAATATTTGGAACACTATATGTATCTGCATAATATAGTGAACAGTATTGTGTACGGCTACGGCCCTGTCAGCTGTCAACTGCACAGCTGCGGATGTTTTTGCTTGTAAGTTAAGTAGGTACCTACATCCAAAAGGTGATATCTCCATGACACATCTGTGGACTGGAACACATATTGTACAAATTACGTAATGGGAACAATTAATTATAATTAATCATTCACATAATATGCAACAAAAATAAAGCCATATGCTGCACTGCTATACAAATCTATACAGCAAGCAGAGTACATAATATAACAATAAATAGTCAGTCCCGTTACCATGAATCAAGATCCCTAATGTGCAAATCAGAATCAGATACATTACCTAAAAATAAAAACATTTTTCAAAAAATAATTCATTCAAAATATATAATGGTGTAAAATCTGCACTACTTTCCACATAAAAAGGGATTCCTTCCTGCTAAGCACTTTTTAAAGTGTCTATTAATTTCAATAAAAAATCTCAACGATTCTACATACTATCCATGTTAAGCTCAAAATTCAAAATGTTTTAAAGGAAATACATATAAGTTTGGTTTCCGTAAAGGCGCATACTACAATGAGCACACTAAAATAAAAATCTCTGTTTCAATTTAAAAGCAACAGTCTCACAAATCCTTCTAAATTTAAACAGAAGCAGAGTTTCCAAATAACAAGAACTACTGAAAAAAGGAATAAATACGACGGAAGCGATGCGATCAAGCAGAATCAAGGTAAAGTAAACTAACATAAATTTTAAAGAATTCTACATGTTCTATCAAGCAAATTATAGCGTCGTAAGAATCGGCTATAAATTAAACCTGCATTCTGAACCTGCATTTCAACGTTTAAAACATCAAATACACACGGGCAATACAGGAAAAAACTAAAAATATTTACAGCTTAAATAATAAATACCAAAACTTCAAATCCAAAGCAAAATCAACATTCAGGCATTCAACATTCAAAAACAAAAAATTCAAATAATCTCAATTTCCATTTAGCTGATTTTGCATTTTTCTCCCGCTCAAATTTTCCGAGATTTCCCTTCCTATTCGCGTCTTTAAGATTAAAATGTACAAAGAGTCTATCTACCACAATACAAATACTACTGATATCAATGTAAATACAGGCAGGGGATGTAGGAGGGAAGAGATTCTATGGACTATGGGGAAATAATTACAAGAGCTTCAAACATTCTTAAATTGTAAAACAACTCCATTTAAGACTTTAATACCCATCCATCCATGTTTCTCAGTCAGCAGTTCCTTCACTGGTACTGGTACTGGTACTAGTGTCCCGTCTACTGTCTACACTGTGTACATACACACACGCAGACCATATAAGTACGTCAGTACATACACACTACTACGTAGTATGAAGCTATAAGGATGCTGTTTTCTTTCTTTGTTACTTAACGTATGTTGTTGACGTTACGTCTAGCGTCTGCCTGCCTACTATTCTTTTCCTTCCACCACGACGTACGGATATACTTAAAACAGCAGCTTTTCCTCTTCGTCTCGCACTTGTATTTATTTGAGACACGGGGAAGAGAGAAGGGCTCAGTCTCATGGGAGGTGTCTACATGAAATATTGCGTTTAAAACCATAGCTAATGGCTACAAATATCCATTAGGCAGATAGCGCCGAGTCTCTCAACCCAAAAGTATCCTCATAACAAGAATACTCCTCCGAACAAGGCACAAAAGGACAAGAGTTATATACCCTATCCCAATCCTTCCTCTAAAATGTATCTTAAATTTAGACGCACATCTATACAGTGCAGTATGCTATATTTCGTATGTAATACATGCTATAAAAATTACTACGCTATATCAATACTAACTAGTGAGTGAGCTCAGCCCAAGCCCGAGTCCCTGTAACAAGTACATAGCTAACTTGTAAGAGGGAAACAGATTTAGCATTTACCATTTACGCTTTCATTCCCAAAGTTGAACAAGGAAAGTAGGGAGCCAAGAAAGAGACACAGAGAGAGACCAACTCTCGTGTGTAAAGTAAACATGAAAGACCGGAAAAACTTTTACTTCCCTCTCAGCAGTCAGCTAAATGTGAAGGCGAGGTAAAGGAATCGCATAGGTAACGTACCGTTTTTTTTCGAGTAACACCCCCTGTCTAAATTCATTCATACTCCTACATTTTTGTTTGGATTAAATCCGTACTAATATCAGACAGTTTAGCATTAGAATATGCCATTGAAAAATCTGACTGTACCATATGAAGAACCCTGGTTTAAATCAGGGCCAGATAATGCGGCCAGCACAGGCAGCCCCCGCTCCTTGAATTTTTTCAAAACATGTAAATGGAACGTTTTGCACTTTTCTAAAAAATATGTAAAAACAATATTGAGACTTTTTAAAAACATCCAAAATAAATATTTCTGTACATTTATAAAACATGGAAATAAAACATTTTCCACTTTTCTCAAAACATGTAAATAGAAAATTTTGGACATTTCTGGATCAAGTAAAAAGAACATTTTAAACTTTTAAAAACATGTAAATACAAAATTTTGCTTTACCAAAGAAAACCGTCAATAAAATAAAAATAGTGGTTTTTGTGTGGATACAAATTGCTGCCTAAAAACATTTCCTTCGTCCGGCCCTGGTTTAAATAGAGACCACAGGGTTGTATTTAAAGCCCGGGCTCTACATGAAATCCTGGGTTTAAATTGGGCTCAGGGATCAAAATTAAAATCTGCACGGACTCTATATAAAACTCAAGGCTTTATTGGTGAAAATACGGTGCACAAAAAAACTAAAAAAATGGGTAAAACAAGGCCAAAAAACGAAACGATGGCACAAATAAGTTACTACTACTACGTAGTACAACACAGAGGCCCCTTGTAGTATTGTTTGTTCAGCAGACCCACGCCAACTGGCATGGCCCTGGCACTGAAAATGGGACTGGGTATGTATTTCGTATTTAGCCAGATTTAGAAAATTGAAAACTCTGCTTGAAAAATGAAATTGGTTGCCTTTACCACCACACCGGTACAAAGCCACATTTCACTTTAAACTTCAAACTTACAATCAACCACACAGAGCTATAATGTACAGAACGTAGATCCAGAACAAAGCTGTGAGACTCCTGACATTCTGACAACTATATTTCAAATTTAAAAACTAGCTTGAAAATGAAAAAACTTGAACTGAGAGATATACTAATAAATCCCTAACAAGTGTTAAATTACTCCCACTCCGTAAAAGTAAATACACATAATGGTAAACAAAATTAGAAATATTATGATATGCTACTATGAAATATAGGTAGTCATGTACTTATCTGAATTAAAAATAGAAATATAGAAAAACAAACATTTTCTTAAGTAATTGCGTCGCACAATATACTTTCCACTATAGAATTCGACTGTCTGAAGACTAAACTGACTGGAGGCTGAAAAAATAATTGCATAACGTCTATGAAGAACCAAAATGACCCATTTCCAAGTTATGCTACAATTAAAATGAACTATGTAAAAGCTCATAAAAAAATTTAAAAATACAGTAAATAAGATACATGCTTACAATATGCCAATCACGAGTTTCTGAATTAAACAAATTGTTCTATTCACATGTTTTTCAGAAGGTAACAATGTTCTATTTACATGTTTTTTTCAAAGTGTGAAATGTCCTATTTACATGCTTTTGAAAAGTGAAAAATATTCTATTTAAATGTTTTTTGACAAGTGCAAAATGTTCTATTTGCATGTTTTTTGAAAAGAACAAAATATTCTATTTACATGTTTTTTGAAAAGTGCAAAATGTTCTATTGGAACAAATGGATATGGGTCATTTTGGTTCTTCACAGACGATACATAACAAATATACAGTAAAATATTGTTTTATAAAGATTGTGAGATTTTTTAAATGAAAAATTAAAAACAGATTTTCCATTTGTAATTTCAAATTTCAAAACACAGGCTGTTCAAATTGGATGATTTTATACTTTATATGTATGTATATTCATATAGCAAAAGTACCAAGTCAAGTCATCGAGTGAAAGAGGCACGTTTTGAATTAAAAAAAACGTGTAACCGTCAATAAGAAATAGATACCAATATATGTACATTGTAAAGAGCTAAAAATGGATCCTAAAGTGTTGTAAGCCGAAACTTGAAAAAAAACGCAAAAACTATCAAATCCAAATCCACCCCCAAGAAAATACAAAGTGTTTCCCAATTTTTTTGACAACGTAAACACACGTTACGTTTTTGTGTGTGTGTAGTTGTAGTTTAGGCGATAACATATCTTTGGATAACATACGTACAAGAACAAGAACGAGAACCAATCCCTGCACTTAAAGCTGAGAGAGATCCACACGTTACAATTTTAGCTAGTGAATATAGCTACTATATAGAACTAGTATTAATATACCCGCATATCCGTATGTATGTATGACAGTTGCGTATGCATTATCCTTTACGTATGATTGAATAGACCAATATAGAAGGGATGATAGAAAAATGACGGCTCTCTCTCTCTCACTACAATCTACAATATTTGTCTTTTCTTACCATTTCGCCACTCCTCATTGTCATCTCGGTCGGAGGAGATGGTGACGCGGACGTCAGAGAAGACTCGAACACCAAGACGGAAATCCTCGTAATCCCGTGGAAGATTACTCGTCCCGTTGATATCAATCGTGGGCTTCTGTGGCGGCAACACCATCACGAACGAGTCCGAGGGAATTATCTTGATCGCCTTGCTCGTCTCACAGCTGTTCATACATCCACCAGACCAGAGTAAAAAAAAGTATCCAGTACATAGGAAAAATACAAAGCAAAGTAAAAACATTAGTAATCTCAAATAGATAGCTGTATTAGTAACTATAAAAACACACATTTTTGATATTTTAGTATTAATCTAATTTCTCAGGTCTACTTTGCGCTATGTTTTATGTATGATATCTCCATTTGTCTATTTTTTCATGAATTACAAATTGCCAACATTTAGAACAATATCCAAAAATAATGGATATTTTAAGAGGTCCTTCGGAAAACGTCCTTGGCTGCAGGACCATTCAAAATAGCGGCCATTTTGAAAACAATTTTTTTATTTATGATTCAGAGCACTACAACTAAAATATTACCAGATTATGAGTGACTCTGCTGTTCTGTACGCGCAGATATAAATGAGCGGTGTCACGGGAAGTTGGGAGGAAAGTGGAGTTGTATGATTTTTACATTATTCAAAATCGGATGGTTCCGGTCCCGGTCCCGGTCTCGGCTTATTTTATTGGGCTACATAACAACTGACTTTTTCGGACTGTACTGTATTAAGGCAGCTAAAAGTAATGAAAAAACTATACTACCTACAGATACAGATGAGATGAGCCTCAAACTTGTACAGCATCAAACTCCCCCCAAAAAAGTATTAACTACAAAACTAGAGACACAACTTTCTCGTTCATCATTATTTACAAGTCGTAATAAAAATCAAAAGTTTTTGTTTTGACAAAGGAGGATGAGGATGGACTTTGTGCGAGTATTTTTGCTCCTGCTTATCCCGAATGTATATAGATCTTGCAAAGAAACAAGAAAAAAGTACCTAAAACGATAATGATAATTGTATTTATAGTTTTTGTAGAGATAGAGATAATATGTGTGTAATGCAAAAACAAGTTTCTATCCTTAATAATGCAAAACGCCGTCTTCAATATTGACAATTTACAACTTTTTCATTAAATATACTTTTAAAATTCAGGGTCGAACGAAGGAATTTGCTTTTAGGCAGCAAGCTGTTTCCACACAAAAACTACACCATTCTGATTTCATTGATGGTTTTCTTTTGTAAAGCAAAATGTTGTATTTACATGTTTTTGAAAAGTTTAAAATATTCTATTTACTTGATTCCAAAAAGTTCCAAATGTTTTATATACATGTTTTAAGAAAAGTGGAAAATGTTTTATTTGCATGTTTTTTAAATGTACAAAAAAAAATTTATTTGATTTTAAAAAGTCAAAATATTCTATTTACATATTTTTTAAAACTGCAAAATGTTCCATTTTACATGTTCTTTTGAAAATTCAAGCAGCGGCGGCTGCCTATGCGCTGGGCCGAACTATCCGGCTCTGTCAAATTTAGAACCCGCTGGCATTAATTGAAAAGTATATTTCTCTCCAGTGTTATGAAAAAGATTCGCATGAGACAGAGGTAGGTACTTTTAACTTTTAAATCAAACTGGCTGACTGGTTCTAATGGTGTACATAAGCTTTTAAAAAGTTACAACTTCTAACGATTTCAGACATCTACACAGAACACTCTCAGAGTAATCCAAACTGACTCCCAAATCTCCAAGCCTGAAATCAAAGTCTAAAATTCGTAGGCCAGCACCAGTGAGCCAGTGAGAGTGAAAGTAATGTATGAAAGTAAAAACTAAAGTGAGTTACGTAAGTGGGACAAGTACCTTCTACATAGCTTTGAGCTTAAATATATATACTATATATTGCAACTATTACATAAAATCATCATTACCCAAAAGACTTCTCTTGAATGTTCAAGAACTGGACTTTTGGACTTTGATATAAAAGGGAAGGAAAACGAAACCGAGTGTAAATGGGTCCACTGAGACATTCTCAACTTCTTTTAGTAGCCTCTCACACAATCTATACACTGTGCTGTGAGTGAGTTTCTCTCCGCAAAAAATGAGTCATCTCCAACTCGAGAGTCCTTCTTATTAAGCTTCTATAGGTCCTACTTAAACTTCAACTTATCAACTTAAGGGAGATTTTAATGACGTACGCACTGCCCAATAAACTACTACTGTTCATAATACTGATCATGTGTATGTAGTTACTTCATACAGTAGGATTCGAAATTGCGTATGGCTGTATAGTATGTGCACTTTGATTCATATTTATTATATCTATAGGAAATTTCACTTCTCAAGTGGCTAACTGCAACGTGCTATATATATCGTCTATGAAGAACCAAAAGGACCCATTTCCAATTTATAATAGAATTAAAATGAGCTATGTCAAAAAAAGACAGTAAATAAATTACATGCTTACAATGCTAATCACGAGTTTCTAAAATGAGCAAGTTGTTCTATTTATGTGTTTTTAAAAAGGTCAAAATGTTCTAATTCAGTGTTTTTCAAGTGTCCTATTTAAATATTTTTTAAAAGTGCAAATTTTTCTATTTACATATTTTTAAAATGGTAAAAATGTTCTTCTTACATATTTTTGAAAAGGTCAAAATGTTGTATTTAAGTGTTTTTTAAAAGTGCAAAATGTTGTATTTAAGTGTTTTTTAAAAGTGCAAAATTTTGTATTTAAGTGTTTTTTAAAAGTGCAAATTTTTGTATTTAAGTGTTTTTTAAAAGTGCAAAATGTTGCATTTACATATTTTTAAGTGCAAAATAATCTATTTATATGTGTTTAGCAAAGTTCAAAATATTCTATTTACTTCATTTTTGAAAAATGCACAAGGTTTTTTCATATGCTTACATGCTTTCATGAACATGTTATTTTAATTTAACTGTAGATAGTGCATTTTGTTTTTAACTACAAATGGATATGGGTCCTTTTGGTTCTTCACAGACGATATATGCTTGATGAACTGTATTGAAACTGAAACTTTTTTCCTCTATAATAAAAAAACTGCTCTATAAAAATCTGTGTGGAGATACGAGGGGTCGTCCACAAAAATGGAAAATAAGAAAATAGCAACAGAAGGTTCTTTAAATAAAATTCGAAAAAGTCATCTATAAAAGACCTCATAG